>JARGXW010000039.1:0-538396 GCA_029204085.1 Mycena sp. CBHHK59/15
TTGCTCCGAGCTTTACTGGACATGAAGTAACATTTCATATTTGTCTCTACCGATGACACCCGCTTACCTGCATAGGTATCAGATACGCTTTGCTCTGTTACAGGCTGGAAACTACGGAGCACCGCAAAGCAGGGTCCGCTTCTTCCTTGTCGCTGCCCGCCACGACCAACCATTGCCTGAAATGCCGCAACCAACGTGAGTAGTGTGTTGGTATCCGCCAAGCTAGCTATTGATCAATATTCTGCCAGGCACGACTTCGAGGTGGTGCACCAGTTGAAGGTTGCACTCCCGTATGGCGAAAAGCAATTTATCTCTCCTATTCGTACCGCCACGGGCACAGCTCCCCACGCGTCCGTCTCCATCGAAGATGCCATCGGAGATTTACCTATGTTCGACTGGTGCGCGGATTTAGTCAATTAAGCGCAACTGCTTGTTATTGATGAGCTTTTAGGAGACACCCCGACCGGAAAAATGCCCCGCATAAGCTGAGGCTACTGTATGATCAGCGCAGGCGGAAGGACATTGTAACTCTGGTCTGTGATCGTGACAAGAATCACTGCGGGCTCGAGGGCGCTGTCGAATACCAGCACGAGCCGCGGACCAGCTATCAGATGCAGGCCCGCGCGCGGCCGACAGAGAATATCCAGCATTTCACAAGATGTCTTCTCCCAAGGACGGTCGAACGGTAGGTTGCACTTCAATAGGAACAGTCTGCTCATGCACTCATTTACAGCGTGGTCACTATTCCTCTGGAGGCTGGCGCCGACTATCGAAGTCTGTTTGATCATCTTATGTGTCTGACGACTGGCAGACCCTGATCGTTCTCGTACACAGGTCTCCCAGAAAATCTGCACGAATGGCAGTTTGCTAGTCCTGGTGTGGATGTTTTCTGTTCGTCTTTACACATTTTCTCATCTCCATTTCAGCTTCGGCTGTTGGTCGTGGCAGATTCCGTGGTGGTGCGTTTATTTTACTTTGGAAGTAGTTTGATCTCATTCTCTTATCAGGTCTCTATGGTCGACTGGACAAGAGTAGTTATTTTCCTACAACGGTCACCAACATGCACCCTACTGCAAAACAAAGCAGGGTACTACATCCATACGTAGGCCCAGATATTCATTCAAGTACACGCTAACATCGTTTCAGTGTTTACGGATGGTAACGGTTCGTGAGCTTGCACGGTCCCAAGGCTTCCCGGACTGGTTCGTCTTTGTGTCGATCAACGAGAATGTCGTCACGGTCAGTACTTGCTATGTCAATGATTTGTAGTTGAGCCAGGTTTCTAGATCCATCGCCAGATAGGAAACGCCGTGCCTTGGCAGGTTTCGAGAGCGCTCGGGCGAGAGTTGGGAACAGCGTTGTTCAAGAAGTGGAAGGAAAAGAAGCTGGCCACAGAGCCTGTGGCGGAGGACGTTGATATGCACTAGGCAGCGCGGTCTTGGGGTCATATGCAGGTACGTCAATGTGACTGATTTCGGACTGGTTCAACCGCAGGCCGCAAGCGAATTGGATTGGTGGAACTGAAATTGCTCTTCCTTTCTTCCCGGCAGCTCGACGCAGCTCGTTCGATGCCTGCCCTTTAGGCTTTTGAGAACTCGAGACGTCTTGGGCCCAGGTCGTAAACGTAACGCCAAGGCGCAGCTGAGCGCACCAAAGGAACAGTGTTGGGTGTGGCGAGGTCGTAGCTCCAGGAAAACCATAGCCTTATAGTCTCGTAGATATTGTTTAGGTGAATGACGGGCCTGGCGGTGGTAGCGGGTGTTGCGACGTCGGTGAAGTCGAGGTTCCTGTATCAGGATGCAAAGAATCACAAAGGTCAATATAACTTTTGATATAACTTTGTTTAGACCAGCTAGTCTGCATGGAACTTGAAGCCCCATCTCTGACTGTAACGCGCACGTCTTCGTCTGCTTCTACCGCTACCTCCTCCGCCGTCCACGACCGCAGCCCGTCGGAAACCACGCTCTTTTCCATCTACTCCATGTATTCCGGCGATCCACCAATAGTGCCATCAAAGGACCGTGCTAGCATTCCAGTCGTTAGCCTCACCCTCCCCGACTCCTACCGCGACTCCTTCTTCAAGTCGAACGGCTTCGCAGACACCGATCTGGCATACTATGAACCCGATGTGCCTCCCAAGCCACCTCCGACACGGACAATTGATCTAACAAAGGCCGGGGTGGCAGTCAACGGCTCTCCTCCTGCTAGGTATCGGACTTCGAGCAATCGTCCCATTTCTGAGTATACTACGACCTCGTCATCATCTATGCGCATGAGTTTGGCCCCGGTCGAGGATCGGAGAGCCTCCACCGGCCAATCACTATCGTCTTCACGCCGGAATTCAAGGAATAGCTCGCCACGCCCGGACTCCCTCCTCGCATTGCCTCCTCTCCCTCCATCCGCACAATCTACACCTCCGCAAACCCCTCGTCCGCTATCACCCGTGTGCTTGGCAACAAAGGTGCCAAGCCCGTCACTACCATTAAAGCATCCCGCGTACAACTCTCCAGCGAGCAAAACATCGCTCGTTCCCTCGGAAGGTGAGGACTTGGATGGCTTTCACGTCCGAAACACATATGCGCAGTTGGAGATGTCGGGTGTGAAAGGGGATGGCTACGAGGAGGGTGTCGAGCGAACACGCGCACGGATAGGTGACAGCCGTGCTAGCCAGTTGTTCGCTGAAAGCGCAGTGGGTGACGGAACTGAAAAGTCGCAGGAGCTAGACCCCAAAGAAATCCGGACTTTGGTTGCTGTGGATCGGTGCGTTTTTATCTACTTCACTCCACGCTCTTCTCATTTGATGGCATATCAGTTACGGTTTCTTCTCAACACCCACGCACGACCGACTGGTTCTCCTACCATCCCCCCCTCTCCTAAAACGACTCGCTGTAACACGGTCGGGTCCCCCCTCTACTAAACCCTCAGCCACATCTCTAGACACCGTTCCACCACTCCCCTTGCCGGTCAAGGAGTCTTCGCGGATAGAAAAATGGACGCGAATGATGCAGCCCCTCACGCGCGACCCAGGCGCGAACACCGAGTCTTGGCGCGTCAAGCCGTCGAAACAGGGAAAGCTGCGGCTGCGCACGTACAAAGGCATACCCGACCGATGGCGGCCTGCCGCGTGGGACATGTTCATGACGCGTTTTGCTAAGACCTCCCGCGAGGAGATGGTGCGCCTCGGCGAACAATACCGGGATGCGCTGGATAAGCCGTCGACTTACGATATACAAATCGACCTGGACGTGCCGCGGACCATCAGCGGACACATCATGTTCCGGACGCGTTATGGAGCAGGGTGCGTTTCTATCGAAATTAATAATTGACATGCTTAACGCTGATCTGGCTGCGCAGTCAACGATCACTATTCCATGTCCTACACTGCTTCTCTCTTCGCTGTTCAGAATGTGGATACGTGCAAGGCATGGGGCCCATCGCAGCGACGCTGCTGTGTTACTTCGATCCCGAAAAGGCCTACGCGTCGCTCGTGCGGCTGCACGATGCGTATTCGATGCACTCCATCTTCAGCCCGGGATTCCCTGGGCTGCTCGAAGCATCTACGTGCAGGAGCGGATAACAGAGCAGATGATGCCCGAGGTATACAAGGCGTTCCAGAAACACACCATTTCTACGACGTCGTATGCAACAAAGTGGTATATTACGTTGTTCTCCAACTCCGTGCCGTTTCAGACGCAGCTGCGGCTTTGGGATGCCTTTTTGCTCGAAGGGACGGACCTGTTCGTTGCGGTGGCTGTTGCGATTGTATGGGTTTACAGAGGTGAAACTCATTTTATTACGTCTGCCCATGATGTTTGTCTAACGCGAATTCACAGACCACATAACCTCCGCTACTGCCAGCTTTGAAACGATCCTTTCGCTTCTCTCCTCATTTTTCGTTCCACAAGACGAGGACGCCCTCCTTCTGTGGATCGAAAAAACGCTGGGTGATAGCAAATTGCGCTCCAATATGGCACAGTGGCGAGCTCGTTGGAAAGAGCTCGTCGCGGCTGGCAAGGAGGCCACCTCGCTGCTATAACCCTTGGCTCTGCGACGCTCCCCGTTTCTTGATCTTATTGCTATCTAGATTTGAAGTCGGCGACGCCAGCGTCTTCCTTCCCTTTCTGTTTTTGAACCTTCGTTGGCATATCATAGTCCTTTGTATTAAACATTATCCACGTTCTTTAGTTTTCTCTCTCCCCTCGCATTTGGTACATAATCGCTACTCATCTGCTCTTCGTATGCATCTGTACACTGCACACTGAACTCATTATTGTACGAAGCTTGACATCTGGGTTTGAGCAAGGAACAAATGTGCACAAGATAACATAGGTGGGGTACATAGTATAGATACATCTTTACGTTTCAGTCGCTCAGCTCCAAGTCGCCGTCGTCCAGTAGACCATCTGCATATTGTGCTAGATCCTGCAGTCGGCCGGCGGTGAGAAAACCGGACAATGGCAATTTTTACTCACGGAGGAGCTGAACTCGGGCACCAAAGTCGAGGGTTGTACAACAGGGGTGGCTTGCTTGCACTTCGAGACCTGTGCAGCTACTGGCCGGGAAAGAGGCTTTGGCTGTTGCATGGCCGACTTGGGTTTGTTGACCACAGGGGACGCCTTGCGCCTGATCTTCGTCGGGCTCCCTACATACCCACGGACCGCGAAGCCGTCTTCGTGGTTACCCACCTCCAGCAACACGGGCTCGGGCCTATCGGGCGTGTCGCGCAGCTCGGCGTCGAGCCGCGCGCGCAGCTCTGCTTCCAGCCGCGTCCAATCGCGCTCTTCCGCGGGCGGCTGGTATGCGCCGACGTTCGCCTGCGCGTCGGCGCCCTCGTTCCCCTCCTCGCCGTTGTGCGCCTTGACGTACTGCAGCCGCACCTTCTGGCCGCTGCCCGCGCGTGCGTCGAGGTGCGCGGAGAGGTATCGGATGAGTGCGGCGTTCTTGACGGGCTGCCCGGACGCGCTGATGAAGTTGTTTCGGAGCCAGCCCGGGAGCCAGTCCTTGAAGCCTGCCATAGTGAATAAGCAGGTGAATGCTCTGGTTAGAGAGAAGTTATCGAACAGTGTATGGAGTATTGAGAATCAGATTTGATCAGGAGCGGACGTTTGCTCTTGGGGGTCGTTTCCAAAATGCGGAGGATAGCCTTGAAGCGGCCATAATAAGTAAGGCGGGACATCGAGTATGAGTGAGTGGACACTCACGATCAGCTCTGCACGATTATTTGTCTGGTCGCCCGGACATCGCTCCGCTATGTTCCTTGGGCCCACAGTAAGATAAAGTAGCTGAGAAAAGAGCAGTACGCACCGACGGTCGTCCCTGCCCCACCAGACTCCGACACCTGCAATAGACCCTACTTTGCCGTTGCCTTTGCAGGCGCCGTCACTGTATACTACGTCCCACCCGCTCTCATCCTCCACATCCGGGGTCATCATACGCTTCTTCCCTTTGCTATTGTCCGAGCCACTATGGGCGGCAGTCTTGGAAGAGGACGTTGTCGCCGTGGACTTGGCGGGCGACTCAACTCCTGCGATCCATGCCTCGGCGTCCGCGCAGCTCAGAAACTTCTTGTATTTGGCGCCTTGAAATCCCTTGACTTGGGCTTCGCATTCAGACCTGGGAGTTACTGTCAGTTCCGGTATCTTATTCTCGAACAAAAGCAGCTTACTTACCATGTTGGATAAATCCCGGTTTGTTTGCCGACCTTGACCGCGTAGGATGGCATCTTGGTTCTCGGATTTAGAGGTTTGAGGCACGGGCAGAGTCTGTTGCAGGCAGCCAAGACAGCTCTCCGCACGGGCTCTGCGAAGAATGTGGTTCGCGGCAGGGTGAGAAGTTGGAGTCACGTACAGTCACGAATCACGTGGATTATCTCACGTTGTGTGACGACAAAATAGACACCAACATAATTGATCCTTGTCATTAACGCTCAAGCCAACGTCAGCCTTGGGTGCTTGCCAATTGCCCTTTGCCCCAGGATAGCCCACAAAGTTCGCCATCTGAATGTCTGGCGACCCTGAGTCCATTGTCCGCAAAGGAGGCTGCTCCTGTGGCTCCGTCCAATATGCTATAACGGGGAAACCTCTGTTCAGCGTCTACTGCCACTGCACGCGGTGTCAAAGAGCAGACGGTACGTGGAAACAAGTATTAGTTCTATAATCCATCCAATTCATGTATTTTAGGTGCTGCTTTTGTCTCCACAATGCATTATCCGGATTCGGCCTTCTCCTGGAAGCATGCTTCAGAGAACGAACCGGCCATTGAACCCTTAGGAGACATTGTTCTGTATAGATGCAGGAAGTGCCGCAGCTGTGCTGCTACGCAGATGCTGGCAACCAAGAATTGGGCTCTGCGTGGCACGCAACTAGAGCGCGATGAGAACGGAAAAATCATCGACTGGGAGGGTGTGAAACCGACGGGACATATATTCTATGGAACGAGGGTGGTGGATGTCGCGGATGAGTTGCCGAAGTGGGATGGTTTCGTGGGTAAGTCGACGAGGCTTTGAACGCGAAGGCTTGCGCGAAATACTGTACTGCGAAGTTACGTAAACTGTACTATGTCCTTCCCAATTACCATGAGTAGAGAAACAAGGCGATCACATTGCACAACTACCACATATCTGCAAGTGGTTTGCTTTTGCATGACTTTGTCGTGAGTGGCCCCTTGGCGCATCAGAACCGTTTTGAACTTCCGCTGTACAGTACAAATACTGCGCCACACCTAAAAGGGCAATCTTTCAGCCTTGTTAAAAGGGAGGTTTAATGTTAGAGGGAATTTTGCTAGTGGTCCGGCATTTTCCGGACCAGTAGCAAAATTCCCTCTAACATTAAACCAGCCTTTTAACAAGGCTGAAAGATTGCCCTTTTAGGTGTGCCAGTTATCTGCCTCTCACCATAGTATACGTAATAGACCTTAGCGCCTCTTTTTGTGATTATGATACCAGTTGCTTTGATTATGGAGCCAGGTGGAGCACTTTTATTCGCGCCCACACCGTGTCCATATTGGGATTAAATTAGCGTGACGATTTCCGGAGACAATCCCAATTGGGTCGCCAACTTTTCTCAAGCTTTGCTCACCTCGAATTTTGCTTTGACTATAAAATTCACTTTTAGCGGGCTGCTGGTCTAATGTCATAATTTCTGTACAGTTTTGAATAATATCTGTTTCTTTAGATAAATTTGCTCATGCCACTTTTGTGACCTTGCAGTGCTTGCACAAGGCCAAACAAGGCCAAGAAAGGTCCGAAAAGTTGGCAAGCCGGCAAGGTCACAAACCAATCACAAACCAACTTTGATCTACTTTGATTTTCAGAAGGTCGAAAATCCCTTTTCGTGGGGTTTTTGGACTTTTCTACTTGTGACCTTGCTGACAAGCTCACAAGGCCTGACAAGTATTTTGTCAAATGGCTGATGCCACTGAATGCCACCTGCCCTTTAGCCTTGTCTCAAACTTGGCCCACCTTCGCAAAATCTGGCAGAACGAATTGGTGCTCCATCTACCCGGCCGACGCTCGAGATCCGACTGTGATAGAGCTGAACTGCCGCGACGCCACTGCTTACGGCTTCAAGTCCAAGAACGCCACAATTGCACAATACCTTTCTCGCTCAAGGAATTGCCCGCCTTTCTCCAAGTCACTAGGTCTATGTTGCTAGACTTTAATCTTCGTCCTCCATTGCGAAGCTCGATGCCTCAACGTCCAACGCCACACAACCTCGAACCGCAGCCAATAGTATGCCACGACCAACCTCTGCCCACCACCCGAATTCCAGTAGCTTCGTTCATTTCCCGGAAGTCACACGAACATCGTATCCGTTTATCTCCAGCATTCTCGCGCCACCATCCTCACCAAACTTGTGACCCTGGGCAACCTTCAACACCTCAACTATAGCGACTTCGACATATATAGCTGATGCCCTTCCCCATGACTCACTCTGAGCTTCGATTTGTCGCTCCTTGCCGTATTCTGAGAATCATTGTCCAATCCTCCGGCGCTACTGTCGTGTAAACCTCGAGCAGCAGTTTCTCTGGAGTATTTTTGCATCGGCCTCGAGAATCACTGGCGTATAGGTCCTGAACACCATCGTATCGGCCTCTGCTATTTTTCTGCTTCACTCTGGAGCATCTTCGTGTCTACCTCGAGCCACAACGGACCAGCTTCTTTTTCATTGGCAGCGTAAGGCAAATCTTTGTCCTCTTTTTCCTGGGGAAGGGTAGAACGATATCGTGCTCTATCCTCGTGCTCCCTTGCCGTTGGGCCCCGAGCTTAAGACTCAGACCTGCACCTCACGGTGCGGGTCGACCAAAGCACGTTAAACCTTTTGTGTTGTACCTCGATTGAATTTGGGTCTTGTAATAAATTTCGTTTTGCCGCGATATTTACCGTAGTGTAGTTCCTGCGCTTGGATAGTTATGTAGCATTGCACCTTGAGATTATCTCCGCCGTTCTCGATATTTGCCGAGTTCAAAATTGGCGATACGGAGTTGCTACAGAGACTAGTCGTGACCGTGAGAAAGAACGCGTCGCGTCAATTTCCTTTCAAGTTTAACTCTCTTCTTGCTTGGTTCATCGGCGGTTTCGCGTTCCTCTACCTTGGTGACACTACCCCATATTTGTGAAACTTGGACTCTTCTTCACTCCTGAATTATGAGGCCCCAAGTCGAGGAGATAGAGGATGACCTGGCGGCAGAGGAGGAGAACAAACTCATCAACGAGGTACGTGATATACCTGCGCGTTCTGGCACTTTCTCCGGCTCATTTAAAGCATGGGCATGCGCTGGCATCTAGGAGTACAAAACCTGGCAAGTTCTGCTCTTTTCTGCTCACGGCTTTGTTCTCACACCAGTCGACAGGAAGAAAAATGCGCCTTATCTGTACGATATTGTCATCACCCATGCCTTGGACTGGCCAAGTCTGACGTGTCAGTGGTTCCCGGACAAAGAATCGTACGCGTTCCTTCTTTGTTCTGCCACTCTCACGGACCAGCGCGCATAGGCCCGCAAACAAGCCATACACGACTCACCGACTCCTCATTGGCACACATACCTCTGGGCAAGCCCAAGACTACCTCCAAATTGCCTCTGTGCAGATCCCGAAGCGCGTCAACGCTGCTGGCGCAGAGAAGCTCGACAGAGCGGACTACGATGACGAGCGGGGAGAGCTGGGCGGCCATACCATCCCCCCTGCGCCGCGGATTCAAATCACACAGAAAATCAACCATGCGGGAGAGGTCAACAGAGCGCGGTATATGCCCCAGAACCCCGACTTGATCGCTACGAAGGCTGTCACCGGCGAGGTGCTAGTCTTCGACCGAACAAAGCACTCAAGTGAACCTGAGCGAGGTGGTGTGTGCAAGCCCGACATCCGATTGGTTGGACAGACAAGGGAGGGGTGCGGCATCTCTCTCTGCATTCTCTCAATTACTGATCTCTGGTATAACAAAGATACGGTCTGGCGTGGAACCCCCTGAAAGCAGGGAATGTTCTCGGGGCCTCCGAGGACATGACTATTTGCCACTGGTGGGAGACACTCTGTGTGTGTGTTTCCCCCGCTTACACAGAAACCAGGGACGTCAATTCGTACACGAAGGCCAAGACGACAATTGAGCCAACCAACGTCTTCCGTGGACACACATCTGTCGTTGGTGTGAGCGAAGCTGTGTCTTATGGTGTTCGATAATCTGACACTTCAACAGGATGTGGATTGGCACGCATCAAATGAGAATGTTTTCGCTAGTGTCGGGGACGATAAAATGCTCATGATGTCAGTTGGGCTTCGCTGGTTTTCCTTGCTTAACTAATTTTCTTTTGGAACAAATCTCCAGCTGGGACACCAGGGCGCCTACAGAACCAACGACTAAAATTCAGGCACACGATAGGGAGATTCTCGCAGTGTCTTTCAATCCAGCGCCAACAGCTTCGCATCTCCTTGTAACAGGAAGCGCAGACAAGGTTCGCAAAACCGTTTTGTTACATGAGTGTAGTTGTCAACCAATCTCTTCGATAGACCATTATTCTGCACGATATTCGTGCACCTACGAAGAAGCTCCATACGTTCGAATCTCACACCGATGAGGTCCTTCATCTGTCATGGTCGCCGCACAACCCCACTATCTTCGCCTCCGCCTCCAGCGACAGAAGAATCAACATCTGGGATCTCTCGATGATTGGGGAAGAGCAGACTCCTGACGATCAAGAAGATGGGCCACCTGAGCTACTATTCGTCCATGGCGGTATGCCTCCGGTCTCACTGTCTTCCTCTAAATATTACTTATGGGAGTCTAGGACATACTGCGCGTCCCACTGATTTCTGCTGGGCTCCGGGAGAAACAGAGAATTGGACAGCAACGAGTGCTTCCGAGGATAATATAGTCATGGTCTGGCAGCCCACGATGCGTGTATGGGCGGGCGACGCGGTCAAGATTGACGAGAAGGAGCTGGAGGTCGATGCGATGGAGGGCGTCGAAGCTACCGGGACGAGTGCGCCGGACAAGGGGAAAGGAAAGAGCACAGAGACCACTCAGAGTGGAGGTAGCAGCATGAGTGTCAGCGCTGCCAGTGTTTCAGGCGACGACTGAGCGCTGCTCATTATTTGCAACCGATCTCTTGTTTTTATATCGTCCTCAGCTAATGAGTTGTATCAATGTATCGGTGCAGGGATCGAGAAAAAAACAAAACTCGAGAAATATCTGTTGTACAAGTCGCCTAGCACATCCAATGAGGTCGTGCCATCCCAGGCGGCAAATGTCTCATAGGAACAACAGTCTCACAACCTCAAATATTACTGCATGACGTGTTAGCATGTCCGGATACACATTGCACGAGGCGGCATAGTCACCTCCGCCCATGACTACAAATACAATGATTCCCAGCGCCCATATATTGATAGGACTCCGTTGTGCGAGTTGCTCTGCCCTCGACGCATGTGTGGGCTTCTTCCCAGTTTTGGCCGTGCTCGCAAATTTTGCGTTGCGTTGCCGCATTTCAAATTCGGTAGGCTGGTAAAAAATATCAATTGGGCATGGAGTAGAGGTGGCCATTTTTGCGTGCCATTTTGAAGAGAGACGGATAGGTTGAAGGAGAGACTCGGATAAGTTGTAAGTTATGAACGTGGCAGTCAAGTGAGCTTGTGGTTAGGTAAAGTTATTGCTCCCGAGCTCAGTTGCCTCGGATGCAAATATGCGCATATACGAAGTCTGTCTTAACCACACAAGAATACTTATGGGCAAATCAAGAAAGCCCCTGAAAGCTGCGCTCCAGTCTCAGCAATCTCGGTTGAAGCTGAAGCAGAAAGCTTCTCAGGCGGCGCAAACGGCTGAATTGAAGGCCAAAAAGAATGCAACTGGACCTAAAGGAAAATCCAGCAAAGGAAAGGGGAAAGAGGCCGCCCTACCACCTCGTCGACCGACCATCCCTTTCTGCGCAACGGACAGGATTCTTCTGATAGGAGAGGGGAATTTCTCGTTTGCCCGTGCACTCATCAAGGATGCTCCTGCTGAATTAGAACATTTGTCTCCGAATAACATTACTGCAACGGCCTATGATACCGAGCACGAATGTTACGAAAAGTACCCGGAAGCCGAAGATATCGTTGAAGAGCTGAGGGCGGCAGGAGTCGAGGTTCTTTTTGCAGTCGACGCGACGCAGCTGAGCAAAGTAGCCGCTTTGAAGGGAAAAAAGTGGGATCGGATCGTCTGGAATTTTCCGCATGCTGGTGCGTCCAAGTAACAAATTCAACCGATGTGCTTTTCTAATTTCGCGTCTAGGGAAAGGAATCCCGGACCAAGATCGGAATATTCTTTCTAACCAGCTGCTTATTCTTGGATTTCTTCGTTCCGCTGCTGGCCTACTCGTGGCCGGACCAGTGCCAGAAGTTTTCAAGCCTAAAAAGCGGAAGCAGGCGGATGACGAGGACGACGAAGACGTAGGGGACAACTCGAACGATCTCGAGGACGACATTTTTGTCCAGCCTGTTACATATAGAGGCACGATTCTCATCACCCTGAGAAATGTTTCGCCGTATACGCAATGGTTGCACCTCCTCCTGACCTCTTGATCTCTTTTCGCTAATGGTCGTCGATCCAGGGATGTACCACGACTCGCCAAAAATCCTCCTCCACTAACATCTGGCAGCACTCCTCCGAACCCAAGGTACACCCTCTTACGGTCCTTCGCTTTCAACCGAAGTATATGGAAGGCCTATGAGCACAGGATGACCAAAGGTGATAGAGCTCATGGCACAGGGAAAACAGGAGAGGGTGGAGAAGATAGAACGTGGCAGTTCTGTTTGAAGGATTAAAGAGATCGCGGCAGTGGTATGAAGTTGAATGCCCAGTTGGGTTTCAGATCCCGAGCCAGCGTGTGAGAAGGATTTTCACAGCTTTTAAAGTGACTACTTATCATCGACAGTGAGGCGCACTGGACCGATGATCGGAGAACTCTTGCGAAGTGTCATGTATACAAACGTGCACGACAAGTTGTCTTCTGCGGAAGCAATTGTGTACAGTTGGCAGCAGTATGCAAATCGGTTCCGTCTACCGAAATCACACATAGCCAGATTTTGTATCAATCGGTGATCACCGTCTCTCTCTATCCATACCCAAGGCCGACAAGATGCAGGGCCCCGCTACCAGTTCTGCCAGTGAGGAAGGTCCGAAAATTGTCCCGAAGATGCATGATTAAAGGGACATGTGCATGAAGAGTGACAACGCTCGCTCGCTCCATCAATATTGGACCGCAGTTTCTATCGATGCACGTATTTTCTTCTGGTGGTGATCGCGGTGAGCGCTGTCGGAGTACTATGAGTAGACCCCAACCAGGGAAGGGGCCAGTACATAAGCTTGATTATGTTGTAACACTTGTTTGGGCCAGATTTTCGATACAAACCTTTTATTTTGCGGTCAACACTCGATGTTGTTTTCAGCCACTTCGCGACTCGTCCCGCCAGCAGCACGAATACCAGCTTCATCGCGCAGCTATGCAATCTCTGTTGCTCCACCGAAAATTCCCAAGGGAATGACCTTGCCTCGTTATTTCACGGGGAAGAAGGCGTTCCAGTACAACTGGTACATGAAAATTCTCAACAGCAGCAACACCTCCCCTCTTATATTCCTCTACCACAACGACTTTACCTCACAGAGGCTCATAAGGCTTCGCAGAGACATCTCTGCAGCCTCCAATCGTTCAAAGCCATCATTATCCTCCGCTTCTCCGGCAGGCGTCCCGGCGGAGCCTGTCTCCGAGCCCTTGCTCACCGTCATACGATCGAGCATATTTGGTGCTGCTCTACGCGATTTCCCCGCAGTCAATAACGCCGAGGTTATGCGAATGACGGAAGGAGTAGCCGGCGCACTCGCAGTACTTTCGTTGCCCTGTCTCGACCCTCCCCAATTGAAAGCCATTCTTCGCACTTTCAACCGCACTGTTCCCCCGCGAAAGGCTAAAACAGAAGAAGAGCTGAAGAAAGAGCTGGAGGAAAAGAACGCAGATCCTGCAAACCCGGGTCGTAGGATCAAGCGGATGAGACAGATAGTGGATCCTGAACTCAGAGTTATAGGTGCACTGATTGATGGCCAAATTCTGCTCCCGCAGAGGATCAAGGACGTGGCAGAATTGCCTACGCTGCAGACCTTACGGGAACAGCTGGTTGGGCTGCTGAGTTCACCGGCAACGCAACTTGCGATGACACTGAACGAGGCAAGCGGTGGGCGGTTGGCTCGGACGCTGGAGGGTTTGAAGAAGGGTCTGGAGGAGACGGAAGGAGACGCGTCTTCATCTTGATCTTTGCCATTTTACTACATATACTTCAAAAAAAACATACAAATCAAGTTGCGCCGACGCGTCGATACTAATTTCTCGATAGCAGCGCCGTGACGTGTGACGTGTGACATTTATTTCGTCTGCTTCCTCCGCGCACCAGTTGAAGATGTGTGTGCCATTCGTCTCAAGTGGGCGCATGGCTGATAATTTCGCGTACAGGGACGACGATGACGACTTTCTGTACGGAGGTGGCACTCCACAACCAAAATCCACACCGTTACCGGGTATGCGTCCTCCCTCTTCAACGACTTTTCCTATTGTTATCTGTATCTTCAATGCCCAATATCATTCTGTTGACTTTCATATTTGCGCGTGATTCTTAGTTTCACAATCGTGAGTTTCAAAAGCAGTCGGCCTCCTCATTTGTTAATGTTCGTGGCAATTGACGTAGAACATCGCTGGAGAGCCTGCCAACTGGAGTCGTTGCACATTTGGAGGCTCAAGCAGCAGCAGAAGTGGAGGCTCAAGCAGCAGCAGACGTGGAGGTTCAAGCAGCAGCAGAAGCTTTATCAAGTCAAGACACTGAAATAGTTCAAGAAGACGAGGACGATGAAGCTGTTGATGTGGATGGTGAGACAGAGGACGACGAGGATGTACGGCACTACTCTTTCCCCGCCGCCAAATTTACGCTGACTATAAAAAATCAGGATGTAGAGATTATAATGGAACCCCAGTCTCGGTCTCTTGACTTTCGGTAAATGAACATTCGTTCCGTTATTCGGTGTTAACACCAGGTTAGGCAATCCTCTTCCCGACCCTCACAGTTACGCGCATCCAGCTCATCCACCGCCATACGAGGTATGGGTGAAAATACATATGTTCCTTCAAACGCGACTGACGCATTCGGTCAGCCCCGCAGCCATCACTGACCACTGAATATACGCCTATTCAAAGAGCAGTCCCCCCTCCCCAGTCCACCACACCTTCCCTTGCCACGCCGCAAGCTCAGCCAGCCCCTCAACCGACTCCACACCCATTACCTGGCATCTCCGAACCTCCACCCGCAGTAAATGTTCCGCAGAGCCAGCCACCTCCACAAACTACTGCTGAAGCAGTTTCTGTGGATGACGGCGTCGACCCTTCTACGCTCCCTCCGGCACCTGCGCCACCGTCGCATCCAGCCATCGATCCCACAGTCACAGGTACGATGGACGGGCGCTCCATCATCGACGTAGACTTGTCTTCCATGGTCGAGAAACAGTGGCGAAGACCTGGGTCGGATATCAGCGATTGGTTCAACTACGGCTTCGATGAATTATCATGGGAGGCGTACTGTTACCGTCGTCGCGATCTTGGTGAACTGGCAAACGTGCTGAAAACAAGTGTTCTCGTGAGTACAATATTCACTCCTCGTTAACTTGTATGTTCTAAATTTGTCATAGAACTTTTCTGGGATGCCTGAGGATCAGCTCACCGTCCTTCCGCCAGAGGTCCGTCAGATGGTCATGACGGGTACCAATGCGATGCTGAACGGTGCGGCGAACCCTGGCATGATGGGCCAGGGCGTGATGATGGACATGTCGGGCATGATGGGGCCTATGGGCATGGGCATGAATGGCGACATGAGCATGAACGGGCCGATGATGCAGGGGGGCATGATGACGATGCAGGACGGTAGCCAGGGGCAAGTCGGGAACGGTGGGACCGGCACGCCTGAGCAGCACGGCCAGGCCGCCATGATGCAGGAGGGCTACGGCGGGGGCCCCGCGATGATGAACATGGGGATGGAATACGGGATGCAGGTCCGTTCTTCTCCTCTTCGGTATTTTCTTATGAAGAATGCGTATTCTAGGACCAAAATCAAATGGCGCAGCAACAGCTGTACCCTCAAATGGAGGCCCCACAGCCGCCCCCTCCTACTGGACCTCTTGGTCGTGGCGGCGCAGCGGTTCCGTACCGTGGACGTGGACTGCGCGGCGCGCGAGGCTTCGCGGGCAGAGGTCGTGGTCGGGGAGGGTACCCGGGTGACGGTGGTACGTTGCACTACTATGCATATCTTGATATCTGAGTGACGTCTGGTCTACCTGTCTCTCTCTGTTTTTTTTTTTACTGGTATTGCATTGCGGGTATAGCACCAGCGCCGGTCCGACCGACGTCCCCCCTTCCACCGAATGTGCCTACTGGTCCACGGAACCAGAATAAGTATAAGGATCGGGACGGGAATGCGCCTGCTGTCGATGGGCTGGATTATGGGGGCACCAACAAAGATGGGCGGACGACAAGTGGGGAGCCAGAAGAGCGTAGCCGGTGAGTTTTCGGATGCTCTGGTGTAATACCCCGCTGAACACTGAATGTAGGAAACGGAGGAGCTCCCCCAGTCTTGAAGACGGACGGGGATCAAAACGACGTTGACGGCCGGAAAGTCGTCTTTGACGGATCTATTTTGCTCTACGTGTGTTCACCCCAAAGCTCTTGAGATGTACACAGTATAGTATCCGTCGATAGCTTTGGGGCTTAAACTTGCGACTTTTATGTAGATTATATCTCCTCGTTCAGACTGAATCTGTGGGCCCCTTCGGAAAACACGGAAAACAAGAACAAAATTGAATTCATACAGAGGGTACAGGTCTAAAGCAATTAGTAACACACGAGAAACATATAGGGTACAAGGAGGGCGACAATCGATCAGCTTGCCCTGGCTCTCCCGGATGCTTTTCGCCTGCCTCCGCGGCTGGAGCGCTTCGCATTCCGCTTTGTCCTGCATGTTTCGCAGAACCAGCGGCCGTCGGGAGGCGTAGTCAACCCGATACATGCGATGTGGAACTGACGATAATGTAGATGTTAGCATGTATCGCCATCAAACAAAGAGAGTACGCACCCATTCCCACTGGCAGTTCGGATCATCGCACGCAATCATCTGCCCAAAGCTGACGCGCTGGCAGAAGCAATACGGCTTGTCGTCGCCGTCGGCCTCTCCGTCTGCGGCGTCGGCAGGGACGCCGTCCAGCGCGGCGGGGGCGGGGGCGCTGGCGTTGGCGAGCACCGCGTGGTTTCGCGCAACGGGCATGCCCGGGCCTTCGAGCGACTGTGGGTGCGGGGGATTCCAGTCGCCGGCGCCGGGAATGGGGGTATTGGAGAGCGACTGCCCGCCGCGTGCGTGGAGGTCGTACGCGGTCGCGTGGGGCTGATGCCCGTTTTGGTAAGGAATCAGGGACGGGTGGGATGAGGAGGAGGGCGGCACGTTAAAAGCCTCGCGGCGGGCATTGGCGGCGGCCACCGCCGCCGCGGAAGTGGTGTGTCCGTTGGTTTGGTCATGCCCACCACTGTTAGGGTAGTAGTCGTTGGGCTGGTTGCTATTGCCGCGGGCGTTGGCGGTGGTACGGGAGCGCTTGTTCGCGGCCCCGTTGGTGGCGCGTGAATTTGTGCTTCCTGAGGCGCGTGCGTTGGACTGGGCTGGGATGTGGGATGTCACGGAGAGCAACGACTCTGTTGGCGATGCGGCGCGTTCAATTCTAAGCCAAAATAATTAGGACTTGGATAGTGAGATATGGAAGTTAACACACTTTTTCCGACCTCCATTCCGCGGTCGAGAAACCACCTCGGTGACTCTTTCTTTTCTGGGCGACCGGCCATGATCGAGGTCATCGTCCCTCGTCACCCTTTTTCTTTTGGCGGGGCTAGGATCGGGTGCACTGACGAGCAGCGACGCAAACCCAGTTCTCCTTCTCCGGCCCGACTCCAGCGACGCTGCAGGCATGAACGATCTCGTGGCAACATGTGGGTATGTGGTGCGTCGGTTGAGTGTGGTAGGGTCGAAGCTGGGAATGTGCTCGGTCAGCGTCCGGAGGTGACCAGTGTGCGACCTGAGGTTGTCCGCTGCCTGGCAGGCGACGCGAATCTTGTCTTCGCCGCCGAGCCTGAGGCGGTTTGCCTCCTCCGCGATCTCCATGAGTAGCCACAGGCGCTGTTCCTGCTTCCCCGCACCCTGCTCGATCATCTCTGTCAGGGCGCTGATTTTAGATGTGATGGAGGACATGGATGCAGAGAGGACGGCGTCGAGCTCGCGCAGGTCTGCAAAGTTGCGGGAGAGGTCGAGCGGGAGGGAGTCGAGGGTGTGGGTGTACTCGCTGAGGAGAGCAAGGGAGTAGATGGTGGATGTTGCGGAGGACGACGTGGAGACTGATCCGCGTGGAGGCGCCATCGTCGTCGTCGGTGAGCAAAAGAAGTTGGAAAGCAGTCTTCGCTGCACAGACCGAGACGAGACAATCGGCGCAGTGGCCCGTTCGCCGAAAGAGGCACGTGCACGTGCCTCTTTCACTACTCTTCCATCATACCAATGCAACTGCGATCCTTCTTGTCTCCAAAAAACAATACAACTCTGCTCTATGCTATACAATGTGGTATGGTGCTGAATATGGAAGAGCTGATGCCTGTATGATGTGCTCAACACGGTCCAAGCATGCTCCGCTTCCCTCAGGCCTCGCCTGGTCCCCAGCGCCTGAAGAACAATTAATGCAGCTGCACCCCGACGATGCAGCCAAGGTCGTGATCATCATAAAACCCTCCTCGTCTGGCTGAACGCGTCACTTTCGCGTCGAGAACCGTTTTGACACGCTCGGTGTCACGGATGTTGACTGCTGTGAGCTCGGTGCGCCAGCCGCCGTGGCGGGCGTCGAGAACTGTGCGTACATGGTGTGTGTCGCTCGCGGTGACTGGTGGAGGGACGCGAATGGGTTGGGTGACGTTGCCCCTGCGGGAAACAGCCCGTAGGCAGGTGCGGCAGAGGCGGTTCCGTATTTGGTGTAAGTCGACATTATGATGTGATGATGAATAAGATCAAAGTGACGGTGGTCGTGAATGAATATTAATGAATGATTGAGAATGCGAGAATGAGACTGATGCAGATGAGGATGCGACGAGATGCAAGAAATTAGGTCGTGCGGGTAAGTAGCGGCGAGGACCGGGAAACTGAGGGTGGGTGGGGGTAATGAGGTGCGGGGGGTGTGGGCGCGTATGTATGGCTCCCGAGATAATAAAGCAAAGTTTCGCGTAGAGACAATAGGATGGAAGCGAGTTTCGACCTTATTGTCTTTGCAGTTTCTGACGCGAGCTGACACAGGAGCTGGCTCTGATCTTACCCATGTTCTGTGGCCTATATATACTACCCACGAACCTCCAAGGAATACAAGGGCAGCTCCTTTTCAGGCTATCTGGGCAAAGCGGCTGGCACGAGGCGCCCGCCGCTCGCACTTGCCTTTTCAACAACAAGGAAATGTACTAATGGGGTCTGATGCCCTTGTACTTGATTGTGGCAGCACACGAGGCTCTGGTCTACTTTGAGAACAACAACATTGGGAAGTAACTCGTCTTGTGATTTAATCTGGATGAAACCCCGCTGTTATGCCGTAGCTGAAGGACACCCTTATAATTTAAGCGCCAATTTCATGGCTCAAGCCAAGGCGTGGTATTGCCACTGGTATTCAATTACATAACTGGATCTTCGGAATGTCCCACTGTCATGTCAATCAGAACAACAATGAAGGAGACCTTCTCAGAAGCCTTCTGTGTAATAATTGTCGGTCTTGATTAGCTCGAGCGCCGCAGCACGGCTCTCTGCCTCCATAACAAAAAATGAACCGCCGTACGGCCTTGCAGATGCATTCTCCCTCTTCGTTATCGTCGTAGAATGGACCCCCTGTTTCTGTGCCGGACGACACTGATTCTACAATTGTCGATCAGGGATGTATGGCAATGGTCCAGGAGAATGCTTTCCCCCCAGTCGTCACGGAGACTGGTTCGACAACAGCTTTGTTAACAGCTTTATTACCAGCTTATTAACGGTGCATTCAATCTCTTCGACCGGCGCGTTTTCAACCTCGCCGCCACTGACGCAAAGCCAACAAACTCGATTCTTAACGGAAATGGAATCCTTTGAAACCGCCCTCGCCGAGGCCACCAACCCCACGACGCGCGAACTGCTCGGTGCAATTGGCCTCGTCGTAGACCGCACACAAAATCAAATCACAGGCAAACCCAAGTACCACCACGCCGCCGGGCACCAGTCCCTCGCGCCCGCCGCGCCGCCGCTCGACCCCGACAGCATCGTCACGCTCGGCTCCGCGGGCAAGTTCATCACCCACATCGCGGCGCTGCAGTGCGTCGACCGAGGGCTCGTGGGGCTGGATCAGCCCCTGGGGGCGTGGATACCTGAGCTCGACGCGCTGGAGGTGATCTTTGAGCCTGGGCACGGGGACGAGGACGGGGAGGTGGAAAGGGGATGGGCGCTGCGGCCGCCGGCGTGCAAGATCACGCTCCGGCATCTCCTGACGCACACGAGCGGGCTCGGCGGGGGCGACGAGCCGCTCGTGCAACGGTGGCGCGCGTCCCCCGCCGGCGCAGCCCACGCAGACGCCGCAAAAGCGGACCCCAACCCCTTCATACAGCGCTTCGCGCACCCCCTCCTCTTCGACCCCGGCGCAAGCTACTGCTACGGCAACAGCATCTTCTTCACGGGCCTCCTCATCGCCCGCCTCACGGGCAAAAAGCTCCCTGAGTTCGTGCAGAAGAACGTCTTCGACCCCCTCGGAATGCGCCTGTCGACGTTCTCGCCGCACGGCCCGGAATTTCGGGAGAGGCTGCTGCAGATGGTGCGCCGCCCCACGGCGGGCGGGCTGGTGCCGGTGGAGGGCGAGACACGCGACGTCTCGTGCGGGGTGCGCGATCTGGGCGTCTTGCTCGCGGACCTCATCGGCGAGTCGTCGAAGA
This sequence comes from Mycena sp. CBHHK59/15, assembly GCA_029204085.1. Lineage (NCBI taxonomy): Eukaryota > Fungi > Basidiomycota > Agaricomycetes > Agaricales > Mycenaceae > Mycena > Mycena sp. CBHHK59/15. Next base: position 20,521 of record JARGXW010000039.1, read on the forward strand.
TCCTCAAACCAGAAAGCGTAGACTTGCTGTTCGCGCCGCAGCTCGCGGAGGGCGGGAAGGCGCTCGCGGACTTGGTGAGCGACACGGAGAACTACACCGCGCCCGCGGGCATCCCTTCCGCGTCGACAGTGCCTGAGGTGAACTGGACGATGGCGGGCCTGCTCGTGCAGGGCGACATTGACACGGAACTACCACTGTCGCTCATGCCGCCGGGGACGGTGACGTGGAGCGGGATGCCGAACGTCATGTGGGCCATGAATCGCGAGAGGGGGGTTGGCATGCTGTTTGCGACGCAGCTTGTGCCTGTGGATGATCCGAAGACGGTGGGGGTTATGATGGAGTTTTTCAGGGGGGCGTGGGGGGCGTTTAGGGGATCGTGAAGTGAAGGGGCGGTGAGGTGGGGTTGTGAACGTGAATATTCGTGTGTGGATACCATCTACGTTCGCAACCTAATCCCAAGTCATGCTATTGTCGATACATATGTAGTTTCAAATGTTCGTGTATGTGTGACGTGTATATGTTGTGTTAAATTTCTGCCTCCCAAAAATCGTCCGTTAAATTAGGATATTAATTCATTTTGCAAGTCGGACTCGGAAGCTAAAGTAAGCAAGGTCTCTTCCTTCCTAGCGCGCGTGCAACGGAGAGAAAACGGAGAGATTCACGCGGAGAAAGGACGCTCTAGATTACCCACTCACACGACCCGCCGTGGTTGGTCTCGGCCATACCTCAGTCTTGTATTAGACAGAGGCGGGTATTGAATTGTAAACACGGCAACATCGGCGGTGGGCCGATCCGAAGCGGAGTGACAGAATTTAAACTCCGATTCGCTCGAGCACTCCCATCGAATGTCCAGTCCGAGTTTTCAGTCACTGATGTCGGGGGCTGGCGTCTCATATTACCCAAATGCCGTCTACAACGACGATGTCTTCTCAGCCAAGCCACCCACAGTGCCAGCTCCCGCGCAGGTCAATCCAATCCCGACGCTGTCCACAGTTCAGACTACAGGCGCGCGCGAGTGCTCTGTCCGCGGATGCGCGAATCCAGTGCAACTTTCGTCGGGAAATAAAATGTGTGAGGCGTGTCGCGAAAAGCACCGTGTTTATGCGAGTACGAAAAGAGCGCGGAGGAAGGCTGAGAAAGGGTTGGTCAGTAGACTATCCGGCGCCGCAGCAAGTGCATCCGGCACTGCAGAAGGCGCAGACGCGACTCCGGACAGTTGGCTCAACCAGGTGAGTCGCATGTTCAATATTTTTCTGGAATTACGCGGCATGCGGAGCTTGCTCCCTGTATCTTTCACGAATTTGACTTTTACGGTCTTGCTTTGTATCTTGTGCTGAGGCTCATCAACTTAACGACTGACGACATTGCTCGCAGCAAACAGCAACTCCAGCTGCATCATACGCCTCCCCGATTCCGGCTGCTAGCTCTTCTCAATCCCAATCACCAGCCTCAACACTTGCGACTAGTAGCACTTTCAATATACCTCAATCGCAAGCTCCGGTTCCCTGGATCCATGCCATTGACCCTCGCCTGTATTCTCAACCTACAACCATTGGCTCCAGCCAAGGCGCAAGTTCCAGTTCGACATTGGCAGGCGCATTGACGTTGCCGCCTTCCAAAACGTCGTCGAATGCTACAAGCGATCGGGATGGCAGCCAGACCACTTCGTCGTGTTCTGTTTCCACGAGCCGGGAGGATCCGGCCCGTATCAGTGACGTCGTAGGTGGACACGCTCAGGGCGACACTGAAAGCACATCAACGCCGACTATACCTGCCGTTCCCACTTCAGAACGCCCAGATCCAGGTTCAGAGGCCCAATATCCAGTTCAGACACCAGCATCGAATCCGCCTCCGCTTGCAAATGGCCCGCCCCGATTCTGTTCAGTCAAAGGGTGCAAAGCAACAATACTTGAAAGCATGGGTATGTTGTCGATCCATCGTACAAAGAACTATTTTCACGCTCTTCTAGAAGTCTACCCATACAAGATGTGCCAACCGTGCCGTTCTCGATATCGTCTCTACGGGATCACGAAGCGCGCAAAGTGGAAAGCAGAGCGAGAGGCGTTTTCTCGTGAATTGGAAGGACTTCGTGTCAAGGAGGACATGCGCCGAGCTGCCATTGGATTGCCAGCAAGTTTCTATTCTCCGTCTTTATGCTGGCGTCTGATAGACCTTTCTCGCAAAGCCGCTGGCCGATTCTTCAGAGGAACTTCGTGCTTGGGAAATCTCGATTATTGACGAACAAGTTCCACTTCCTCCCGGCTACCAACCAATTACCTCTCCCTCGGGTACTGTCGATCCGAGCACTAGCGGAAGTGTGTCCATGCCCATGGGCCCGCTTGACACGCGATATTCTCGTCAAGCCTTCCCGCCCGACGCCCCTGTTCCCACTCGTATGTGCACCGTCTCGCACTGCCACCAGATTCTACCGGGCTTCTACCGCTACAAACGGTGTGAGGCTCACCGGATACAGAATCGTTGGCATAGCAAGCTGAAGCGTGGGAGAGAAAAGGTGGAAAAGGGCTTTATGTTGCCTGATGGAACCCCCATCATTACTCCTGGCCCCGTAAGACCCAAGAAAATTGCAGAGCCAAAGGAAAAGAAACCAAGGAAGAAGCGCGAGGAAAAAGGTAAAGGCAAGGAGGTAGAGACGGCGGAGGGCGATTCGACATCAGCACCAGGTAACGAAAATGCTGAAGAGGATGGGGCACCAACGAACGAGGCGAACACCGATCAGTCTCCTGAAAATGAGAGTCGTCTAGGCAAAGTCAGTTGTCCTGGCTTATCTCCCTGCTGTCTTGTTCATCTTCCTCCAGTCGAGCAGGCGCTCCAATCCTTACGTATGTCGAGACGACCAGTGTTGCAATTTGATTCTCCCCGGTACTCGGTGGCGCGTTTGTGAGAGTTGCAGAATGCGCAATCGTATTTCGAAACGGGAGGAAAAGAATATACAGAGGGTTCGTTCGGACGGCCTTGATTTCGTCAACATCACAATGGACGGACCGAGTACAACCGAGCCACCTCTGACATTCGCTACGGTGCAGCAACCGTCTGCTGAGAAGCCCCCGGAGATCGCAAGTAGTACGGAAGCGAACGAGACGCCTGCGGCAGAGTCTACTCCAGGCGTAGGATCAGGGTCATCTATCGCTATCATACCTATCGATGTCCCTGCGATGTCAGCGACACTTCCCTCGGGATCCTCATCGACGTCTACACCGTTAACGCAGGACAAGCCGCCTGCCGATGAATATGTGCCGCGTAAGGTATCGATAGCTTCATTTTCTGTACTGACATTCAAGGTATTGATTACTTTGGAACCACTTTTCTCCAGACGATTAACGACGCAAACCTGGATCCTACCGGCACTGTCCGTTTGGTACGCCGATACAAAAAGATGGCGCCTCCGAAGTCAGCTCGGTTTATAAATGACGAGGAACCAGGGCAAGAAGCGAATGTCAACGTGGAGTCCTCGAAAACTAAAAGCAAGTCAACTTCCAGGACGATTGCTACCACTCCAGCCGCTACCTTGCAGCAGCAACAGAACCCGGGACCTCAGGCTTCCCCATACCCATACCCTGTGCCGCCTGGTACAATCCCTTATTATATGCCTCCAGGCTATTTCGGACTGCCTCCTCAATCTCAACCTGGTACTGCAACGTCATCCAAAGCACCTCCGATGATGTACCTACCATCCCCGTATCCTTATCCAATAATACCGCCATTAGATAGGGCGGGCACTCCGTCTCTGGCACCTGGCCAACCAACTTTACCATATCCTTATTATCCGTATGGACTGCCCCCCCAAAACTATGGTCTTCCTCAACAGTATCCCCGCCCACCTTATCCTTATTCCCCGCCTCCGCCGCAATCTACGACCGTAGCACCGTATGCTATGTATAGATACCATTCTACCCCACAACCACCGCCACCGCCACCACTTGCTTCTACTCCTCCTCCTCCTGCGGCCGCTGATCCTAACCAAGGATTCAGCTACTATCAGTTCAAGCATGGGATGAATAATCCTCCTCAGGAGGTGCGTAGCATTCTGAAGGGTTTGTACCCTGCAAGTAACCTACAACCTAGATATTCCCGAGAAAGCGCAAACGAGACGGTGCGCCGGATGAAGTCGAGTATCACCATTGGCAGTGTCCGCCTGAGATGGCGCAATCGTCGCACTCAAATGTTGCTCCTGTCATAGTACCTACTGCCACGTCTTCCCCAGATGCACCGATGCCGTTAACAGAAGTACCCCAACAACCGACGTCGAGTTCGACCGTAACGGCTCGGGAGGGAGACCAGCTTGCTTCGACGACAGTCAAAGCCTCGCAACGTTCATGCGCGAGCAAAACATGTCATCGGCCTGTTTCTTCTGGCGCTAATGGACCGTTGTGCGATAAATGTCATGCCAAGACGAAGAAGCGGAAGTCTATGACGAAGCAGCGGTTCAGGCTGGAGCCAAAAGCGAACATTCTAGCGATGAGTACCAATCAAGCGGTCGGTGATGGAACGGAGCGGTAATTAGCATTGGAGTACAGAGTTTGTTCGTGGTCCCTAAGAAATTCTAACGGACTGGTCTTGAAACCCCTCCCACTTGCTCAAACCGTCATCCACATCCAACATTCTAGTGCCGTAGAATATATGCGCGGTAGGTTTCACAATACTCGCGTTTTTTATCTTGCCTTCCTCGTCTCGTTCCAGCTGCGCGCCTCGGACTGCCCACTTCTCTACCTTTGTATTGCAGGTGGACGTGATTATACCGCAACTTTTGCAGCGGTATCGAAAGACGTCAGGTGACAATGGCTCATGCAGAGGCGCGTTATCTGGCGTGTAAGTCCAGGAAATTGCGGACGACCGATAGTGGAGGGACCAGATGAAAGCACCGCCTAGCTTGGTTTAAATCGGGCATGCTTCAGGGCCTGTAGGAGGCTTACCGGAAGATCTCTGACAAAGTGTACAATGGCAATATGCGCTGAGAACAGGGTGGCCTGCCACGGTGTAGGAGAGCGAGCCGCAGAGGCAGCTTCCTTTCATGAGCACTGTAGCAGTTTCGGGTACCGACATAGAGTCTACTCAGGGCGTATCACCTGGAAAGAAGCGTGTTTTGGGGGAGTTCTGACCCGCAATGACCCGTAGCAAAAAAAAATTGCACCAAAAGGATGATACACATGTTCCCGAGCGATTATATTTCAATAGCTCCAGATTCCGTAGTGTTGTCATTGTCTAGTAGATAGAGCCTCAAGAAGACAACAGAAGAAGATAGACGAGACTTCTTGGTCTGAGAAAGAGGAGGTGCTGATTACATAACACCGATATCTCCCGCCATTTCCACCTCTCAAAAATAATTTGTGGTAAGTCGAGAGACCTCTCCCCTGGCCTTGCTCTTCGACATCTCATTTTCCCACTGTTTAGCACTTAGCTGCCCTTCTCCCTATACTTCAGCGGTGTAAATGGGTTCGGCCACTGTGAACGTGCGGTCCTACCTTGCCGATGCTCCGTCGGTTTACTGAAGGACGAGGACTGCAGGTTGTGCGTTACACAACTCTTGTCGCCGGCGTTGTCTATGGCTGGTACCATCGCCGAACACTACAAGTCGCACACGATGTGCACAAGATCGAAACTGCGACACATCAGAGGGAACATCTAATAGCGCAGGCAAAAGAAGCTTGGATAAAGAAACAGCAGGAGCCCAAAAAATCGGATTGTGCGTTTAACTTTCTTCTCCGCTGGGGAGCCTTAGTCCCTGCGTTCTCATACTGACGGTCCTTTTTAGCACTCGTCACAGATCCGGAGGACCCGCGGTTCGATCTCGAAAAGCTCATTGCGCGATGGGAGGCCAAGGAGGCCACTTCATAGCCTGTACACTGGTTTCTGTGCCCCTTTGCAATATAGATTTTTGGCTGCACGTCTCACTTCTTGCTGGCTGCGACGCTATCATTACGGACTTTTTCACACCCTCTGTCAAACGTAGGTTGCGAATCGGATTACTTCCCGAAATCTCATCCCTGTTGTGTTCTGACCGGAAATCTCTGCAGACTTCTACCACGACGTTGCATTCAGCACTAGCTAGTTGCCATCTTCTTGGGTGAAGCTGCTTTTGACAGCGGTGCTCTTGTTCGCGCAAGCATTCCAATCAGCGTTCAATCTGTTGATTAAGCAGCCGTAGCGGCCTGGATGGATGCGCGGAGCTCCGTGCAATCGATTCACTCACTATTCATTCACTCACCATCTCTCTCACCCTTCCTTCATGTCTGCATCCACTCACAAAGGAGCCTGCTTTTGTGGCTCGGTATCTTACACGGTCACAGGCCGACCAAAGCTCAGCGCATACTGCCATTGCACACGATGCCAGGTTCTGAGTGGTTAGTCTAAAACTGGACTCTGAACGTAGATATTCATGTAGACGATGGTCCGTTCACCACAGGGTCTGCATTCATCTGGACGATTCATTTTCCAGCGGCCGCCTTCTCGTGGTCGCATGAAGAACCGCGCGACGCTGCCCTCGACCTGTACGTGACGGACGGCAAGCCCTGGAAAACGCGATACCGCTGCAAGCGGTGTGGTGGATGTGTGAGCTCGTATAATTCAAAGACTGAACATTGGAGTGTCTGGGGCGCACAGTTGGAAAGGGATGATGGAGGCGAAACGAAGAACATAGATGAGGTCAAGCCAACCGCGCATATTTTTTACGGGACACGCCTAGTCGACGTGAAAGATGACCTGGGCAAATGGGAAGGATACGAAGACAAGTCGGTCAGGACTTTTTGAGGGCTGGGATGGCCTTAGCTATAAATATGCAGAATCGCAGTGCCAGAATGGTGAAAGTCAGACAAGTCACGGAGGTATTTTATGTTTCAAGCACCGCCAACTTTCTACCCCAGTCTCCCAACTCCTCATTCTCCTGAAATTATGGACCTCAAGCAAGAACCGGACAATGATGTAGACATGGACGCTCCTCAGATATCTACACTCCTCCAGGAGGAAAGCCCTCCCCCGCCACGAAGAGTGAAGCTGCTTGTCAAGGACAACAGGGGCGCTGCCGGTCAAGCGTCTTCCTCTCGTAAACGCGCTCTCTCAGATGATGATGAACCTGAAGAAGAGGACGAGGAGGACCAACTCATCGACGATGACGACGTCATACCCCCAATCGTCGTGCCACCTGTCGCTCCACCGTCTGCTACAGCCGACTCTGCTTCTAAAAGAAAGGCGCCTAGCAAGCGCAAACCTCGCAAGAGCGAGAAGAAACTTGCAGAGGAGGAGAGGAAATCGAAGGAGAAATTCATGCAAGCTGGTGCGCCAAGTCTCGCACCAACTATGTCATGGTTTGAAGTTCAAGCTACCAAAGCTCACCAACATGTAGGGCAAATGGGGACACTAGATATGAGCCCTGCTCCTGTTTCTCTCGATCCTGGGCCTTCGAAGCCGCCGCCGAAGAAGAAGGCTGCACGAAAGCCACCAGCTGTCCCTCGTGTAAGGGCGAAACCCGGACCCAAGTTCGTCCCTCATGTGCATGCTCCTCTCATACTCATGTCGTTCTGTCCCCAGGGCAAAAGCTGTCTTGCTCCCCGTCCCACCCGAGGACACCGATGTTATAAGCGAAGGTGATTTCAATATTCTCAATCTAGCTGTCACGCGATATTGACTTCATATCAGGCTACACCGTAACTGCTGCCTCGTCCCCCGTCACCGCCCATTTCGAAGGCAACACGCCCGAGCCTGAACCATTGCCACCATATACCAACGGTCCACTGGGGGAGGAGCCACCCATAAACCTCCAGGAGGTCGCTCTTCCACAATACCCACTCCCTTTGAAACCCTTCTCTGTTCAACCACCCCAGAAAATCATCACCGGTTTTGCGCCGGTCTTACCTCTCGACCGCAGCGGCGCGAAAGTACGACACTGGCGAACAGTCAACCGTGAAATCCGAGGTATTGCCGGCGGTCGATGGGTCACTCGATCATGGGTCGGAGACAAGGAGTCAGCCCTTGCGCATGTTATCGCGTCTGGAGATAAACAGCCATCGTCCCTCGCACTCCCCAAACTACCAACCATGTCGATTTCTGCGCCCGTTCCGACCAAATCCAAGGCGCGCGCTACAAAGAACTCCTCCCTCGCTGCTTCCGCCGCTCCCTCGCGCTCCAGTTCCACAGTAGCGTCAAAAATGAGGACCATCATGTTGCCTCCCCCGTCTGATGGAGGGGACTCAGATATGGTGACAGCTCCCGGAGCATAGCACTGTTCATATACCGTATAGTTTATTACCATGTACATAATGGAGGCTGTTGTGAATGCGCGGAGTAACATGTTCGACGTCGACTGGAATAACTGCGATGTTGTCACAACGTGACCGAGCAGGCACCTGCAATATTTCAGTAACCTCGTCGACGTCAAGGCTTCTCTTCTGCACGTACCTAATTGGCCTGACACAGGGCCTGCTGGGGCATCTTTTCCATGTCAAACAAGCCTCCTGGTGCAGATGGGTCGGGGACTTCTGTTAAGAAATGGCTTGCGGAGAGAAACAGCGAGCGCGGTCTGTCGATCTTTTTTGGTTTCGTATGGATTGTCTCATCGTCGAGAGAACAGCCGCTGCCCAACAAGCTTTCGCTGCTGATCCCAAATACAAAAAGTATACTCAGCAAGTGGAGAGGTGTCTTAATTCCTTCGACAATGTCCACGAGTGGGCAGATTGCATCGCGTTTTTGAAGCAATTGCTGAAGGCGCGTACGCTTCCATGTGCAATACGTGCAGTGTTTAAACCTCGTCTCCTTCATTACAGACATTCCAGTCCTACATGCAATTCAAGGAGATTCCTCGCAAGTTGATTGTCGCGAAACGTCTTGCGCAGTGTTTGAACGCCGCCCTACCTACCGGTGTGCATCAGCGTGCTTTGGATGTCTATTCACATATCCTCGCGGTTCTAGGGGTCAGTTGATGATGCTTTATGGTGCTTGTAAACGTAACTGAGGGTGTTTCCAGTCTGAAGGTCTCAAACGCGACCTGGCTCTGTGGTCCTCGGGACTTTTCCCGTTCTTTGAATATGCAGCGACCTCCGTCAAGGTATGCCCTACATCCCGCCTAATTGCTTGTTGTCTAACAGGATTCACAGCCGGCACTATTAAACTTATACGACACCCATTATTTACCCCTGCAAGCTGCCTTGCGACCCGTTATGAAGTCTTTCATCCTCGCATTGCTACCCGGCCTGGAAGAGGAGACGGGGGAATTCTTCGAGAAGGTAACTGAGAAAATGCTGAAATGTACTTGCCCTCAAACTGGGTTTCAGGTCCTCAGCTTATTGGATCGACTGTCGGGTACCATCTCCCCCGCTTTCTTCTTCCAGAATATCTGGCTAGTGATGTTGACCACCCCCTCTGCACGAGGGACGTCTCTTAACCTCCTTGCTCGTCGCCTACCTCGTCTAAATGCCGAAGAAGGTGGGATCTTCTCTAAGTCTCCCTCTCCACAATTTAAAAAAAAAATCGTTAGACGTTACCACCATCATCGGTCAAGACATTGGCCTCATGATCCGCGCGTTTGCCGCAGCCCTTGAGGACGACAACCTCCTCGTGCGACGCGGAGCTTTGGATCTTCTACTTCAATCCATGCGAGTTGACAGTGCCGCCGTACGGAAGGCACAGTCGGACGATCGCACCATTCTCATGCGCGCGGCAACCAGCGTCGTGCTTCGCCGCGACCTGTCACTCAATCGACGGTTATATACTTGGCTGCTAGGACCAGATGAAAACAGCCAACATCAGGTAACCTACTTGCGCGAACATGCCCTTGATCTCCTGCATTCTACCCTGAAGGTGGGTTATTTTTCTATCCACTGTCTGCTGCCATTAAGAGGGCACTAGGATGAAATGACTGCGCCATCTGGCGAATACGCAGAGTCGCGGCCCTTCAAAATATTCATCTCGCTGTTGGATAAGTGGGAGATCGGTGCACCATTAACTGAAATATTGGTGTACGATTCTTTCAAGGCTATCAAGCAGTTGATCGAGGCCGCAGATGGCGGTGAAGATGTTCGAACCTTTACTGCGGAGCTTTTTTCGGGCTTTTTCTCATCATCCTTTTCTAGGTTACCATGACTGCCAGCACTCTCTATGAAGCTGTCGAGCCTCCTGTACTGTGGAAGCAATTACTTAGCAGCGTGTTCGATGAGATTACCGGAGATGGAACTCAAACTGAGGTCGGCACATCACTCTGTTGTTACTGTCGTCAACTCAAAATACAGCGTCTAGGCAATCCGCATGTTCTTATTCATCCTGAGAACCTTCGTGCAAGAAGAGGAGATACAAACAATACACCTCCCGATAATATTTGCTTCTCTAACAGACCTCTTAGATGTAGGCATGACCACTAATCTCTTGGTAGACTTTGACCATGGCCCGCTAGATTCAGATACAACAGAGCGTCTCGCGGACTCCAAACCCGTCAATTCGAGAAAGTCTCCTTTTATTGGAAGAAATGCTTCGGCAAATCCCGCATGTCGCACTCATGCAGCGTCCAGAACTCAGCGCCGAGTTGGAGACGGCTGCCAAGTCACAAAGGCCATACGTCTTCGCGGCTACGTTTTACGGCTTCAAACCAACCTTGGACACTGCGGCTCCGTCGGGACTTTTTACTGTCCCTTTTGCATCAGCTTTCCAGAATCTGGTCGCACTGAGCATCAATTGCTCCCGATTCTCGTCCGAAGGATGTGATACCCCCGGCCCTTTGCGCGAAGTATCATCGCAGTCATTACTCATCCTAGACCGTCTAGTGCGTAGACTGGACTCCCAAATAACCTTGACATGGAATCCGGACCAATGGCTTTCATCGGCGCTCGCTAGTCTAGAGCATGAGGTATTTCCATCCGTTACAGTGTGATTGCGCCGCTTGACCGTTACTACAGTCCTGCAATTTCACCATGGTAGATCGAACCATTTCCTTGATCGTCGCGTTGCATGGAACCAAAGGCTTACACCCAAGATTATTGGTCGACGAGCGACCGACCATGTACAAAATGGTCAATAGACTCCTCAAGTATTTGCGGCCTAATTTCGCCGTCTATCATGTTCGATCCGTCAATTTGATTTGGTCGCTCGAAGCTGCCACAAGTCGATCTCATGTCGAGTCTATTCTGGCCCAGACGATGACGTCCCCGGAGTCTCGCAACGTTCAAGAAGCGTACGAGGCTTTCGGTGTCCTGTGGAGACTGACTGGTTAGTCTTACTTCCCCAATTGGGATCAAAATTGACAAAGTTATCAGAGGACAATTTTCTGCCTGGTTTCCGGTTCAAGGTTCCCATGATGATAGTCTTAGACACGCTCAAGAACGATGACCCGTGTCTCCGACGAATTGGTGAAACTTGGATGCGGTGTAGCCTCAAGTCGTACCTTCGGTAGGCATTCCCATCAAATGGGTTGACGTCCACCTGACGAAGTATAGTGTTCTGGATCCAATACTCTTTGATCTGCTAGACCCATCCATCCGCCGAATACCCAATACCACCAAGGTCAGAGGAAAAGAGTTACAAAGTTTCCTTTACGAGCGTCCATTCGACCAACGTTATACGAACCACCTGCTGGAGGTCTTGCTTTCCATCATTCGCTTTGGCGGCCAAGGATTTGCCAAGACCGCTCGAAGTACTTCAATAAAGCGTTCCCATCACGCTGGTCTCATCCAAAGAGTCGAGTCTGGTATGTATATCAATAGGAAGCGGCTCAGTTCTGATCACGATACTTTACCCGCCAGGTGGAGTTCCCGATCCGGAGGCAAGTTACCTCGAGGTACTTGTTGAAGTTCTGCTTCGGTAAGACCCCACTTGCTTGAAAGGAAACAACTCACCATATCGCTCGCACAGATTCCTGCAATCAGAGCCGAAACAAGAATCCGACGCTGTCATGCAACCCAATAACTTTGTCATACAATCAACCTCGGTCGACCTCTTACAAGCAATCGTAGCGCGAGGAGAAATGGACCCTGTTACTGTGGAGGTCATCGAAGCTATCGTTGTTGGCAAATTATACTTCAGCATTCATCGGAAAAGGCTGGATCTCCAGAATAAGCTTCTGCATCTTCTCCACTCGCTTATATCAGCCGGTCTCGATGCAACGAGCAGAAAACAGCGACAGGGGGATGGCCAGAATGACGCTCCACTGGCAGACACTTCACGGGACGCAGGTGCCCGGGCATACCCGGTCAACTCATTGCTGATACAAACACTTGTGGATGGTATCGCCATTTCTACCAACCGGCCAGTGCTGCAGCACTGGCTGGATTTTGTTCTCATGGCCGTACCTCAATTCCAACCTACTCTGCAGGCTGTCGTCACTCCTTTGAACGAATGCGTATGCAGACAATTGCTAGCGTCGTTAGGAGATGTGTTGAAAGTCTCATCTAAAGATGGACTGTTCACAGATGATCTGGCCTCCAGCGCAACTGATGCTGAATTGATCATGCTTCTTGGGGGTCTCGAGCGACTTGTCTTGCTCAGTCTGGCTTATCCCATAGAAACAAATAATACCGAGGACGAGCCACCCATAGCTGAAAAGTCGACTGACAACAGTGGCCTCCTCGGCTATGTTTCCACTGTTTTTAGTTCTGAAAACGTCCAAAACCTGGCGGAGGAGCAACTTACGGTACTTGCAGCATTCGTGTTGCCAAGGTCGTTCTAACTGGTTACATAGGCCCGATCTCCGGGGTATAGAGCTCTTCACGAAGGCGTCCGCGTTTTGTACACGGTTTGGGCGACAATGTCGTGGTCTGATCCAGCGTCTTGGTCTTCCAAAGACGAGACTCTATCACTAATATATACACGAACGAGACTACGATGTAGGCGGGTTCTGGAACACCTGTTTCGTGTGCAGTCTGCGGAGGTGTTCGAGTCCATCATCGATTGTTGGAACCGGGAACTTCCAGTAAGGCAAGTTTCTATTCGTGCATCTATTGCTCACCAACTGCAGGAGTCACAAATCCCATACGAGCAAGCTTTCGAATTGGTGGATGTACTCATTGCCAGTGCACAAAGTGCTGTCCATATGATCTGTGAAAGTATCACATGCCGGATATCGGGTGTTTCTGAGAAGACCAAAAAGCAAGCCATAAATCCGGATTTGTTAGTTCCCGTTCAACTTCAAAATTACAATTGGCTTACAGCTTCGCGTCTAGGACCGATGCTGTATTGTTCAAATTTCTGGAGCAATATTTGCGGCGTCTCGAGGGCCCCCTCGCTCTTCAAGTTTGGGGTCGTTTCTTGCAGTTAGTCAAGGACATTTCCGGTAGTACCCGAGACTTCAAGCCCCAGACCTACCCGGCTCTTAGGTTGGCTCATTCCAATCTCTGCCTTGGCAATATTAACCCTTGACAGGTGCCTCACGGTGTTGGCGGAAAAGATCACGCAAACAACAGCCGTGGAGGATCGGCGAATCCGAAAAGAGTTGCAAGTGCGTATTCTCCCATTCTTGTTACACTGTAATCAGGTGCTCAAGTTGTTCAGGAAACGTTTGCCAAACTTTCAGATTCGTGTATTGTCTTTGTCGGACGGGCTTACGACCAAGGATCGTGGATTCGGCGGAGTACCAAGGATTCCCTAGCTACCAACGGAAGAGAATCCCCTGCCCCCCGTGGTAGGTGTCCTTTGTTCGTAATCCTGAGCAGTCGGTGATACTCGAGCGCAGATGAAAAGCTCGCTGCTAGCGTTTCATCCTTCGCCTCCACAGAACTAGCATCTCAAGCCAGTTTTTTGTGCCTGAAAATCGATAAAAAAAACTCACCAATGAATAGGTTAATCTGTTTCTCGCAACCACAGCGATGCCCAGTCTACGCAGGTTCCTGATGGATAACGACAAGGTGGTCGCATCATGTACAAACATCGTGTATTATATAATCAGCCCAGCCATAAAGGGCAAGTCAAGGTTTGTGGTTCAGATTTCTATTTAGTTGCGGCATCTCACCAGATGTTTCAGACCGATGGAAGTTGATCCCACATTAATTGCCATTATTGAGGAGATGACGAAGATTCCGGCGGCTCTGAAAGCTTGGCGGCCTCCCGTCACTGAACTGTTGAACGACAACCGGCTTTTCAATTGCACATCGGAAAGCGCCGAAAAGTGGAAGCCAATCATGAAATCGTTGTTCGATCTTGACAAAACAGCTTTTCCTGAACTTTTGGGTGAGCGGGTTTGTTTTCTTGCATAACCATGTAATTGAATCTACGATTTTCATAGCCAAAGTTGCCACGGCACCTTCTGCCAATATCTTCACAAATCGGGAATACGAAATGTTGCTCCGATCTTTGAATCTCAGGCGACTGTCTTTTGTCCTCTTCGCGGGTGACAAGAATCACTTCCTCACATTACTACCGTCTATACAAGAGAAACTCGTGGATATTTTGCGGAATGTCACGGCGCCTATAGTACAAAGCGAGGTGTATCTGTGCATTAGGGTGCTTCTCTGTCGGCTCTCAGCACATAATTTGACAAGTTTCTGGCCTGTTCTCCTGACGGAACTGGTGCGTGGTTCAATCGTTCTTGATGATTCACAGCTGATGGCGTGGCCACAGTATCGTCTTTTCGAGCAACTTATGACAACACTGCCTACCGATGGAGCCGAAGATCTTCAGCTAATCCTTTCCGCCAGCAAATGTCTTGACTTGCTGCTCACCTTGCAATCAGAAGAGTTTCAGATGTAAGCCATTCCTTCTGTGTTTGTAAACCACCGTTGAGCCTTTGCCTTGTAGACACCAGTGGATCTTTATCACAGATACTGTGGATGCCATTTATCGGCCAGACGGGTGCTTCCCGGAAGCGATGATGGACCAACTCTCTGAAGTTGTCAGCAGTCTGCCCGTTGCGGATTCGAGGGTAAATCTTATTTCTTACGGTCTACTGTCATCTCAAACCCTCAAACTAGGAGCCACCTTTAACAAATGGGCTGATAATAAGCCCATCTGCGTATATGGCGACCTTCGGTAATCAACGGGCCATGCGACGGCCATTACTGAACTCCGTTAGGCAAATAGAGAGCATCCGAGATCTAGTCCCATTCTTCTCCAGCGTCAGCATATCTTCGTACGAGGGTGTGTACGCCAGCGGTGGTAATGTGGACTGGACTGCGGTGGAGAAGGGTCTTATGGACGACATGTTTGACGGACGGTAACCTCAAGGTGGATATGGATATTCATAATTTAAATTTCTCTCAGTCATGTTGTTTACTGCATACCTCACTTCATCATGATTACACGCATGCTACTACAATAGATTTCGACGTTGGTCCTGGCTTCCGCGTGCTAACTTAGGTTATTCAGCCAAAAACGAGACCAAACATAGTCACCGCCACGATCAATAGAAGACAGTTAATGGTGTACATAGACTAAAAGATCCGGCCCCGAAAACGACAGTTTGGGTAGGTAAAAGCCTCCGTACATGAGACACGTCCAGCGCGGATTTAGAAATCACCCCAGTTGCGACGGAATTTATACTGCATACGTTCCTGACCGTCAGCGACGTTCTCAGCTGGGGAGGGCAAAAAAGACAACAATCATTACCTTGTATGGCAAATTCTTCCTGGAAACGGAGAGCGTTAGTTACCATAGGCTGGAGAAAAAAGTGTAATCGCATACCGCATCTTGTCGCTGGGGTTTGTTGGGGGCTTGTATCCCTCCGAGCCGGTACCCCACTCGCCCTTCCGATCGCCCTCGGTCTTGGCGCCCTTGTACTTGATACTCGGGTCCTGCTTCTCCGGAGGCGCCACTCGGGTGACCTTGGGTTTCGATGCAGGGGCAGCATGCGATGGCGGCTCGGACAGTGGATCGTCGGGGATGACCTGCTCGTCGTGCGGGTGTGAGGCCGCCGCGGGGTGCTGTGCGAATTCCTCGGGAGTCTCGACGTGCTCGCCGTCTGCGTGCGGTTGCTCCTTTGGAGGTGGCTCGTGTGACCGGAGGACCTCCTCGACCGAGATGCCCTGGAACGCTGCTTCCCTTATAGCTTCCTTATTTTCGATTGCCTCGTGGTGCGCAAAGTGCTCGAGATCTTCGGGATGGTTGTACGACTCGTCCGTTTGCGTCTCGGGTGTTGAGTGGAATTCCTCTGTGCGACAAGAGATGAGAGGGAGAGCTTGAAGTTTCTGTAGAGCCGACCTTCATGGTGGAGGAAGAACTCTAAGAGGAATATCAGAGGAAGGAGCTCAATGTATGCAGAGCAAACACACCGCTTTCGATGTCATAATGGTGCCCTTCTGCGCCCATGAAATCAAAGTTCGGCAGGCCCTCCAAGCCTACCTGCTCAAATTCCTCTGGGGTGACTTTGCCATCGCGGTTCTTGTCGAGCAGATTCAAAACCGCGCCGGAGATATGGTCGGCTTTCTTTTGGTGTTCCTCGTCATCCTATACGTGTCATTAGTGTCTTCCAAGGTCGGCACGTCACGCCCAGTCCACCTTTGATTTCTTCTGAGAGTAGATGTGGTGTACACCATAGATAGCCTCTATTTCTTCCTTGTCCCAGAACCCGTCCCTGGAAACGACGCATTGAGCACACAATCGAGGATTAATGAATGAACAGACCGGTTCAAGTCGTGCAGTTGGAAGAAACTCCGGAGATCGAACGAGTCTCTGAGGAGTATAGTTTGAGTATGTGAGAAATGGAAAGGGCCGGGGGCCTCACATATGATGCTCGGAGGCCATCTAATGCGTAGAATTAAGTGCCGGAAGACGTGTACAGCTGTGAACGGGGCTTACATGCCTGGCCGCATACTCCTGGACGGATTCTCCGTCTTTCTTTCCGTGGTCGCCATGTGCCAGAACATGGTGTGCGAGGATGAGAAGAGAAAGAGAGGCAGTCTTCATCGTCGCTCAAGGTCAGAGAGCCGATGGATGACTAATCATCAAATCGAATAAGGAAACCTGTCTTCGCAGTGCATCTGTTCAAATGGTAAACAACACAAGCCGTGGGTATGTTGAAAACGACAGGTTCTTCAATAGGGCCAGAGAAAGGGTTTTCTCCGTATCATATATGATCAGGCTGCTCAGCGGTGGCGCAGATATAAATATCGATATACCTCGGCCCTCGCGGCATTCACGCTCTTGCATAATATTACTAAATATACGTTTAATCCTCTCTGCAGCGCCCAATGTGTCAGAGCTACTGCATAATATTGGATGACGTAAATCAATCGGGCCGGGTGAAGAATGTTCTCCCTCGGAATACCCAAGGGCTTCAAGCTTCAAGCACCCAAGGGCTTCAAGCTTCAAGCTTCAAACCACAAGGAGAACAAGCGCTCGTATGACCAACCTGGATATCAATCTTACTTGTACTCTCTACGGAGGTATCCCTCTCTGCTGAGATATCCCGAGCATCGGGAACCGGCAGTCAGCTTTGTCAGTCAGTTGCGGCCGGAAGTTTCTTCTTACTCCAGGGTAGTTGTCTATGTTTGATGTGATTCGCGGAGCTACGGCTGCGTGAAATGATTCACTGAATCTTACCAAGCCGAGGGTTAAAAGGAACCGGTAGAACGAGCCTCAAGTATCTTCCCCCTGCGCTTTGCCGTATGGCCGACACTCCGGGCGACGCCTCGACTCTGTGCGAGGAAAAGAGATCGATCTTACATCACTCTGCATCTCAGATGTCCGCTCCTCATTCGGTTGATGTAGCCAAGGCTGAGGAAGAATTCAACACGCTTGCTCGCCAACTCACCCGACAGTCCAATCCTGCCACAAAAACTCAGTCATATGGCACCGACTCGGACATTGAAAAAGGAGGGGATGAAATAGAGCCCTTTGATCTCCGCGAATATCTAACGACTTCTAATGATACGCAACAACAAGCTGGAATCAAGGCAAGATTTATGTTTTACGCGTCAATTGTAGCGTTATGCTTAGCTCTGGATTCAATAGCACAAAGTACGCGTCTATCGCCTGAAACCATCCACTTGTTTTTTAATTGATTTCAAGCACGTCGGTGTCACTTGGGATGACCTCGAGGTGCAAGTGGCGGGTGGCCTCGATACAAAGGTGAGTCGGATGTTCTACTCCGAGCATGCAGTATACCAATATGAATCAAGTTATATGTGGGAACTTTTGGAGGTGCCGTTGGAAATCTCAGCGTTCAAAAACGTGGACTGAAAGTATGTGGCAGGTGCCTGTCTGGACTTCTTCCTCGCAATACCTTTCTACATATGGGGCCTTTTATCGCCGTTCTTCACCAAAACCTCAGGGCCCACCCGGACCATCCTCCACAAGTTAGTTTTCAACATTCCATATTTGTGAACTAGAGTCCGAAGAGCTGCAGGTCGTCAGGAATTCTGAAAGACGGTGAAATGTGCTTGGTGCTGGGTTGCCCCGGTTCCGGATGCACCACTTTCCTCAAAACGATCGCGAATCACCGGGAGACGTTTGCCAACGTCTCTGGTGAGGTTCTGTATGAGGGTATCGATGCAGAAACCATGGCCAAATTCTATAAAGGAGAAGTCGTTTTCAATGAGGAGGGCAGGTTTTTACTGCTCCTCGGCTTCGGACTGCCCGCTGAACGCAATTCATCTCTCAGATGATATCCATATTGCGACGCTGACGGTGGCACAAACCTTGGCTTTTGCCCTGTCTACGTAACTGACAATCCGTTCCTTTAATGCGAGCCCTGACTGATTTTGTCTAGAAAAACGCCCGGTCCCAATGGTCGTCTACCCGGCGTGACAAGAAAGGAATTCGACGCAGAAGTCCAAGACACCCTCCTTCGCATGCTCAATATCCTGCATACCAAACAGACCCTCGTTGGCGACGAGTTTGTACGCGGTCAGTTTCCATCTGTCATCTCTTACGTCCAGTGCCTTATGGGCCCCCTCGGTATCAGGTGTCTCCGGTGGTGAGCGCAAGCGTGTCTCGATCGCGGAGATGATGGCAACGCGCGGTAGGATGTCTCGCCTACTTCGTTACTTTGGGCCTGACTCTTCGCCAGCTCGAGTGCAAGCTTGGGACAACAGCACCCGCGGCCTGGACGCATCGACAGCTCTCGATTTCGTCAAATGTCTCAGGATCATGACCGACGTATTGGGACAGACGACTTTCGTCACACTGTAAGTTGCCACTGATGTTGACAAAGGTGTCGCGCTGACGGCCTACGTGTAACAGTTACCAAGCTGGAGAAGGTAAATAATTCCGAGTCCATATAACGGGCAATCTGACCTCTTTTCAGGCATATACGAGCTTTTCGACAAGGTCATGGTGCTCTCAGAGGGTCGGCAGGTGTTCTTCGGTCCTCCGTCAGAGGCTCGTGGATATTTCGAAGACATGGGCTACAAAGCGCTTCCCGCCAGAGCACTGCCGACTACCTGACCGGATGCACTGACCCGAACGAGCGGCAGTTCGCTCCTGGGCGCTCGGAGGACGACCACCATCCACCCCTGGTGCGCTCGAGAACGCTTTCCGCTCGTCGGCGTTCTGCCGCGACCTCACGCCAGCCGGGAGCAGTACAAGGTGCTCATGCAGACGGAAAAAGAGGACCAAGAGGCATTCCGCGCCGCTGTGGCTGCAGACAAGAAGAGGGGTGTGTCGAAGAAAAGCCCGTATACCCTTGGCTTCACGGGCCAGGTCCGCGCCCTGACGACGAGGCAGTTCCAGATGAAGATGCAGGACAAGTTCCATCTTTACACCAGCTTTACTCTGTCGACATCTTGGCTCTCGTCCTCGGTGCAGCATTCTTTAATCTTCCAACTACTTCTGCCGGAGCCTTCACCCGCGGCGGGTAAGCGGTCTGCAATGTTCGTAGCCCCAAGCCTAATAGTTTTTAAGTGTCATTTTTGCTGCCTTGCTCACTACCTGTATGTCACCTCCCTATAATGGCTGGCTTGTTGCTGACGCCTGACCAATAGGTTTGGATGCGTTCGGTGAGACGATCGTCCTCGTTCTCATTTTCTTCCCGCTAAAATATAATCGACAGGTGAAATGCCTAGTCAGATGCTCGGACGACCCATCCTCCGGAAGCAGACGAGCTACAGCATGTATCGCCCTTCTGCCATCGCTGTGGCCAACACATTCGCCGATTTGCCGTTCTCTGCCACCCGAGTTCTGTTATTCAACATTCCGGTCTACTTCATGACGAACCTGAATCGGTCTGCGGGCGGTTTCTGGACGTTTCACCTTTTCAATTACGTAGCCTACTTGACGATGCAGGGTGCGTGGTACTTGCCCTCTTTGATGTGGCCATATCTAATTATACGTCATTACAAACAAGGTTTCTTCCGTACATTTGGCTTACTGTGTACGAACTTTCACACTGCTTTCCGTCTTGCCGTCTTTTTCATCCCGAACTTGTCCGTGTTGTCCGTGCGTCTTGTGGAATGTAGCTGACGTGTACGCAGCGTCGAATACACCGGCTATATCATTCCGGTTATGAAGATGAAGCGCTGGTTGTTCTGGATTGTATGTCATCTTGCCTTGCCTCGTGTCGTGCTGACTCGATATTTTGTAGTACTACGTCAATCCAATTGCCTACGGTAAATTTAAGCAAAACACTCCCGAATAGATTCAGATTCTGAAGGATCGTTGTAGCATGGCAGGCATGTATCGAGAATGAGTTCATGCGCATTCAGGTATCAGAAATTTGTCTTGTTTGCTCAAAGAATAGTTTTGCTGATAATGGATCGTATAAGTTGGCTTGCGATGGGAATTATGTCGTCCCCAGGAATTTGCCAGTTGCAGGGCTTACGAAGTACCCGTTAGTTGATGTCATCTCGTGTTTCATGTGGCTCGGGCCTAATCTCATCTGCGAGCAGCGACGGCCTCGGACCCAATCAGGCATGCACCTTGTTTGGTTCCAGCGCTGGTAGCAGTGCTGTGTCTGGAGAATCATACATCTCAGCTGGATACGGTCTGGACAGCGCTAACCTCTGGAAACGGAACTTCCTCGTGTTAATCGGCTTTATGCTGGCTTTCCAGCTCTCACAAATCATTGTATGTCTGCTGCGCACTTTCTGAACTCCTGTCTAATTGCGCACTTCGTATCAGTCCTTGGAATATTTCCCTGTATGTCTCCTCTTGAGCAATGCTTAACGTGGCTGACGGTCTTGGTGACCTAGCAATATGACCAACAACTCACCGTCAACGTATGATGATGCTTCTTTTTTATCAAGAAATTCAGCCCCTGACACACCGGCAAAGATTTTTGCGAAGGAAGACAAGGACACGAAGAAAAGGAACGAGGTCTTGCGTGAGCGCAGGGTGGAGCGCAAAGGGAAGTCCCACGCCGACACCGACGCACAGAACGAAAAGAGGTTCGCAGATTTTTAGCAGTTGGACTCCGTGTGAACGAATATTCCTAGCAGCGCCATCACTGCCCACAAAAAAATCCTTACCTGGGAGAACCTCAATTATCATGTCCCGGTTCCCGGCGGTACGTTGCGGCTTCTGCATGACGTTCAGGGATACGTAGGACCAGGTCTTACCGCTTTGATGGGAGCGAGTGGCGCTGTAAGTACTTTCAACCTATAGTCACTTATGTCCTTTATGACGTTCTTTTAGGGTAAAACCACTTGCCTGGACGTGCTTGCGCAGCGCAAAAACATTGGTGTCGTTTCGGGTGACATTTTGATTGATGGGCGGCCCCTAACCTCGGACTTCGCGAGAGGAACTGCTTACGGTTTGTCAATTCTAACCTTATTTACTCTAGTTATTTATCAAGTCTATAGCGGAACAGATGGATGTACATGAAGGTCGCTCAATTCCCTTCCGGCCGAAATAGCTGATTTAATAGAAACTGTAGGCACTGCTACCGTTCGGGAGGCTCTACGCTTTTCGGCGTATTTGCGCCAGCCAGCGGAAGTTTCGAAGGAAGAGAAGGACAACTATGTGGAAGGTACATTGACTTCAATCTTTTCATTCAGTCGACTGCACTGTGTACTTATATTCTAATTTTAGAAATGTTAGAACTCTTGGAGCTGCAAGATCTTTCCGAGGCTTTAGTCTTCAGCCTTAGTGTAGAGTCGAGGAAACGCTTGACAATAGGTGCGAAAGCTGTCTTCAAGCCAGAGCTGGACTGACAACGAGAAATAGGCGTCGAACTAGCTTCAAAACCAGAACTGCTGCTCTACCTGGATGAGCCAACTAGTGGCCTTGACAGTGATTCACCCCGAACTATTTTCCTGCAACGATTCTAATCATCGGAAACAGGTCAGAGTGCTTGGAATCTCGTCAGATTCTTGCGCAAGCTTGGTGAGTCTTTGGCCACAAAAAAGTTACGAAGATTTCATGTTGTCTACCAGCCGATCAAGGACAGGCCATCCTGTGCACGGTCAGCTTCCTCCAGTTTCAGGTTGCCTTGTTCACTAATGTTTCTCTTGTAGATCCATCAACCCAGTTCAATGTCAGCACATACTTTCGTCCGACCGCGTATGCTTACAATCCGGCTCTAGGTTGTTTGAATCTTTTGATAAATTGTTGCTGTTGGAAAGAGGTGGGGAGACTGTATACTTCGGCGATATTGGCAAGGACTCTCAAGTGATTCGGGATTACTTCGCAAGTAACGGGGCAGTTTGCCCACCAAATGTGAACCCTGCGGAGTACATGCTGGAAGCCATCGGCGCAGGCACTACCCGGCGAATCGGCGACCGCGACTGGAAAGACATCTGGCTGGATTCTTTCGAGTGCCAGAAGCTCAGGGACGAGATTTCGGCCATCAAGGCTAGTGCTCTCTCGCACCCGGAGCCCGAGAAGAAAAAGCTCAGTACATGTTCGTCTCTTCAACTTACTAAGATGTCCCGTTGTTGAAGTCCCTGTCTCAGATGCCACTTCCTTCCTCTATCAACTTCGTATTGTGACTGCCCGGAACAATCTTGCGCTTTGGAGATCTCCCGATTACCTGTTCACCCGGCTCTTTGTCTGTGGCTTCATCTCCCTGTTCGTTTCCCTCTCCTTCTTGCAGCTGGGAACCGGCCTCCGAGACCTGCAGTTCCGAGTCTTCGCTCTGTAAGCCAGAAAAAAAAATCGAGCTTACATAATACCTGATTTCCTTTCTCAGATTCTGGGTCTCAATTCTTCCAGCCATCGTCATGTCTCAGATTGAGCCCATGTTTCTCATGAATCGCAGTACGTTTGATTTACAGCTCTCTCTCCTCACTTCTCATTGTATCTTACAGGAATTTTCATCCGCGGTTCGTTTCCTTCCTATTGCGATCGGAGTAGTCTGAATTGAAACCATACCCCAGAGGCTTCAAGTCGCATCTATTCTCCCTTCGTTTTTGCTATCTCCCAGACCATCAGTGAAGTGCCGTATTCCATAATATGCGCGATTGTCTACTGGGTCCTGATGGTGTGTCGTTTCGGTTTCGGTTTTTGGATGTAATCGAGCATATATC
Source organism: Mycena sp. CBHHK59/15 (assembly GCA_029204085.1). Lineage (NCBI taxonomy): Eukaryota > Fungi > Basidiomycota > Agaricomycetes > Agaricales > Mycenaceae > Mycena > Mycena sp. CBHHK59/15. Next base: position 43,845 of record JARGXW010000039.1, read on the forward strand.
ATTAGGTATACCCTATGGGCTTCGGCCAGGGCAGTGCAGGGACGAACGGCACCGGTTTTCAGCTCCTGGTCACAATAATAATGATGCTGTTCGGGGTGACTCTTGGACAACTGATAGCCGCCATATCTCCCAGTATACAGGTTCGAACCAAGCCGTAAATCGCTGAATCATTTGCTTACGCGTGCACCAGGTCGCTGCATTGTTCAATCCATTCTTGGCGCTAGTTCTTACGACGTTCTGCGGTGTTACGATTCCACACGTATCAGACGGATTCTGGGTCTGTAGCTCTGGTATCTGTGTTTCGCATCACGTCGCTGATTTTTCACCGACAGTGGACATGGCTCTATCAACTTGTGCCATACACCCGTTCTTTGGCATCCATGGTGTCAACTGAACTCCAGTACGCTCACCGACTCCGCTCCGCCTCTTTGACCCAAATAACACTCAACGTCTGATAGCGGCTTAGTTATCAAATGCAAGAGCGACGAATTCGCCATTTTCAACCCACCTAGTGGTCAAACTTGTAACGAATGGGCCCAAGACTTTGTCAATGTAGCTGGGGGCTACCTGGATAATGGCGACGACACGTCGGGCTGTCGGTACTGCACCTACGCTGTCGGCGACCAATTCTACACTCCTCTAGGCATCAGCTATTCGCACAGATGGAGAGACGCTTTCATCTTTTTGGCCTATGTTGGTCAGTGACTCCTTTCCAGCTACCCCGCCTCCTCTGAGTTCTTGAACAGGCTTCAACATCATTGTGACCGTGATCGCCTCTCGATACCTTCGCTACTCTAAGCGGTAGTACAGAGAGATCATAGCTTGCTCCTCGCCCCACGGCACTTCTCAGACAACCAGACACAGATGCGTCCGCGATGGCATCTTGATACCTTCGTTATTCCAGGCGATTATATACACCTCAGCGCTCAGCCAGGCGTCTCTTACGTAATAGATGGCAGATTATTTTACAGGATGCCCGCATAAATTGAAACACTCGTTTGCCGCTATTCCTTATTCCTCGAAGTCGGCGTCAAACCTGCGCCGTCTTTCAAGCTACAAAATATAAGTCTTTGGCGAGGACGGGAGTTCTTCAGCACTGACCAAATCTGACGGCAATAAATCGCTCTCCAGAGTCGCCTTGCCACTTGCAATTTTTTTCTCGCAATCGGACAGGAAAAGGACTGCTTCCTTGCAGTTGGCGTTCCGGTTGTTCCTCGACATTTGTGAAAATTCCCAGAGTTCCGCCGATTTCGGCATGACGTCACGAATCTTGCGGCAGAGGGGAAGGGTTTCTCGTAGAGGACTTCCTGCCCACCACAGAGCTTCCAGGGCAACGGCGAGGAAGTAGGGGCGGTGCTCGTCATCTTCGGGGTATTTCTCCGCCGCTTCCACATAGTACTTCGATGACTGTGTGAAAGTAGTGACCCGGTCCCCGCTGACCTTGCCTTCGAGCTGGCGAAAGCCTAGCTGCATGTGGTGCCATCCCAGGATCCTTTGAGGCAATATCAACGAGCTCAGCGACGCTGTAAGAAATTGGAGACGTACGCAAGCGCTTCTGCGACAGGATATATCCAGAAAGACGCATAAAATCCAGGGTCGAGGGCCCAGTCGGGAGGCCGGCGGCTTGCTTCTGTCTCGGCTTTCATGTCGCGAGCCATCTGTGCGATGTCCTCTAACGAGTAACCACTTCCCGCGCCTTTTTTCAAGTATAGCTGGGGAAAGGAGATTCAGCGCATTGACGACACTGGAATTGTCCCGGCTTACACCCTGGACAGCAGGTATGTACAGTCTGCGGATTCCCGTACAAAGCTGTCCTCGAATATGACGCCGCGGTCCTTATAGGGAGCGTCAGCGTTCCGCTTAGACACCGCGTTCGAACATCTCACCTCGGACGGGACATTTGCCCAGGTACGCCGGCCCCACTCAAGGACATCAATTATCCGCTTGTAGAACTCAACTCCCCCGGAAGCGACCCCCATGTTATCGTCGATGAACCCCTTCATCATCCAACCTCTGGCACGGAAACCGCGGTCAGTTGGGGTAGATTGAGGCGCGGAAAGGTATACCGGATGGTCACAGAGAGGGCCCGGCGCACAGGGAGCCATCCTGCCGTCTTGAGTCGCTGGACAGCTTCTGTCTGGATCTGCTTCGCGCCGCCCGACCCCCACGCACCGGAGAAACGAGCCTCGAAGCGAACTGTTCTGCGGGATGACTACGAGATAAAGAGAGGGATAATGGGAATGGCACACCCTGAGCCTCGAGCTGGTCGAAGAATTGTGGGTGGGCATGGAAAACCCTTGTGTCGCGAAGGATGCCGTTGGTGAGATCGGCGAGGGCCTATGTTGAGAGGGGTATCGATCAATGCACGCGCGGCGTGTAGAAGGAGGCGCGCCGTAGGAGATGCCTTGACCTCCATGTTGTCCCCTTTGCGTGTAGTCACTATTTGCTGCAGAGTCTGCATACCTCGGACAAAGTCCTTATGAGAGCTCAGTAGAGTATACATATGATTTTGTAGGAGAAGATGAATACCCGGTATGCATTGAGGATCACATAACCCTGCACCTCAAAATCAGCCGGGTTGCTAACAAAAAAGTGAAATCCGCACACTGCTCGGCAGCTCGCCACCGTATAGCTTGCCTGTTTCAGCGAGCTTGAGGGCGCGGTTCCACGGCATACCCGCGAGCATGCTCGAGTTGCTCCCGATCTGGGTGATATGGCTTTCCGCCGTGGCCTTGGCCTTGGCGTGCCCGGCGTCCGCCCGCCTCGAACTGCGCTTTGAGCACCAGCTGCGCGGGCGTGAGGTCCCTGAGGGGAGGCATGAAAGCCCGGATGTCCATGCGTGTTGGCAGACCTCCCAGGCCTGTAGAGCCTGTGGTAGGGAGATCAAAATTACTACTGGCAGTGAAAACGAAAATTGAGGGAGGAACTTACATGCGCGGCAGTACCGATTCTAGCCCAGCCCTTGGGATACGTCGGGTTCAGCTTCGTAGCCTTGATTTATCAAACCTGCTGCCCGTCGTGCATTGCGTCCAGATATCTAAGAGCATCGTGACGATTGACGCATATTGCAGCGCAGCACATTTATTGGATTTCCGCCGACTCACTCTTTCATCGCGAGACAGCTTGCGGCGCGGTTGGCGTACAGGATGGCCAGGCGCGCATTGTCCGCCGGCGCAACCGCGCTTTCCTTGATTGCCTGGGAGTATTTCTGGTATCTACACCGCGATAGGATTGAACATTAGTTGGCTGGTGGCGGCGCCCGCCCACGACGCACGCGTCCTGGTGATTTCCCTGTGCGTGCAGAGCGTTGCCCTCGGCCTTGAGGCGTTCAATCTCGGTCAGTGTTGTCGCGGTGTCCTCCAGTTTCAGGTTTTTGAGCTCAGAAATGTTTGCCATCACGGCTAGGTGAGAGACAGAGAGAAAAGACCGGGCCCTCAGCGCCTCAGCTTTTAGCTCATATGTTTATTGAGCAGAAGACTCGAATTTTAGCTTCGAAGCGGAGATTGCCTTGCAACTGTAGAGAGATTACGTCCAGACTCAAACAGGGGCCAGCCAATATGATGTCCTCCTGCTCCATTTGACAGAGTCGTGTATCTCCATTGAATAGTCCTTCATACCTCTGTACTCAGGCGTTCATAAAATCAGATATCGTTCTCTCCTGTATCCTGACCTCGTCCTCAAATTTAAACACTTAAGTACTTAGGTCTTGTACAGTCCCAGTCCATAGTACCGTCTTGTATCTTCGAGAACTCAATCCCAGTCAACTCCAAGATGGCCAATGCTCCTGCTCACGATCATCTCACCTCCTGAGCCATCTGTGTGCCGGGGGGAAAGTAGGCGCCTATAGCTGCCTAGTATAGCTAACGCCCGTGCAAGTGCCCTCTACTAAGCCACTCGCAATAAGTGGTCCGTATGCCGCCCTCGACCGTGACGTCCCTCCCAGCATACACCGCGCATGTGACTGGCGCGCCCAACACCGCGGGTGAGTGTCAGTGGTGAAATGCGTATATAGTATATATACTATGGAATCCGACCAACTCGTCTTGTTGCTGCTTAGGGCACCGCATCACCATCGCACACAATGGGCACACGCTCTCGCCGCTGAACGACATCTCGCTCTTTGCGGCTCCGTCCGTTTCCACTGATTCCCGCACTGCCGACACTACCGACACCGACACCGACTCGCAGTCAGACGTGCACAACGCCGACAGCTCGCCCCCTGACCTGCACATGGTCGTCGAGGCGCCGCGCTGGAGCAGTGTGCAAATGGCTGTGGGCGCGGACGCGCTGCGCCCCGTGCTGCGGCGACACGCGCGCCCAGCACACGTGCGGAGCTGCTTCCCGCACCATGGGTACCTCTGGAACTACGGCGTGCTGCCGCAGGTAGGTGGCTGCCGCTTCCCCTTCTTCACTAGCTCCTTTATTTTATTTTATCGTTTATTTAAATACGAACACTGAAGTACATCCGCAGACCCGTCAGCCATCTGGCGCCCCATTACGCGTGTGCGAGCTCGGGACACGTGTAGCACAGGCGGGCGACGTGCGGCGCGTCCGCGTGCTCGGCGTGCTCGCGCCACGCGACGAGGGCTGGACATTGCTCGCCGTGGACGTCGCCGACGCGCTTGCGCCGCGGCTGCACGACGTGGGGGACGTCGAGCGTGAGTGCCCCGGGCTGCTGGCCGCGACGCGCGAGTGGTTTAAGTGCGTGTGTCGCGCTCTTATTTCAGGGTTGTTAAACATCCAACTTGTTGTTAAAATCTATGTACAGGGTGTACAAGCTCCCGGAGGGCAAACCGCTGAACACGTTTGCGCTCGAGGGAGTGGCGCGTGGGCGCGCGTTCGCGGCCGAGGTCGTGGATGAATGCCACGCGTCGTGGGGGCGCGCGCAGGCGGATCCGTGGAGTGTGCGTACGCCGACTGAGTCTATCGAAGCGGATTTGCGGGCACCTGTGAAAGCAGATCTGCTTGCGGCCCGTGAGGTGGACCTGCATATTTCTGGCGGGCAAATGGATCCGCGGGTACGCGCGAGTGTGTCGTCGTCCGGTGAGCCCGGGTTCATCTTGGATATCGGTTGGTGCTGATACTGTACCCTTATCTTTCGTAGCGACCAAATGGTGGTTCATTGGATCGCATGTGGTATAGCTTCGGACGCATTCTCAATGTTCGAAAACGTGTGAATGAACTTGGAACTATGTATGTACTACGTATGTGCGTCGTGATCAATCCAGCACGGGGATCCCGGCGGGAGAGACAGTACATCATACGAGCACATTATCTAGTTCATTACCGCAAGCTAAAATGGCTAGCTGGGTCGATCAATAACTTAAGTATAAGATACTAATACAGACTGCAGTTCATTAGACATGCACGGATTAATAGAGCATATATCACAACGAGAAACCCGCTGCATGAGAGGTCATCAAGAATTCGTGCGTGGCGATCATCACTTGAGCGATCGCAAGCTCTGAATCACATCTTGCATATCGTCCTGATTCCACTCCCCAACCCAGCTAGGCTCCGTCCGCACAACCGACGGCTTCCGCACGACCAAGGGCTCCCTCGTGTGGCTGCCCCGAGCAACGAGGGTCTGCGAGTTGACGGCGACTATGGTGTCCATAAAGGGCGTGTCGGGGCGGGACTGCGAAGCCGGGGCGTAGAAATTCGATGGGGGAAGTGCGGCTACAGGCGTGATAGACTTGCTGGGTGACCAGGCTGCGACGTCGAGCTCGGACGCCGAGTCGGCTTCCGGGGGGTGCGTTGTGAAGACGGCGATCGACGGCGGTCGCGAGCACGCGAACTCTATGGGCGAGAGGAGCGTCGACTCGCGCTGGATGTGCAAGTTGTCGGTGAAGCACTCGTCGTCTTTGTACGCGTCGTCTTCTCCCGGGAGGAATGTGGCGCGATGCGGAAAGAGCCAGAGAAAGCAGAGACGGAGATGTCGTCTGGTTCCTGGAATCGAGGCGAGTCAAGAGATCTTGGCGGCGGGTACGAGTCGCACGGCTCGAGGGCAGCAGTGCGCAGCATCAAAGGCTTGCCCAGGAGGCGGTTTGCTTTGTCTGAAAGTCGTGGTGCCAGCTCGGACCCGTCAAGCGAGTCCAAACTGGGGGCATGCTTGAGTCGTGGAAGCGGAGGACGTGAGGGTGGCGCGGATGCACTAGCATGCACGGAGCTAGAGGACGACGAAGAGTAGGGCTGCGATCCCGAGGTCGATTTCCGTCGCAGGCTAATAAACGAAGTAATGGAAGGACGTCGGTGGGGGCTCTCGGAAAAGACGACAGACGAAACAGAAGGGGCTTCAGATGGAGCGGGATTGCTGGATGAAGACGGGACGTGAGCGACCTTTGTCTTTTTTTTGGCTTGTTGCCTATTTTGATGAGCGGCTTTGGAGGCTTCGCCACCGGGGTGTCATAAGGGACATACATCGACGGTGGCGACCTGGGTCGCGGACTTGGACGGGACGACGTCCAAGACGTTTTCGTCTGCGTCCTACCTAAGGACGAGCCAGGGTACGCCATAAAGGATTCGGTGGAGGCGTAACAAAAGCACGTCAGGATCTGATGGAGGTCAAGGATGTATAAGTAGAAGATCCGCTGCCAGACGCGAGGGGATGCCCGCCCATAGAGACAAGATCTGGAGATCCTCAAAGCCTAATGGGGTCTAAGTATCATGATGCTGATATCAGGATATAAACCACTTGTTAATGGCCGCGAACTTACCACTTTATTAACATTAGCGGTTCACCAATATGAAAGCAAAGAGTTACACGGCAGAAAGGCAAGGTACGTCGCCACGTTGCAGTTTCCAAGAGTCCTGCAGCCGCAAGTTTTCAACGTTCGAGTTCGGCATGATGATCCACAGTGTTGAAGATAAGTACATTTGATGTGATCTCCATATGCACTCGGGATGCGCAGCAGGACTGTATCTCCTGATGCCGAAAGTCGGGATAGCACCGTAGCTGGGTTACCAAATTGTCTTGCTTTTTAATTATCCTGCACCCTCAAGCCGGAGTAGTCTCTTCCAGTCCATTCAGAGCTCGCTCAGGCCAAGCGAGACTGGGGATAAGCATCATCACAATCGCGTCGCTTGACACGCGGCCCCGAGCTCCGCCACTTGCCTGAGTTTCATTGTAACGCCAAGTCTGTTGAAAAGTCGCGGATAAGGGGCGGCGATGGGCGAGTGTTAGCGGCGCGCAGGACCTCGGGCGCTCACTTGCAGGGATTCGGAAGTAGGAGTTGGCTGTTCTGAGTGGAGAACCGGGTGAGTCCGTCCCGTCGACGTTGGAGTGGTGCGCCTTGGGTGCGCCACTTGGAGCTTTATCATGATCACGATGTCCCGGCCAAAGATGTGGTTACAAGATGCTGACTAATGCCGGACACAGACCAACTACCACAACGCTCTATGAGCTGTGCGCGACTGTCTCCGATTCGCGTCCTGTCATTGGGCACGCGCCACGGACGTCAAGGTGGGCGTGGACGTGGATTTGGGCTCGACCAAGTCCTACCCGCGTGAACACTGCTCGGTGGTGTGGTACACTCGCTTCCGCTACACGCCCACAGTTGAATTTCAAGTTGGATGCGACCGTGGGCGTGGATCTCGGCGCACTGCCGGATTGACACTTCTTTCAATTTTCTTGCCGATCTAGTGCGGTCAAGTATATAAAAGTGATGTCCGCGCTGTGCTACATCGGAGATTTGTCTCAGGCGTGTACTGAATCGACGTTACGTTGTCCGAGTCCACGGTTTTCCCACTTGGTTGAGCGCAAGCTCCGCGTTGTTCCGGCTCATGGATGGGATGCAAGACATTGGCCGCGCACCTGGGGCTCGGGCTCAAGCGCCGATGGCGTGGACGCACGCTACGCCTCCCTCCGAATCTCCGTTCTTGTCCCCGCTGGATCGATACTCCGCTTTCTTTGTTTCTTTTCCTAGCGGATCTGTGTTCAGTGTACAGGGCCTGTGCTACCTCGGAGATTTGTACCTAATTTGCCTGGCTGTAGGATGCGCAACAGCCTATTGCAGGATCCGGAACGGCCCTCCCAGTTGGCTCAGTAAGCGCGAGCTCCGCGTCGCTCCGGGATGCATGCGCGAGGCTTTCTGGCGGATCTAATAAGTATGTTCAGTCCGCACTGCGGTACTTCGGAGATTTGTACCGAATTTGTCAGGCTGTAGGTAGTATGTGCAACAGCCTAGTCAACGTTGTCGATGGACCTCCCAGTTGGCTCAGCAAGCTCAAGCTCCGCGTCGCTTCGGGATGCTTGCGCAAGGCTTTCCGTGGGATCTAGTACGTTCAGTCCGCGCTGTGTCACTTCGGAGATTTGTACCGATTTTGCCTGGTTGTAGGATGCGCAACAGCCTATTACAGGATCCGGAACGGCCCTCCCAGTTGGCTCAGTAAGCGCGAGCTCCGCGTCGCTCCGGGATGCTTGCCCAATGCTTTCTGTGGGATCTAGCACGTTCAGTCCGCGCTGTGCTACTGCGGAGATTTGTACCAGATTTGCCAGGCTGTAGGTATACGTAGTATGCGCAATAGCCGACAGGATCCAGAAAGTTCAAGTTGTCCACGGCCCTCCCAGTCGGCTCATTGACAGTAAGCGCAGGCTCCGCGCTGTTCCGGGATGCATGCGCAACCTTGGGGATTGTTCAGGGCACGATTGCGAGCTTCTTTCTTTCTTTCTTATCTCCATGATTTCTTCTACTCTTTTCTTGTTCCTTTCTCTCTTGCTTTTGGCGAGCCAGCCGGTGCCGCACCAATCAAGGCAAAAATACTGTTGCACACCCTTGACTGTTGGTAACAAGCATGACCAATGACGCGTGGCGGTCAAAGCGATCTATTACATTGGCGTGCCCCAACACGTAGGCGAATCCAGACCAAACCTCGGCCAATAGGTGGATCTAGGCACAGCTTCTCTTCTTGGTCTTTTCCTTTGTTCTAGTGACAGTTCATTCATCTTAGTTCCGTATCGCAGCGGGAATCGATAGAGGTGTGGCTGTCGATGATTAATGGGGTGCTGCTGTTGCGCTTGGAAGGATCTCGGGCAACGAGGCTGCCCCAAACGAACACAAGACAAGGCGGCCGGGTGAAAGAGGAAGCCGTTTTGGGGGTGGTGGACGATGATCATGATGGGGATGACGATGACGCGGCGCCTCAGTTCCTAGTTCGTTTGTGCCTAGTCGTTTCTATGTCCAATAACGAGATGAATGACTCGACGGGAGTTGTGGGCGCAACCTCAGTGGCTGGGTATTTTTGGGCAGTTGCTGGGCGGTGCAGGATTGATATCTGAATCACGGCTGACATGTCGAATCAGAGGCTGGACTTGTCTATATGCGGTTGGACATACGATGCCACACGGGACGTGATGCCGGGCGGGGGCGTCTGGGCGCGGGGGGATTGGGTCGAGGCAAGGAGCGATGCACATAGCCGGTGGGAGGCCGAGGCTCAATTGCCTGGTTGGACCGAGTGCGGGATCGGTGTCGAGAAAAACTGAGGCCGGCAGACGGGGTGTATATTTATTCCCAGGTTGCAACCACGATAGCAAGTATGGACCCACACGCACCGCCACTCAGATAAGCTGCCGCGTGTGTGCCGGATATATACCGTCCAAATACCGTGGGCGATTCTCTTTTTCCTCCGTAACACCATCGAAGCCGTTGTCGTCGTCGCCACCGTCCCCGTCGTCCATGCAGCGCCGCGGACGCTCCCGCCTCGTCTCTGACGTCGCCCTCGCACGCGCCGCCAGCGAGGAGCGCATTCGATGCCACCGACCAGGGCGCGCCCCGCCCCGCACGCCACCCTTCGACCCCTCCAACCGCTCCCCGTCCCCACCCAGCTCCGCCTCCATCTCCCCGCGTTCCCCCGCCTCCCGCCGTTCCCCCACCCCCCCGCCCTCCCTCTCCGACCAGGTCCACATCGCTTACGCACACGACGACATCCACCTCGCCAAGGTCCTCCTCCTCCGCCTCCAGGGCATCAATGTCACCTCCGACGACGACCCCCGCATCGCCGCCGTAAAGGATGAGGACTTTGACGCGTGTTTCGTCCCATTTGGTCGCCTCGACGACGGCCGCGGCGACCTCTCAGGCACCACCACCAACAATATCAAACCGCCCCCAGACTTGGACGCCCGCAGATCAGACCGTCTTAAGGCCTGCGAGCGCATATGGGACACCGAGGCCCGCAGATTCTCTGACGAGCGTGCAAAGTGTGTTGCCCTCAAGCGCCAGCTGGACGAGCTCCTTCGCGCCCAGTCCATCGAGCACGACTGCCTCCGCCTCATAAAGCAGAAGGAGGCCGCCGCTGCAGTCGTCGACCTCCGTCGCCGCCGCGTACGTCCATTCCCCTCGTGTCTAACCTACGCTCACCCTTCCCGCCAGATGAAACCCACCGCGCGCACGCTTAACTTTGCCCTCGTCCCGCCACCACCGCAGGCCCCGCCCAAGTTCACGTACGACTTCCCCTTCACCCCGCGCAACACCACCCCGCGGTCGGCTCCGCGCCGCTCGCCCCCCGCTCCCGAGCGCGAGCGTCCTGCGCATGCACTCGACCCGATCCGTGTACCGTTCACGCAGGTCCTCGCGAGCATGCATGGAGAGCTCTTCCCCGCCCTCCCGGGCGAACGTCAGCTGCTCGCCGGCAGAGCGCGTGCGCGCCGCGAGCGCGAGCTGCTCGACGCCCTCCTCGATGCTGGTGCGGACCTCTCCCCGGGACGTAAGGGCAAGGGCCGCGCCGTGGACCCTGCTTCTCCCGAAAGCCCCAAGTGCGTCGCATGCAGCTCACCGTCCCCGCCTTCCACGCCATCGACCTCGTCCTCGGGCCTCTCGCGCGCAGGCTCGTGGCTCTCCTTCGGCTCCTCGTCACGCGCGAGCACGAGTACTAGCGCGACCTCAAGCTCGCCGCCGTCCTCGTGGGTCTCAGCGTCGACGCTGCTCTCCGCGTCTGCGCCCGCGCCCAAGGCGGTTGCGTGGCTCCCTGGCGCGCGCCGTACCACGTCGCCGTCCCCGCTCCCGCTCGCGTGCCAGTGCGCAATGCGCGCGTGTGCGTCCCGGTCATGTCCGCGCACGCCCGTCCCCGCGCACGAAGCCCCGCTCCCTGTCCCGCTGCCGCCTGATCCACCTTCCGCGACCACAAATCGGCACGCCCAGTCGTCGAACGCAGCAATGTCCCCGCTGCCTTTTACGCTCGCGCTCTCACGCCTCGTCGCACTCGCGCGCAACCTGCAGACGGCGTACGTGCACGCGGTCATCGTCGGGTACGGGGGTGTGTCGCCCGAGTGGGACCGGGAGCCGCAGGAGGAGAGGTTAGAGGAGAGGGAGAGGGTCCGTGAGAAACCGGCGTTGGCGATGTCGATGTCGCGGGGGATGTCCATGTCGAGGGCGGTAGAACCCCCGATACCGAGGTCAGCCGCACGCGTGGTGCGCTCGATACCGCGGTCGGCGGCGCCTGCGATGTCCACGCTGCGCGTCAAGCCAGCGGGGTACCGCGCGCCGCCGGCCGCCGTAAGGCTCTTCACCTCTCCGCATCCCTCCTCCGCCTCTACCTGCACCTCCGCCTCAACCGTCTCATCCACCCCCGCGGACGACGACGACGCCCCTGCGCCCGTCGCCCGTCTCACGCCACTCGTACGCACGCAGCGCACGCGGCCGACGCCGGCGCACCGCACGCAGCTCCCACCGCGGCTCCCGTACGCGACTGTGTTCGCGCCGCCGCAGCCGCTGCCGCGCTCGCCGTGGGCGTCGGGCGGCGCGCCACGGCCGCCGACGACGGGGCCTGTCCCGTGCAGCGCGGCCGCGGCGCGTGCGAGGGCGCAGGAGGTGCAGGCTGCTGCAGAGTCAAAGTCCGAGCCTGAGTCTGCGCGCGTGGCCACGCCCGAGGCCCCGTGTACAATCAAGTGCGTGCCGCCCGACTACGCGAGCGACAACGACACGGACGGCGAGAGCGGGGACGAGCGCGAGCGCCCCGTGCGGCCGGTGCTGCGCGCACGAGCGGTGCCGAACAGCGCGTTCCTGCGGCTCAAGGCGCTGCACGTGCACGCGCACCCGCGGCTGCAGCGCGAGTGGCTTGTCGGGCTCGGCGTCGACCATGTGCCCGGGAGCGGGCTGCGGTTCGTGTATGCGAGTACGGCGAGGGGTGTGGTCGTGGGGGGCTAGGGGTGGTGGTGGTGGTGGTAGTTTGGGTTGGCTTGAATTGTGTTCGGCGGCGACTGTGAGGGTCTGCGGCGTCAGCCATTTTTACTCCTGTATGTGCGTGCTTTCGCGTGCTGCTCGCGTGCACACTCCTCGCTGCTTGCGTGCTCGATTCCTTGTGGGTTCATGGATTCCGGGCGCATTATGTCCGCATATGCTATGCTTTTTATTCACTTACCGCGTTATTGCTCACGGTCTGGAAGGAGACTTTGTTCTCGTCTTCGTTTTCGTTTTCGTGCACATACGGATTATCATTTGCAGTACATTTGCCCGGCATTGCTGGATGCGTTACTACTTACTTGCTCATTTACATACGTACTTTACGACTCATAAGTAATCGAAATCTCGGTAACTCGCACAAGTGGCCATAAAATGTTAAGGAGATAGTCGACTTCACAGTACTGTGATGCCGACTTGAACTGGAGGCGTCCGCCTCGACGTCCACAGCCCTCGTCCTCTTCGCCGTGGTTCACAGGTGAACTCTACTTCCAGCTGCAGCTCGTGCCCACGACCCGCGTACGCCCCATCGTCCAATCATCGCAGCCTCTTCGTTCAAACGCACGCACTTGTACTTGATTCACTCCCTCTAAAAGATACAAACAACTCAAGCTATAATATCACCTGTTTTCCTCGTACTATCATCCATGCTATGCACACGTATGCGCGCGTATTCAATACACCGGTACTTGTTCCCTCCTTCCTGTACCTACCTATCACACCCAACCAGGACTGTCTGTGTATCCCCGTATTTTATTTTCGAGACGACGAAGGCCCGCCGCCCCGCGACATGCACGTACTAATAACAAGTTGGCAAAAAAAGTGAGATGCAAAGTGCAGTGACAGCAACCCCACGCTCCCTCTCCGTCCATCAGTGTATTTCCGAATTTCTGGCCCGCCCGCACGATTACTTCGCTGCGGCTGCCCGCTTCTTCACGGTGCTTTCCTCTTTCTTCTCGCCACCCGCGGCTGCGACGGGCGTAGTCTCGGTCTTCTTCTTGTCGTCCGGCGAAGGCGCGTCCGTCTTCTTGGAGGACTGCGGCACTCGTGAGAAAATCAGAGAGGATGAGGGGTACCATGCCTACCTTTGTGATGGGTTTTTGGCCAGCGCCGACGAGGCCGAAGAGTACACCGAACATGCCGAGCAGGGTCAGGAAGGCGCCGGCAAGCGCGACACCGGTCTCGGGGTGCGTCTTGAATGCCAGGAGAGGGTCGAGCTTGGCGAGGTCGACAAAGTTGAACACCTTCTGGCGGATGAACGCTACCGGGTCCTCCTTGAAGCTCACTTCGCTGTCGTCATCCTCGTCGTCGTCGACGTCAGGCTTCGCAGCGGCAGACTCGAGCGGCTTCTTGATGTCGAAGGTCTCTGCCGCGAAGGCCTTGGCGTCCTCGAGAGAGTGGCCGATGTAGATGTTGTCGAAGAGGATGTCTTCTGTCATCGTCCAGAGCTCGATACCGACACCACCCTGCGCGGAATGAGCTTGACAACATACCGATACAAATGCACGCTTACGATCTTTCCGAGGGTCTTGATAGGGGTGAGGTCCTCGTAGAAGGCAGGGTTAGGGATCTTGCGGGGTGCCCACTCGCCCTTGTATTCAGGGTTGTCGATCATGGGAGCGTACCATTTACCCTTGTAGTCGGGGTTAGCCTTGAAAGGACTGGGCGAAAGATTCCAGTCAGACTAAGCAATTAACTAAACGTGAGGACGCACCGTTTCCATTCGCCGCATCCAGGAGCCTCAGTGCACTTCGGGTTGGGCACGGTAGGCGCAATCCAGTCACCGTCCTCCTCGTCGTCCCATTCCTCAGGCTTCTCAGCGTCTGTAATGTAAATCAGAAATGGCGTTAGAACGGGAGTAAACATGCAATACCAGGGTCGGGGATCGTCGCGGGTTCATCATTGAGCCAGCCCTCAGGCTTCTCGGCCTCTTCGTCGACAATCTCGTAAGGTGCGTCCTCGTCCCAGTCCTCGGGCTGCAGTATACAAATGAGTTCATGACGAAGAAGGGCATAGGGCGTTTGACGAACCTTGGTAGCGTCGGGGTCGGCGATTCTCTTGGTGTCGACCCAGTCCTCAGGTTTCTTGTCTTCAGGGTCGTTGATTTCCTTGGGTGGGTTGACGGGTGGCTCAAAGTCCTCAAGGAGGCTACCGGATTTCTGGCTTTCGCCGTTGAAGAGGACGTCGTAGGTGTTATTCGGGCTGGATTCAAATTAGCCTCGGCTAGAATACATAGATAATTAAACATACTTGATAATGAGAGTGTAAAGGTTGGTTAATTTCTCGATGGTGGGCTTGGGAGGCAGGTTGAGGTGTTTCTCCTCGGTCTCGCCAGTCTTGGGGCTCTTGTACCGGAAGATAAAGTGGACCTGGGCAAGAGACTGAGTGATGCGTCCCGTGAGAAACATCGACACCAACCTTGGTTCCAGGGCAGGTAAGATCGGGGCCGAACATGACCACCCACGGCGTGGTGTCGGAGAACTCCTTCCCGCTGGTCTGGAAGCCGTCCTCCAGGAGCTTGACATAACCGCCACCGCAGTTACCGCCCTTTTGGTACTTGACTTCGTATTGCACAACGAGCGGCTTGGTCTTGAAGTCGATGGGTTCAGCGAAAGGTGCAGAGATAGCGTGGTGGGCAGCCTTGCTCTTTGCTACGAGACCCTGGTCGCCGTCGATGACCGAAATGGAGGGGTCCTCGACTTTCCATTCGCCGACATAGCTGAAGGTCTCGCCACCGACGGGTGTCTTCTTGGTCGCTTCCGAGGGCGTCCAGCGGTCTGCCCAGTCTTCCGTGAATTGCTCGACAAAGGGAGCTTTGATCTCGGTAGCCTGGCGAGACTTAAGCGCGACGAAGGGCAGCGATGACAAGACACGAACCTTGAACGACGGTTTGGGTTCTTCTGATTGAGCCCAGGCGCCTGTGGCGGCTAGGGCAATGACAGAGAGCGCTACGCTTCGCATTGTAGCACGAAGGGCCAGAAGGGAGGATAAACAGAGAGGGAAGAAGGATGGCCTGGATTCAGTGCACACGTCGATTATATCGACCGTGTCACGTGCCCGACTTGCCACGTATCATATCGCCGATTTCTCTGAAACTCCATTGGTTTCTACTCTACAATACACCGTACCGTACACACACTATCCAAGTAGATCTGCATGCCCCGAAGCAGACAACGCCAGCTGCAGCCAAAAAAATCAAACAAACTAACCTCATAAAACATGCGCGCACTCACCACAAACTCGTCATCCAGATATTTCGAGACCGCGATCTGCTCACCCAGTCCTTTTCGCCGGCGGGTTTTGAGCACAAGATCCCGAGCAAGCGCCTGGCCGGACGCTGGTTCCAGTGGCCGAAGTTTGATGCTCGTATCCGTGGGATCACCTGAGTGAAATATTCAACTTAACGTTCTCAGTGTGTGGGAAACACCCGCCTGGCACGATAGACCAGTGATCAAACACCTGCAGACAGAACGCCTGCCCTTGCGTCGCGGTTCTCAAGTCTGTCTCGAAGCCGTTCGCGTCGATAACGGGTATCAATGCCTTGACAGTGTACAATGGTGATCCGGCCTTGGGAATATCCTGTGTGACGTGGCCACGTCGGCGAGCAAGGACCGTATACACCGCCGATATACAGTCTGCAGGGGCTTGTACCTCCACGTAGTATATTGGCTCCATCAATCGAGGGGCGGCCTGAGAATTATCAGGCATACAACCACGGAGCATTGGAAGAGTTTCACCATCAAGAATGACGAATAGCAGACGCGACGGGCTGTAGGAACGATTTGTCCACCTCCCCTGAAAATTGGCTCTTGCGCTAGACCGGCATCCAACAGGCGGAATTTCACATTTCGCATAGCTTGGAACCGACGTTGAGACCGGCAGTAGTGAGACACGAGCAACAACTCACGTTCATCGCAAAGCGGGCCCTCCCGAGCACCCCACTGGAAACCTTGCTTGATGTGGTCCTTGACGGTACCCAGCAACTTCTTGTCGATCTAGGCAATATGTCTGTCAAGCAGGTAACAAACTGCGAAACCATAGGCGCACTTGTGAAGGAAGTGTATCGTCAAGTAGGATGTTGGGGCCATTTTCATCTGGTCCGAACGCCCATATTGATCGGGATGCGAGCAGATCCCACTGGTATCTCTCCTGGAAGAATCTACCCCGGTCGCTGGCGGCCATCCGCATGTTGACCCGACCTCGCTCGATATCCTCAGCCACCCCCCGCTCAAGAGGTTCCGCGATCATGGTGATTTTATTTCTGCGATTCTTGTCAGCGGATTCAGGACAATGCTGCATATACCAACTCACTTTTTGTTCGGTGTATCTGCGTAGCACTTGAGCGCACTGGTCTCCAGCACTGTTTCACAGAATTTCGTAACAGGGTCCGAGACCTTGATCTCGATCTCCGAAAACAACTTCCGTAGGTCGTGCATTACGGAGTCCAGATACAGCTCGCCTGTCCCAATTACAACATGCTCCCCACTCTCCTCGACCTTCGTTGAAACCAGTGGGTAGGATTTATTGACGCTCCGCAGACCTGAAAGCATCTTCGGTAACTCCGAGGGCGCAATGGGTTCGATGGCGATCTTCAGGACAGATTGCGTCATGTGTTTTATGGGTCTGAAAATGTGAAGGTCCTCTTCGATGTTCATGGAAGCCAAGGTAGCAGTTTTAGATATGGACGCATCCACCCCACCGAGAAGCACAAGATTCCCGGCTGGGACTTCCTCGGCCGGGATATAAT
The DNA here is from genome assembly GCA_029204085.1 of Mycena sp. CBHHK59/15. Classification (NCBI taxonomy): domain Eukaryota; kingdom Fungi; phylum Basidiomycota; class Agaricomycetes; order Agaricales; family Mycenaceae; genus Mycena; species Mycena sp. CBHHK59/15. Next base: position 60,765 of record JARGXW010000039.1, read on the forward strand.
ACCTGAGCAATGATAAGCACGCAAAAAACAAGAAGATGACTCTGTTAACCTGGATTCGCTTATCCAAACATCTTCGACCGTTGCTTTCATCATGTCTTCTTCATCCTCTGGCGAATATCCTTCACCAAGAACCTTGACCTCCATTCCTTTCCTGACTGTGCCGCTCATGACACGGCCAAAGGCCCGGAAAGATTGAGCGTCAGTGGTCTGATAAAGCTTCGTAATCTGCACCATCACAGGCCCTTCTGGGTCGCAAGCCTTCATTGACGCAGCCAGATCCGAGGTGTGAGGGCCACTGTAAGTCCCTTCGACCTGAACAAACACTAAGTGGGGGATTTGGATGACAGAAAAGCGCAGAACACACCTTATTCTCGGCTCCATCGATCGGCGAGGGTATGTGTTCCACAATCATGTCCACCAAGCCCGTTGCTGGTCCAAAGAACTGAGCCAGAACAACCTTGAGGAGCGGCCGCACGTCCATCTTGAACATCACTGGCTTCAGATGGATTCCGAGGCCATGAAGTGTCTCCTTCAGCGTGTCGGTTTCCTCGCTGAATACGTTGCTATAGAGCTTGTACAGCGGCTCCAGGATAAAGTGGACGAATGTTCTGTTTGACTGTGGATCCTCTGGTTTCCGGGTGAATTTTCTGTCGCTGTTGAAGTAGATATCTCCCCAAAGGCGATCCGCGAAGGAACCAACGTCAAGGGAACCTTGAGAGAATTGAGATGGAGCTGCAACATCAAAATTGACACTGACCGTAAGTGTCTGCGTACATTTGGGCAAAAGAGCGCAGCGTAAAGCACCAATTCATATCCGTGCTGGCAAATGCGACATTTCCATTTTCTGGGCTCAGCCGGAGTTCTGGGTCAGGGTCAATTGCACTAAGACGGGGTTCAGAGCAAGACAAACAAAAGATGCTTCTGTCCCCCACCTGATAAAGGTGTTGACTTCTTCTATCGTGTGTTTGACTTTATAGTAAGCATCAGCAGGTTTTATGCGCAATTCCAGGATCAGTCGGTCGATTTTGTTTACAACGAGGGTAATTTTGACATTCTCTTGGAGGGCATGCCGTAAGATATTTTCAGTTCCAACCATCAGCTGTCCAGGTCATTAGAAATGTCGTTTTATGAGTTTTGCAACGCACCCCTTCAATAACGTCAACCACCAAAACAATTCCATCAACTAAACGAATGGCTGAGGCCACTTCATCGACAAAGTTGACGTGCCCCGGGGTGTCAATTAAATGTATCAAATGAGACTTCCCAGCAGTGGTGGATAGAACAAGAGACATCGGTGAAGACTTGATCGATATTTCGCGTTCTCTGGCCAGAACATGGGTGTCGGTGTATCGTGTCTGCGGAGTTGATTAGTGGTGCTTCAGAGGTGGATTATAAACTCACCTGTTTATCGGCATCCCACACGAGTTTGTGCGTTTCGAAGACGAGCATGTCTAAGAGTGCCGTCTTTCCGTGATGTAAATGCCCCACAACGGCAACATTGCGAATCATGTCAGGGAAGGCGGTCATGTTTAACAAGAACCTGAATTTTGTCAGGATTTGACCAGCCGACATTGCAACGAGCCTCACCCCTTGTCAAACCGAGTCTCCGGCATATCTTTCTCTTCGACATTCCATTTTCGCACTTTTATTGGTGCAACGATGGGTTGTGTCAGAGGTTGGGCGTCTTCCTCCTGTACCATTGTTTCGACATCTGGGCCATACACATCCGTGGCGGATGGATAGTACTGCTTATCTTCGTGAAGAATGACAGCATTATGGACGGGTTCTATCAAAGACTGCTCGACGTGGTGAGTATCGTCTGCTCAAGACAAGTACGAACCGTCCATTTCCATCAGTGCGTTTTCTTCTGTTCCTTGCATAGGATCATCGTCGTAGCCTTCGAGAGGCGCAGCCTGGGGTTGCGGGGCAAATTGGTTCTGGGGAACATCGTCGTCATCATCCGAGTCCAGGTCCGCGCCGATGTAGTTTCCAAATTCATCATAGTCTTCGAATGAAGCCATGGAATTATTCGAAAGGCCAGACAGTAAGGAAAGCGTCCAAAGAGTGCAGGCTTCTCTCAGCAAGGGATATCCAGATTGGTTGAAAGGCTAGCGCGATGCGAAGGGCTTGATTCAGCCTTGAATGAGAAAGCGCGCAGGTTCAAAATTCGCGTCAAGAACGAAGGCTGCTGAACAACAAAACCAAACACCCTCAGGTCCTTCCTCGATCGCACGGCCATGTCTTTGCCTGACGAAACCCTTAGAAAGGTTTTGGTCCCTCGAGATTCACTTCGATGACGTGTCTCAAGGTCGAGCGTCCGTTCAGATATTACTTCAAATTCAGCAAACCGCTGTCCAGTCACAGAGAGCCCTTAATCTTTCGGTACAACAAACCGCCGCCAAAGACCGGGAACGACGCATTTTGCAACTCACCATAGACGAGATAAGTGGGATTGAGGGTGATGTAAACCTCTACAAGGGCGTTGGCAAAATGTTGGCCATCCTGCTGCTACAGCACATCCGATATTGACTACCGCAGGTTTATGATGGTTCCGCGGAAAGAGATGGAGAAAGAACTGAAGGGGCAAGAGAAGGAACTTGCTGACGATATTACCAACTTGACCAAAAAGGTGTGGCCATTGCTCTCCGTCCATGTTCTTTCGATCCATGTCTAATCTGGTCACTATCAAGTCCAAATATCTGGAGAAGCAATTCAATGACGCTCAAGCGCAGTTGCGGGACATCGTATGTCCTATCAGCCACTGTCCTTTCCATCAGTATTCACCTTTCACCGCAGTTTCATCATGCCCCCAAGCAACAATAACGATACACGACACGCTCTCGACTTGCTCTTCCGTTTCTGTCTCCAAAACTATCATACTGTATCACCTCGCAATACATGTCCATTATTTACCCAATTGTTCCCAACTTGAATCCATGAACTCGGTCACGTAACGAACGCGTTGCGTCACACATAAAGCTCTTACTCTATACCATACCATACACACGCGTTTCGAACAACACCTCTTTCCCTTCCCCTGATGTCGACTTCCCAGGATAGAGCTCAACTCCTAAAAGCGCAGGGAAACACTCTCCACGAGAAGGGAGAGCACCAGGTTCGGGACTCATGTGTAGTAAATGTGGTGAAGAACTTGCGCTGAGCACATCCAGGCTGCCTACGAAAAATACTCAGAGGCGATAAAAGAGGACCCTAACAATGCTGTATTTTACGCCAACCGTGCAGCGAGTAGCTTGGCTCTGAAAGAGTCAGTGACACTGGGCTGTCACCATCGAAATATCCATGAAGCGCAACTCACCAATTTACGGATAGGTTTCTTGACGCAGCCCATGATGCTGAAAAGGTATTACTGTCTGCCTCGTATTCATCCTAGACTATTTATGCGCTCTAGGCAACGAAACTTGATCCAACCTATGCTAAAGCTTGGGCGAGATTGGCAAACGCGGCACAGGCAACGCTCACCAGACCTTCCTGCCGTTAATTCCCGCTGATACTCACCTACTATAGGGTTTGGGTGCCTGGGCTAAATGCTTCGACGCCTGGGAATCCGCGTTGGCGTGCATTCCTTCCCAAGATCTGACTCCCAGCCAAAAAGCTCTCAAGGGTCAGTTTCGAGAGGGTCTGAAAGCATCAAAGTTGGCAGAAGCAAATCCACCACCACCCTCCCGTCTTGTTGCTGTGCCCGCAGGCCGCAGAGGTAACATGGCGAATCTGCCTTGGGTTCGTGCCGCGAAACTTGAGAAGAAAATATTAGCTGCGCAGGAGCAGAGCAGCGCAATCATTATCCTCTATGCATCCCGAGTGAGTGCAGAAGTTCAATTCTGAGATCATTTTTTATGCGGTCTTCAGACGTTCGAGCGCGGTGTCAAAAACATGAAAAGCACCGTTAAAAGATACATCAACGGCGAATTGGCTGTGGAAGGCATACCCAATGTATGCATTATTTTTCAGTAGTTACCTTCTCAATCATGTTCGCTCAACAGGCAATTGAAGCTATGAGCAACGGGATACTGATCGACCGCCGATGTTTCGTCATGGATAGAGATTGGGGAGAGCAATACATGGAACAAGGTGAGCCACGTCTCTTTCAATATCAGCGTCGTTTCATTACTGTGTGGTTGCGCAGTGAAGTTCGAAGGGGAATACTACCAAGCCTGGGGTAAAGGAGGGTCTAAAACTGTTTGTGAACAAGCTCCCAATCGAATCAAAGTCGAAGGGTGGTCATCTGTCGGACCAGCATTATGTATGACTGTGAGGTTTGTGTTTCCCCCCACCTACTATGCTCTCTTTGCTCATCTTTTTTATATTAATTGAGGTTGTGGATAATGCAAGGTTTCCTCAGCGGAAGCACTGGAAGCCAAGGCGTCGCTGCCGAACACTTTCGCAACGCTTTGGATGTCATCGAGTGGGGTCGAAATACGTGGAAAGATATTCCACGAGAAGACCGCGGAGATATCTTCGACATCACATTTATGCGTTCAGTCCGCCGATTATTCGTCGCCGCGGTGATGGATGTGGGTTTCTTTGCCTTTGTATTTTCGGACTCTGACGGTGATGTAGTGGGTAGCAATGAACGATCCAGAATGCGAATACACTCCGCAAGATGCTGCGAAATTTGCGCACGAAATGATCCAAGAGATGGACCTCAACACCCCCGAAAGAACAAACGAAGCGCAATATCACCCAAGTCACCCGGGTTATTATGCCGCTTCATGGGCCTATCCTCACGCAGATGCCCTTGGGTATGGCAGCTCTTATACCATCGATTGTTATTGATTTTGTTTTGTTCGAAGAGTACTCGGGTGGTTTCATCTGGAACTTTCGAAAAAAGCCAAAAATCAAGAGGACGAAAAGATTCATCTTTCTGCTGCTGCCCGGTACTATATGCAAGCAGCTGAAGCGTATCCTGAGGATGACGAGTTTCATCCCTATTTCATGTCGATTGCCTTGGACGCGTTCCTGAGGCACGGAACGCCTTTACGACATACACTCCCAATATGCAAGCGCATACGACTTGCCATCAAAAAGGTCATGAAGATTTGGGAATTTTCTGCGATGCATAAACGTCGCGATGTTGCTCTGCAGCAAGTTTTAGATTGGGAGAGAGGTGCTCATAAAGGTATTCTGATGGGTACCTTCACTCTCGCAGACCACGTTGGACTTGAGTTTGAGGTGACCCGCGGATAAAGGGACAAAATATAACACCAGTATGTCCTCTTACCCAGTGCCCTCTAGCCTTAGGCTCTATCCTCGCTTCATCATGTCTTGTGATCGCGACGCGTCGTCTAATTAACGCCCGTTTGATTCGAGTCCCAAGAATATTCACCATGCTCTGGTTACTTAGTAGTCCCTAGAGGGTATCATGTCCGTGTGTACATTAAGCAGCTGTTACGACACTTGTTAGATATTCGACCGTTGTCAAAATACTTGTCTCTCTTTCAGCTCAACTTGTCACTTTTCCCTTTGGATTTCTCGCGCCTAAAACTCATCCATCTACTCGGCGTCTGGACACTTTCATCCGCTTTATGAGCATCGTCAGTGCTCTTGGGAGTAGTTTTAGAGTCGCTCTCCGGCGTCGTTTTTGTGTCCTTGGGTCCGCTTTCAGTGCTCTCGGCAGGTTTATCACCTTTGGGCACAGTGGCACCGCCCGCGGTGTTGTATTGATAATCCTCGGCCTTCAATGACGCTGGAACAAGCGCGACAGGTAAAAGCCAAGTTGCCGTCAAAACTACTCCATCTCCTAAGTACAACCAACAGATAAGCGCCTTTGTGAGTTCAGAAACGCAGGACACAAACCCTTATCCCGCGCCTTGAAGGCTGTCCAGCTCCATGCAATAAAGACGCCAATGTATCCGAGGAACGGCGTAAGTCTCTTCAGGACCATCATCGCTGGCCGGAGCGGAGGGGGTATCATCATCATCGGTACTTTATCCAGTAGCCATTTCAGAGCGGCCGTGATCATAGCGCCACGCCTGGCAGCGGCGAGATGTGTGTTATCCAGGATCTTCATAACGGGTGGTGGTAGGTACAGCCGATAACCCCACCTGCGATAATTAGATTACAGCGTTTTACAAAAGAAATCGCGTCAACTTACCACATGACTTGGAGCGAGATTTTGGTGGGCGAAGGCACCCAATGTATGTGTTCCTTTGCTTTACGCTTCCGACTCTTGGAGGGTTTTACACCCTCAGGTTTCTTGGTCGGGGAACCTTCCGGTTGTTGCGGGACTTGAGGGTCAGGAGGGGCATTAGAGCCCGCCGCAGGGTTCACTTTGCCGGTTTCTTCAGGTTCGTCCAGGTATTCGAGAACCATTTCAGAATCCGCCAACTCAAGTTCCGAATCCTGGGTAGGCTGCAGTGGCGCATACATCATAACGCCCTGGTCCTCTCGCTGCTCGCCTTTATTCTCCTCTCCCTTGTTCGACCCGCTGTTCTCGGGAGGTGCATGCCTATGCTTCAATTGTTCCAGCATAGACCACACGCTTCGACGGCCCAAGGAAACCGATCCGTTCATAACATTCTCTGAAGACAGTAGCTTCATCAGCTTCGAATCCGCCGTTACCGACCCCGGGAGGGGCGGGCCCTCTGGATCTACCACACCGATATCGGCGTCTTTGGTTGGCGCAGGAAATGGCAACGAATCGATGAGAGTGCCGATTCTCTGCGCGAACGTGTGGGGTTCAGGGGCATCCTCGATGGATATGCCTTCCTTCGCGGTAGCGGGATCGTACGACCAGTCAGACGCGCCAGTGCCATCGTTCTCCATTTCATCGAGCGACCATGACGGCGGTGGAAATATAACGGGCGGACGCTTGTCCGTTCGCTGTGTCTTGAAACGGATGTAAGAGGCGATTTTCTGGGTTGGGATGCGCTGGAGCAGGGATGATGTGGTGGATGCCTCGGGTGCGGGAGTGCTAGGTGCGCTGGCGGCGGTCGACATGGACGTCAAGTGCAGAATTTAGAAACGCCACTGCTGTAATGACGGTGAATGACGCACACAACAGCGCTCAATGTCTAAAGATAAGATAAGATAACAATACAGCCATGATAAAAAAACTACACTTCTTTCCAGACCTCCCAGGCTACAGAATGAGCACAATCGGCTTCGTGAGTCTCTGATTTTCCGGGACCAACGAGGCAGAGCACGGGAGCTTTGATATCCACCTTGTCTTCCCACTCGGTCACCTCGACTAATCCATCCAATCCGTCTTCCGATTCGGTAAACTCTTCGTCCTCGATCAACGCAAACCTCATGAGTTTCGATCCGAGCCTGGACGATTGAAAGAGGCGAGAGCGAACTTCCCCGAGTTGTGCCAAACCTTCATACCACCCTTTTGCGAATTGCTGCTGAATCTCATCGTGTTTATCCAGCGGAATGGAGGGCGGGAGAGTCGTGGCTAGTGAGCAGAGAGCAGGAGAGGCGGGATATATCCGTATCTTGCGCATGGCGTTCGACGTGGGTGTATCCACGACACCGACGACACGCGACTCCCGAGGAGGGGAAGCACGTAGCGAAATCGTGGCTGTACTCAATCCACGGCGACCGCGTTTTCCTCGCCGTTCCGAAGGCGCGACAGGTGCAGTCTCCAGCTGCGCCTGACGGAGTTTCTTCTCTCTCTCTTTGGTCCGCTTCACCCCTACAAGTGCACACCCTTTGCCCAGCATCGCCCAATCCTCTGGATGGTACTCTCCCCGGAGTACAGCGCACCCATCCAATATAAGATGTTTCAAACTCGACAATCGAAGCAAGAGCACGTCCGAAATCTCCGTCCCGACCACATTGCAGGTCGAAAGGTCGAGCAGTTCTAGAGAGGGAAGAGAGATCGGTGATGAGGCGATGCATCGGGCAACTTGTCGGGAGGGAATACAGAGTTTCAGGGATGTGAGGGAAGACAGATAGGCTGACTGCGCCAGGTCCGCCAGGTGCGAATCTAAACGGAAGAAAACGAGCGGTTGCGCAAACGCCTTCGTCGGTGCCTGGGCAGGGTCCATAGGGTCTTGCACTATAGACAAAGTCGGTAGAAACGATGCCGGCCATCGAGCGAGACATGCAAGGGTCGAATCGAAATACGATCCCTGGGTTTGACGTCAACCGAGAGAACTGGAAGGATTGGTGAGGACTCACGCTAAGGAATTGTTGGTATGTTGCTCTCTGCACACTGGTTTAAAAGTAGATTGAGCTACTTCAGTTGGAAGATTGTTGCTACTTGACTTACTAAGGTCGGAATCTTAGTGAGAGATATTCGAGGTCGGCCAAATGCCTGTCTTCCTGTGTTAGGGATTGATGGGAAACGATACACGGATTCAGAACCTCTCAAACATGGTTGCTAAGTGCTCCGGGGCAAAGTTAGTCCCAATGCAAAGGCTGAGCGAACGCAGCTTTGGAAGCTTTCGAATTAGATTTACCAGAACATCGGCATCTACTGTCCACTCATTCCGCACAGAGAACTGTTCGACATAGTGAGCAACCGCATCTCCGTCTGATTTAATCAAACGCCGAGTGAGCTGGAGGGCCTGCTCCGGGCGGGTGATGACGATACGTTGGAACAGAGGTTGCAATGGTATTGGTGCATATGGAAGAGCGCGAGTCAAGGAGAGAATGGACTGCTGTAGCGAGTCTTGTGGTATCTGTGCAATAATTGACCAGTACAGCTCAGGGGGAAGTGAAGAAATGGACATCCAAGAATGCTATGGACATGAGTTGGCTTGGCCTTCGTGAGCTGGTCCCTTGCTGGTCCCCCACATGATCCGCCGTGCCGGATGTAGGCACTATTAAGTAACCAATACTTGTGACTGGTTGTCTATGTTGTTGATTGCAAACAGAGCCATCCATAATACTACGCTATGGCATTCTCACGCAGTTGTACTCCCTTTCTGGTGGCCTGCCCCTTGTCCTCATCGTCCCCAGGGCGGTGGCCCAGAGCGCAGTACTTGTGCACCTGATTTGTTAGCTAGTAATTACTTGTCAGAAGTGTGGCTGTACACTGATACAATATCTAATCTATTATCTAATCAATCAAAGAAGAAGCGCCACGTGCAGTGCACCGTTTTGGGGTGTGAGGTTGATTGAGCCATCGTAGAATCAGCCCGAATTCAGTGACCATTTAGTGTGACTTTTGCATTGAAATCATGTTTGTTGAGCTAAGAAAAATGCCGGAACCCCGTTGGACAGAGGTGGGTGGGAAAAGCTATGTTCGGCACCAAATCAGCATCAGAAGTGACCAGATGCGACATGAAATCGGCGAAATTCTCTCGACGTCGAATTGACGTCCGCCTCTGCTTGAGCCCATGTTGTCTGTCCAAGGTCCTCCTGTGATGGCCCCCCATAATCATCAAAATTTCTCTAAGATTCCATCTATGTACTGTACAGTTGGTGGACCAAACAACGTCAATGCTGGCCATTTTTCTCCCAACTCTATCAGTCTTTGACTTTCCGCCCTTGCATTCGTGACTAAGCATCTCCTTATTGGGAAGGTGGATTTCGGCTACCTTTCGGCAACAGACTCTTTTCAGTCCCCGCTGTGTGACGCGTTACGTTTGCGTTTCCTCCTTCATACCACCACCAATAGTACCGTCGCGACCGTGCCACCCAACCACTCGACTGCAATCACCATCCCTCTGACATCTGGCCCTTCTGTGGATTGCCTGGCCTATTGTACAATACCTCACGACATGGAACCACGCCGTACTGATACATAACACTGAGCGCGCCGCTGTCGGCTGACCACTGGCGTTCGCTGTCTGACTGCGGGTGCTTACTCGCGTATTATATACTGACATATCTGCCACCCCTGCCGTTCTACCTTCTGTACACACAGTGCCACTCTACCGTGTCGTATACCTCATACCAGTAGATGGTTTTCTGAATATATATACTCTTTGTGTGCCACCTTAAAATTGCAAGGAAAAAAATTGGGACATATCTTCATCCTTCACTTCCTGAGATTATTATAGCTCTCCGAATTGAAATATTCAACTCATCGCTGGAGTGACACCGCTAGCTCTGTTGCTGTGAGCGGGGTCTGAAAACTTCTCCAATGCCGCGTGCGCCGCGTTGCACGTGCATCTCCTTAAAAGGAAACACAAGGGCGGAAAAACGACAACTAACTCTATCATCGCGGCTTGCGCTCGCCCCCAGTGTTGGCAATTAAGGGTTAAACCTCGGCCTCCCCAGCCGTTAAGGGTTATTAAGGTTTAAGGGTTAATCTTAAGGGCAGGATTAAGGCCTTAAGTCCATTTTGGGAAATAATTTCTCACACCCATTGTTGCCGCTGTAGAGCATGGTATACCATAACAAGGGTTATAGCAAGTGATTATACAGCCTTCACTCATTTTCAGAAGATCAAATGGGGCCCTACCATCGTCTTTCTCCTCAGTCAACAACTCCATCAATTCTGCCGCCATTCATTGCATGATTGAGGCCCAAGGCTGCAGGTTTTAGTTTGCAGGCTTCTTTGACAAGCCAAAACATCAGTAAAACTACACGTTTTACTTTGGCGTCTTTGGCGTCTTGGGCAAGACTCCAAAGACTCCAAAGACGCAAAATCTCCGAAGACTCGGAGTCTTGGGGCAAGTAGGTCCCGAAGTCTTTGTAAGACTTTTTTGTCTTGGCTAAGACTGACAAGACGTCAAGTCTTGGCGAAGAGCGGCTTGCTTATTTCAAGATCGGGTCGCAAGAACCCCTCAAAGACACTCTCACTTCTCAAAATCAGGCAGGATGGGGCGCAAAATGGCTCAAAAAAGCGATTGTATATTGGGGAAAACAATGTATCTAGTCAGAAACAATAATCACCGGCTCGTCCTCGGAGAACATGAGGTCGTCGGCAGCCTCCGACACGCTGTGACTGGAAGCGGCGCGACGACGAGTGGGGACCTCCATGAAGGCTGTCGCCATGTTGATGTACACGTCCCAACGCTCCGCATCCCACTTCTCCACCGACGCCAGGAGGCTTGTGGCGCGACGCACGAGTTTACCTGGCCTCCCGCCGGGCCTGTCCGAGGCAAGGGTGGTGTCGTCCTAGTTGTCGCTTGAGAAATAGTGGGGGCGATGCTTCGGCTTCTTTTTGAAGACGCCGGTACTCCAGAAACCTAGCGCGCGCTGGACCTGTGCAACGATGAGGCCAATTCTATACAAACAGAGGATGCTTACGGCCTGGACAGAGAGTAGCAATGCTGCGATCGGAGGAGCCATGAGTCGTCCGTACTTCTGGGGGATAGCATCCAGGGAGGTGAGATGATATGCGAAGACGTAGAGTATGAGGTGCTGCTGCAGAAATCCCTGCAGAAGAGCGTGAGGTGGGTACATGTGCAGTCTGGAGATGACACACCTTCTTATCGACACCCTCACCCCATTGCGTCCAGTGAAAGGCCATCATGTTGCCAGGGTGCTCCTCGAGTGCCCATTCGATGAATTCCGCGATGCCCTCAGGAGTTTTAAAGTCGAATTTGCGAACGGTAGGGGCAGGAGGAGCACCCTCGTCGATGGGCATATCTACATGTAAGGCAGGCTCAGTAAATGCAGCAATACAGACGAATATGACTCACCATTCTTGTCAGAGTCCTCTTCGTCGTCACTCTCAGCCGCGGCGCTTTCAATCATCGTTTCGACCGCCTTCTCGGCGTGCGCGCCCAGCCCGCTATACCAGTCGCTCAAGCGGTATCCAACCTGTTGAGATCAGTGTCTTGGAGAGTTATTTAAGAAGAGTAGATGCTCGCACCAGTCCGACCCACACATCCCGGTTCTTCACCGTGTATTTGCCAGCACTGTAGACCTTGTCGACAAGTCCCTGGATCTGCTTGACGGTGAGTGCATCCCATGGGCTACGCGCAGGAGGGGGAGTATCCTTGCTGGTGTGGGGCTGCTTGTTGAGGGGACTGGCGAGGATGCGGGCACCCGCTAGCTCGCGCGCGAGTGGGACGAGCTCGTCGGTGAATTTTGCTGCGGTGCCCTCAGGCAGGTGCTTGAGCTGCCATTTGGCATCGCCGCCGCGCGCCGCCTTGCCCGTGAGCTCGATGGGCTTGATGTCGAGGCCGGTCTTGAGGGGAAGAGAGAAGAAGAGCGAGTCCGAATCGATCGGAGCAAGGCACTTACCGTATCCGGAAGTCCCTTCTTCTTCCTCTTCCCTTGCGGCTTTTCAACCTGCTCATGCTCGTCGTCGTCCAGTGCTGGCCCCCGGGAGCGAACATGTTGTCGTCGTCGACACCGGAAGAAACATCCTTGGCTGTGGCCCCCGCTGGTTCAGGCCACTCTTCTTGCGCTGGTCCGACGACGACGCTGTCATTTTTGATTTCTTCTTCTTGCCGGCTCTTGGTCTGCAGATATTAGCAACGACTCTGAATCGTTTGAATGGAACTGAATAAACTTACTTTTCCCCAGCCTTACGCTTTTTTGAAATGGACTCGCCTTCCACAGCTGGGGTGCCGGTCAAATCTCGGGTTGTGCGGGATGCCTGGACGTCGGCGCGCGAGGCCTTGGCCTTCTTGCCTTTCTTGGGCAGGGATGGCTCGTCGTTGCTATTGTCCCCGTCGTTGGGGTTGTCTGATTCTTCCGAGTCTTTGCTGTCTTCTGAGGGCTGCTCGTACGCGTCGGAATCATCGCCAGAGCCAGAGTCGTCAACTGGTGTTGCTATAGTGGACGGCAGAATATCAGCGAAGATTAATCGTGTCATTAATGTGCGTTACCCGGCTCCTCCGAAGCAGTTTTTTCTTTGGGAACTTTGTCGACCGGATGGTTGGCATGGATGGAGTACTCGACGTCGTCCCGGTGCTGTTGGTCCTCAATGGCCACAAGCTCCTTGAGCTTTCTCCTGGATTGGAGCGCAGCCCGAGCTTTGGCGGTGGTCTCGTCTTCACGAGCTTTTATTTTCTTAGCCTCGGCGTCCTTGTCCTTTGCAACTCCAGCCAGAATGGCGGGGCGGGTCTTCTTGTTTTTGTCTCGTGTTTTGAGCCCTGGCATGGACATGGCAGTGCAGAAGAGAAAGAGACGAGTCAACGCGAGCGCAAAAAGTGGCGCAATTTGCGGAAGCGGTTCCGTGTTGTCATGCGCAACTATCTTTGAAATTCCGGGCTCTGATTCACCGGTGCTGATGGCTGCTGAAACACCTTATCTTTGCGAGACCCCCGTCATCGAATCTCCCTCTCTCGAATATGCTCAGACCCAAAGTATTCAAACCTCGCAACTTACCCTGCACTTTCCCGGGCTGTGGCCGCTTTTTTCAAAATAAATCGGGGCGTACCCAGCATTTTAATTCAGAGCATACACGATTCCATCAGCGCGCTCCGGAGAACTCAGACAACGAGGGCTCGCCTCCGTTCTCCCCGCCTGGAAGTCGCCCGTCCTCTAATATTGGTGGCGGCGATGCGGGCGGGGCGGCTACTCCTCCTCCGCCTCTCAACCGGATCCGGTACCATAAGCTCATGAATGGTAATGTTCAGTGGACTTTTTAATATTCCGTATCTAAAACAATTATAGGCCGGCCTTGCGATCGCAACGCGAATTTTCTGCCGCCTAACACCCCTCCACCGCCACGTGAACGCCCGCCCCCAGACGACTTCAGCCCGTACGCGGGGCTTGAAGATTTTGTGCTCGCTGATCTTCTCTATCGGCGAGTCCAAATGTCAGCTGGGGCCATCGACGAGTTGATGCAAAATTGGGCTTCGCGACCCCAATCCTCGGGGGACCCACCGTTTGCGGACCACGAAGACCTTTACAACACCATCGATGCCACCGAAGTTGGGCATGTCCCCTGGCAATCCTTCACCATCACGTACAACAAACCACTCGCACCCGGGGACGTCACGCCGTGGAAGACGCAAGACTATGTCGTCCACTTTCGAGATCCCCGCCTTGTCCTTCACCAACAACTCGCCAATCCCGACTTCGACGGCGAAATGGACTTCGCGCCGAAACAGGTATTTGGCGAAGGGGATAGCCGTGAATATCAAGACTTCATGTCAGGTAATTGGGCGTGGCGGCAGGCGGTGCGTCATTACTCTCCATCTGATGACATATCTTTGACGCTAACCTTCTGGTAGGATATCATTGTGGAGGACCCGGCCACGCACGGCTCGACGTTCGTTCCCATTATTCTCGGGAGTGACAAAACCACTGTTTCTGTCGCAACTGGGCAGAATGATTACTACCCACTCTATATGTCTAATGGACTCGTTCACAATGGCATCCGACGCGCGCACCGGAACGCGGTAACCCTCATCGGCTTTCTCGCTATTCCTAAAAGTACGTCTCCCGTCTATTTTATTGATCTCTACTGACGATTATTGCCTGCAGCCGATCGCGAAAATCAAGACTCCGCTGAGTTTCGCACATTCCGGCGGAATCTCTTCCATGGCTCTCTTCGCCACATTCTCAAATCCCTCAAGCCCGGTATGACAGTTCCCGAGGTGGCTATGTTCCCGGATGGACATTACCGCCGCGTCGTTTATGGCCTCGGTCCTTACATCGCCGATTATCCAGAGCAGGTGCTCCTTGCTTGTGTCGTCCAAGGCTGGTGTGCGAAGTCAGTCATCTGCATTGCGCTCTTCAATTTGCTAATCCCTTCTGATAGATGCACTGCATCCCGAACAGACCTCGACGGCCCAGGCGGTCGGCGTACTCAACTCCACACTGAAACACTATTTGAAGTCTTCGACCACAGCACATTGTGGGACCAATACGGTGTCGTTCCTGACGTGCTTGTGTGTATCTTACTTATTCTGATCATCTCGGCCGTTCACTCCCTAGTCACAGCCCTTCACGTGGGATTTTCCACGAGCGGATATTTACGAGCTCTTGTCCCCCGACCTTTTGCACCAAGTGATCAAGGGGACGTTCAAGGACCACCTCGTCACATGGGTTGGGGAGTATCTAGAGAGCGAGCACGGGAAGAAAAAGGCCAGTAAAATCATGGCTGACATCGACCGACGGTAAGTCTACTTTTCATCCGAGTCTCATGTTCTCCCAACTCACCGCAACTCATTCAGGATTGCCGCTGTTCCTCCATTCCCGGGGCTACGCAGATTCCCAGAGGGTCGTGGCTTCAAGCAGTGGACCGGGGACGACTCGAAAGCGCTCATGAAGGTTGGCCGTTTGAATGTTTTCTTCGTGTTCACTCTGACACGCATCTCAGGTGTATCTTCCGGCTATTGAGGGTCACGTTCCAGCCCAGATGCTGCGTGCCTTCAGCGCGTTCCTCGACTTCTGTTACCTTGTCCGTCGTAACGTCGTTGACGAGGCTACCCTCACTGCCATCGATGCTGGGCTCGCTCGCTACCACCGCGAGCGCACCATTTTCATGGATTCGGGAGTCGCACCAAATGGCTTCTGTCTCCCTCGCCAACACTCACTCACTCACTACCGCTACTTGATCCAGGAGTTCGGTGCGCCCAATGGGCTCTGTTCTTCCATCACAGAGTCTATGCATATTAAGGCTGTCAAGAAGCCATGGCGACGTTCCAGTCACTATGAAGCTCTGTCACAGATGTTGACAATCAACGACCGGCTCGACAAACTCGCCGCAGCCCGTGTTGACTTCGTGGCTCGCGGGATGATGACTGGTCCTGCCGCCCGTGCCCTGCCCGCCGCTGCCACGCTTCCTCCCTCAAATGATGATGAGGATGATGACGGTGGGGAAATTGACGAGCGGAAGATCCTGGGGGAAGTTCTTTTGGCCAAAACTCCCGGTGCGATAAACTTTCTTTACGCACACATATTTACTGATCCTCTGACAGTACGCGGATACCCCAGGCATCCGGAGAATTTAGCATGCTATCTCAATCTTCCACAACTTGTCCCCCTTGTTCGACGCTTCCTCTATGCGCAGGAAAACCCAGATCACGATCTCGAGATTCCCCTCGCCAACATTCCCCTCAACGACTGCCCTGACGCTCCGAGGAGCATCAAGGTTTTCCCTTCCGCTGTAGCTAAATTTTTTGCTCCGAGCGATCAATCGGGTATTGCTGGTATGCTTCGTGAGCGCATTCGCTCAGTACGCGTGTGGCGCCGAGGACCCCCTCGTCACGACTGTGTCTTTGTCGAGGGTGATCCAGAGCTCCCCGGGTTTCGGGGCCTCCTTGCTGCACATGTTATGCTTTTCATGTCCTTCAAGCATCGTGGCACCACTTATCCGTGCGCCCTCGTGACGTGGTTTTCTGCGATCGGGGATGAGCCATGCCCTGATGTCGGGATGTGGATGGTGGAGCCGGATCTGGACAACCGTGGCCAGCGTGTCATGGACATCATTCATATAGATTCAATTCTGCGCGGAGCGCATCTCATCGGTATTTATGGCAACGACTTCCTTCCCCGACACTTCAAATATTCTGATTCATTAGATCGTTTCAAAGCATTTTACATTAACAAGTATGCAGACCATCACGCCCACGAGATAGCTTTCTAATAAATTGCACTTTCGTTCGCTATAAAATCTTGGCATGCCCAAACTCTTTGACATCTTTGGTTGCACACAAAGTCTTAGGAGCGAATCGAAAACAATGAAAGACTTCGTTAGAAACTGGCAAGACTAAGACATCCAAAGACTAAAGACTCACTTCCCCAAGACTAAGACTCCCAAAGAGTGTTCCCAAAGCTAAAGTAGCCAAAGCAAAATGTGTTGTTTTACTGATGAAAGTGTATGCAGTTATTTCAACCTCCAGAAGTCAGAGACTATCGTTCAAACGAAATATATTCATCCGGGGTTCCCCGATGGCTCGGCACGGGGCGGCCCGGACCTTTAAGCCTTAACAGTGTCGTCCAGACCGTTAAGCCTTAACAGTTAAGGCCTTAATAACCCTTAATCAAATTAAGGCCTTAAAGCTTAAGCCAACACTGCTCGCCCCACTACGCACGATTGTGTCCCGCTCAGTGCTGCCTAAGAACAGCATTTCCTGAGCATCTAAGGTGCACTTCGAAACGACTGTCCTCAACGGACTGTCGACAGTGCAATCGCCGTGACCACTGGTTATTATGTACGGGGGATGCAAAAGCCATTTTTTCTTTCCTCTCCTCCTAGTAGTCTATACTCCATAGCCCCTGTCTTTGGCAACATGTTTCCTGCCCTCCTTTTGGCATGGACTGTTATCCACCCAACTTTTTTTTCGTGTGCGCAGCTCTCGAATCATTGCACTTGTGTAGTAGTCTCAATTTTTGTGCAATAAATTGGCAATAAATCAATTGTCGATGTCTGACCTAAAGAACTGCAAGGGCTGCAATTTATAAATTACTGGCGCAGCCAGCAGTGGAAAAAATGTGCCCGAATTTGGCTCAAACACTTGCTCCAGGTTGGTTGGGCCAACGTCGATTCGACGTGGGCTTTTTTTACTCGATTTGACGTTGATTGATGGCCAGACCCAGGTCACGGCCTCCGACCTGAGACCCAGGTCGCTGACAAAACGGTGGTGTACTGTCACTGTCACTGTCATCACTATTGCCTCCACCGTTCATTATATCTTACCCACAACGCCACCACTACGCCACCTACTCAAAAGGCTTAGGTCCTTAGGTTGCATGCATTTCAAAATCCACATCGGGTGCCTTTGGAAAGACAAATAATCATCGACCACAGCTCTGGGACCTCGTATCCAATCATATTCTATCCTACACTGGTGTATGTATGTGCGGCTGCGCCGTGCCTTTGCCAAATAGTGAGCTTGCGGAGGTATTTTGCTCGAGTCCCTCCCAGCCACTGCACCGTTTGCAAGATTCCGAAGTCTTTTTATATCTGAGGTATCCCGCCAAAAAATGCCTCATGGTCTATATCGCACCGTCATGTCAACTCTGGTCCTCTTCAACAGGACAAGGCCAAGGCAGAAGGATATTGCATTGTATCACGATCGCCCCCTTAGCTGTCAGGGAAATGATTTTAGGCCGCCACCACGCATAATAAAACACCCGAGTTGAGCGTTAAATTTCGACGCAGTTGTGTTTCTTGCTCGCCTTTCCCGTCCTCTACGATAGCCATTTTCACGCGACAATGAGCTTCGCATATACGATTTACGATGCGACAGTTTCGTATGTAGCCGCTCTCAGTCCCGTTCTATCTTTATTTTACCCGTGCTAACAAATGCACGCAGATCCAAGGCATGTCTCATACACCTCTCGAAGGCCTTCGGTCTCAGATTTGCTGCTCTTCATTAGATCTGGGGCATCAGCGCAGCAATCGGGGCGTGCTTCTGCTTTCTGGTCTTGGTTCTCATCGCGATTCTATATGCGCGTCCGTCCACTCGTTCCTACTTGGATCGCGTCAGTTTCCGAATAATGATATACGCTCTGGCCTGCAACATGATTCACGGTACCGCGACCGCTGTCTGTGCTTTCCAGACGGCAGACAGCCCCTCATGTGGATTGTCTGTGTGGCTCATCATGGTGCGCTCTTTCCCAACCTCTTCGCTGACGAGACATGCCAATAACACCTTGGCACAGGTAACCCTTCAATTTGGCAGCTGGTTAATATTTGCAATCGCGTTAAACCTACAGTATGTTTATCCGTTCCAGATGTATCCATATCTCAACTGACTTGCCTTCTTCAGATTAGTATTGGTGCTTCGACTCGTTTCTTGGTCCATAAACTGTACTAAACTGCCCTGACAGGTCCACGGTATTAATGGGCACCACATGGAGAAATTCTACATTGCCGGCGCATTCACTCTTGCGCTGTGTGTCACCATTCCTCCGTACGCTTCGAAACAGTATGGGTGGGACGATCTCAACGAAGCGTGCTGGATGACGGCCTCCGATCCAAGCGAACGGTTGCGGTGGCAGGCATGCCTTCCTCTTCCGATCATCATCCAACCCGTTCTAACGTTTTCTCATTCTCATTTAGCTCGGGTCTCAGCTGATTTGGTCTCTCCTCGCCGCCGTGAGCGAAACGGTTGTAGTCGCCATCGTAGTGGGCTACATGTTCCGTCATCAGGTTATCCTCGCTTTACCCCATCACATACTCGTACTCAGTGCGTCTGCTTGCTAGATCGTGCACGGCCGAAACATCCGCAGCGGCAGTCGCTCGCGGAGCGACACCGTCCAGGGCACCACCGTGGCGGCCGATCTGAAGGCCAAGACGATCAACCACGCTGCGCAGTACCGCAACGTCATCGTGCGGATATCGTTCTACCCCATGGTGTCCATCGCGTTGAACGGTATCACGGTCGCGTGTGATCTATACGTGAGTGCTCGGTATACTTTCAGTTGCCTTGGTTAAGCGCTTCCAATAGTTGTCGGTGACTGGCTCCATTAGCTCGCAGAAGGTACGTATCCCCGTTTCTTGCCCGAAACGTTTCTCTAAAATTATCTTCTCGAACAGGACTTAAATATCAGTACCTTGAGTACGTACAGGATCCCGTCGGGCAACCACTGAGCGCTGATCTCCCAACCCCATATAGACAACCTAATGTATGGTCTACGGCCCGCCATCTACGCCCTTCTGGCCATCTCCGATCCCGTTCGTTTCTCCCAGCACCCTATGCACATATGCTAATCCCTCGCTACAGTCTCTTCTCCGCTCGCTGCGCTGCGCCGTGAACGAATTCCGCGGCAAGAAGGACAACACGACGGGCAATAGCTCGTCTGGCGGGCCCGTCTCCGGGTCGACGATGATCTCGCAGGGGCAGATCACCGTGCACATCGAGCTCGAGGAAGTGCGGCAGACGGACGACGGCGAGTCGCTGCCCCCGCTGCGTGACGTGCGCGCGAAGGACGCAGGCGCTTTCGAGAAGGAGGACGAGGGCTTCGCGGACAGTGGCGAGGATCTACCGAGCCGACTGAGCGCGCTGCGCAGGGGCCAGCTGCAACGCGTGCGGGAGGCGAAGGCCGCCGCCACAGCGGCGCGGGCAGAACGAAAAGACTTCAAGACGCAGATCTAGTGTTGGTTGTGCGCGAATTCGGTCTTACTTGCAAGCTTAACTGTGCTTCGGATTATAATCACTTGTAGCGTGGTTAGGGTTTGTCGCCGCCTTTCCTTGCTTCAGGATTCCGACCAGAATCGTTATCAACCACATCCGTGGAGCATCTCGCATGTCAAGGATACATATACAATTCCACCCAATTCTAATTAATGTCGAAGCTCCACTCAGATGGGTATCGATTAGTCGGCCTCGAGTGTCACGGTTGCCTTTTAAAGGTGTTGACACTTCTCATCGACAAACGGTTGCAGGAATGGGTGGACTTTAAACATCTCGTTCCAGATTCACAGAACGGATTCCGTAAATATTTCCGTACCAACAATAATCTGTTTGTGCTGTGCTGCGCTATTGAGAAGCAGTGTTCACCCAAAGGTTTAAGCCCTTAAAGTCTTGAAGCCTTTTGAAGGCCTTCCTATAGGCCTTCAAGATTTTCGGCTGAGCACCTCCCCCTTTGAAGGCCTTAAAATATCACGTGTCTGTATTACATAATTTGATTACATACATCGACCAACGATGATGAAGACCCCCTTGTGTGTCTTAGGACACTGATTATGCTTGCCGTGCTGTTTGGCAAAGCGGAAAAACCATGCACTCAGAGAGATTCAAAGAAGGTGATGGAGGAGGAATTACTCATGCAGGCTTTGGCAGAGAAAGAGGAGGACAACATTCCATTTGATGGGGCCATAGAGATTGACCCTGATGATAAGTACCTGTTCAGGTTGTGACAAGAAGATAAAGTGCAATCACCCGAAAAGGCGTGGGAAAATACTTTTAAGGCCTTCATTTGCCCTTAAATTTAAGGGCTTAAACCTTCAAAGACCTTCAAGCTCCTGAAAACCAGTTTTAAGGGCTTTAGGACGAACACTGTTGAGAAGGCCTGGTCCCAGGGAAAACTTGAACCACTCTATTGGCGTTCGTCGACCTGAAAAATGCTTTTCCCTCAACGGATCTCCCGACACTATGGGCGAAGCTGTACCGGACTGGTGTTTCGGGCCCGCTGTTCGACTGGTTGCGAATGATTTATGCGCATATGTTGTACATCGTGAAGCACGGGGGTGCATTTTCAAGTCCATGATTGGCATCTTGACCGGCGACTCCGCATCCCCGGCACTGTGGAACATCTACTTCGGCGATCTCGCGAATGTCGACTCCGATGACATCGTCCTATCCGGCATCGCAACTTGAATGTCTCATATCGAACACGCGGATATTTTCCACCACAGCTGCGGGACTATAGCGCCGCCTCAATAGTTTTACTTCTTGGTGCAGCGCCAACTCAATGGTGATTGGCGTGGATAAGACACAGTGGATGGTCTTCGGCCCCTTCCCCCGGATCACCCCCTCCATCTATGTCAACGGTAACGTCGTCACCCTTGTACACGAGTACAAGTTTGTTGGTATCTGGTTCACTTCCTCAGTCAAGTGTCATCTGTTCGAGAAAAACACTACCGCGTAAAGGCGTCGAAAGCTCAGGGGATAGCTCACGCTAGTTTTACCGTGGACTCGATGATAGGGACTCTGCCGCCAAAGGAAGGGATACTGCTTTATATGGCAAGGGTCGACCCTCATCTCATATCGGGTTGCGAGGTGGTGCTGGATGTTACGGCCCGCCTCGTTGTGAAACTGGAGAAGCCTCAGAAGTGATTCTTGCGCAGGCTCCTCGGTCTCAATCCACGGTGCATGCGAGCCATCCTTTTCACTGAAACTGGACTGCTTCCCATCAGATATCGACGTGCTATCATTGTCTTGCATCACGCAATGTACTGGGCGCATTTACCGGACAACCACTACGCTCATGCGGCGTACATGGAATCCCTACGACTGTCCACTTCAGGCCATATCTCGTGGGCGTCCGACTTGCGCGCCGTCTTAGCTTCCTTCCCGATCCCTGTTGCTTGCGCTGAATCCTCATTGGAATGTGCCGAGGGTATCAGGGACGTGATCTCGGCTGTATAGTCATCATGTGAATCTACGATGTAAGGTGAACTCGACAGGGCAGCAAGAACATATTTGTTGCGCAAACGGCTCGAGACAGACGAGAATGGGAAGTTGACAACGGTGGTACTGCGTTTCAGACATTACCTCCGCCTTATCAGTGTGCCGCATCGGAAAGCATTTACGCGCATCCTATTGTCGGATCACAATCTCGCGGTGGAGGCTTTGAGGCACCTGGATCGTTACAGGAGGTATAACATTCCTCGGGGGTGGCGACTCTGCCGGTTCTGTCAAATGGATGTGGAAGATGAGCCCCACGCCGCTTTGGTGTGTACTGCCCACCCGGACCTGACCCCACTGAGGGTGGATTTCCTCTGCGACGTCTTTGCGCTCCTGCCTACTTTGCGACATTTGGCATTGACACAATCGGCTGATGGGTTCCTCGGCTGTGTGCTTCTCGACCGCGTGATAACTCACGGGTGGCGAGGTATGTTTACGAGGTGTTGCAGATTTTTGAGACGAAAGCGATGTGGGTACCACCAGAGCATTTCAACCTCGGTTGGCAGGATGTATAGTCCGGTTCTATAATATTTATATCCGTGTATCGAAGTTGAAATCGCGAGACGGTTTGTTCTTATGGTTGTTGTTTCCTGGATGACAGTGAATTTGTGAAGAGTTAGAGAACTGGTTCTTGACTCCTGGCTGACTACGGCCAGGTTGGCGCTGATCATCCCGCCTATGGATGGCGATCATATAATTTTGAGATTAATGATTGTCGTCGCATGGGCTGGGGAAGCAACAGATTTGAGACGGGCTAGTTCACAACGGTGGAGAATAGGTACATCCATAACATACGTTTACGCCTTGTGTATGTAGTACGGACACCGGCCGTTCCGATTCGGACCTTGTGTCGGCAATCCTATCCTATCCTATCCTATCCTTCACAATGGATTGCTTGGTGCGAAAGCACCGTTAATAAATTAATACAATACAAGCTGGATATCACCAGGATACGGAAACTAAGGTGCTCAGCGACTCAACTCTCCCCTCAAAGTCGTCATGTCTGGGTCAGCCAGGGCCGTTCGGACGGAGGTGCAGGCGATGGCGGTTGATTGCTCCATAATGCGTTTGGTCCTGGAGGTGGGGGCCCGACGCCACTGCCGCCTGGCACAATTCCGCGTCCGGCGCCGAATATCCCCGGCCGCCGCGAGCCCTGCGGCATCCCCATGCGCATTCCAGGCTGCAGGTCCATCGCCCGTTGGAGAGGCGCACCCGACAACTGCTGCTGCGGTTGCTGATACTGTTGCTGCTGCCCGTTCCCGTTCCCGTTCCCGTTCCCGCCGTTCCCCTCCCAATACGACAGCCGCTGGCCGTCGCCGCTTCCGTGGTGCACATGCCCGCTGCCGCTGCGCCGCCGCGCGGACAGGATCGACGCGCGCCGCCCCGGCTGAAGGCGCTCGAGGTCGACGCTCACGCCGCTCGCCACGATGCTCGCCGGGTCGATGCCGAGCAGGCGCCGCAGCTGCGCATTCTCCTGCTCGAGGCGCGCAATCTCGCACTCGCGCTCGAACGCCCAGTCCTCGCGGCCCTCCGTGCCGGTGTAACCCGGTGCGCCGTTCTCGTCGAGCGCGTGCACGAGCGCCTCCAGCTCGGTCGGGTCGACGAAGCCCTCGCCCCCGTCGTAGTCCAGGTCGTTGTGCGGCGGCTGTTCGGGGTCTTCGCCGGCCATTGAGCGCAGCATGCCACGGAGCAGCTGTGAGACGCGCTGCAGGGAGCGCGCGAGATCAGTACCCGACACCAGATCGAGCGACAGGTTCTGTGTCTCGCGCGCCAGGAGCAGCGCCTCGTAGTGCCGTGTGAGATTCAACTCATGTTGTTGTGTTGCCAGCTGTGGGCTGTGAGCGGTCATAGAGCATAATTGACGCCATGCGACGTACAGCATGGTTGCGGAACTTTGCCATGACGGTTTCCATAGTGCCTTCATACTCTTTGAGCAATACACTTAGTTGCTTGTTTTCGTGCAAGAGCGTCTGGTTCTCAATCACGATCTGCGCATTCATGCGCTCGAGCTCCGATTCGAAGGTTTCTGGTCATCTGTTTGAGAAAGGATTTCTCAATGAAGGCCAGGACCAACAAACCATTGGATATGTCGGTATTGAACCGCCGCAGGACAAAGCCAGTCCCCGTATGTGTGGCTTGGTTCTGGTACTAAATGGAGTCGAGGAGAAACGCGAGAAAAATAAGGTACCTTGAGCGCGACTGCCTGGGACTGGAGGGTGGTTGTGATCTTTTGGTTTTGTGCGAGCTGTTCGCTGAGGTCGTGGACAATCTGCCAGATGCGAACGAGCTCTGCCTCCATGACGGCTGGAAAGTAGCTCCGATAAAATGCTTTGACACACACACGTGATCTCATACATGCCGAATTCAATTGAAGGAATTCAGCCCAGTCACTCGAATCACACTCGGCTGTGGGCGCTGATTCTAGTATTGCAGCGTGTCTGGAGGTACAAGAGGTCCACAATTAATGCCACGTCCCCCTCCATCATGTCCCAGCCCATTCCCTCAGAGACTGTCCGCCAAACGCTGACCCGCGCACTCCATTTCGCGCAGATCGCAGTGCAGCTCGACGCGGCGGACAAGGACACCAATGCGATCGTCGAGGCGTACCACCACTGCGTGTCGCTGATGGACAACGCGATAAGGCGCGAGACGGACGCGGCAGAGGTCGAGCGGCTGCAGGCTATCGTGAGCATGCGTATCTTGTCTCGATATGTATGTTGAAACGGGGTTAGCGCGCATCATACCGCGACCGCATTCAGGTGTTGCTGCTATGTCGAAGTGTCCCAATTGCACAGCAGTCGACAGAGACACTGATTGGGACTGCCGAGAGCGAGAAATTCAAGCCATGGAAAGGTGGTTGAGCTCTAATTTTTGCAGGATTGTATTGACTGTCCTCAGGGTGCAAGCTCAAGACGGGGAGAGGGCGAGGATGGAGGTTGGTGGGACGGCTGAAGCGGGTTGTGGTGTGTCACACCTTATGTGGTTGTGATTCATGATGGGGCCGTGGGAAGAAGAGCCGCATTCGTGATCTGCGCTTGTTCCGTTATTATTTCTACCTCATTCTACATATCCCTTAACTATTTCCTTTCCTCCGAGTCTGCACTGTCCTGTGTGCCCCCATCCCCCTCGTCGTCCGCCGACTTTCTCTTTAATCCCATCTTAAACCTCTACGATGTCTGCTTCCCTCGCAGGCTTGTCTGCGTCCGTCACCCGCATCCTCTACTTGACCGGCTTTCCGAAAGAGCTCAAGACCAAGGACATTCAATCTGCCTTCTCAGAGTGGGAGGCCGTTAATGGAGGCTTTAAGATCAAGTGGAGGGACGATACGAGTCTTCTGATTGTCTTCCAGGATGCGTCCATCGGTCAGTGCCCGTCTCTTTCGTCCTTGCCACTCCTCGTAGTAATATCTATTGTGTCTTCAGCTAAACGAGCGTACCTGCATACAATCGCCTTCCCGCCCGCCATCCTCACCAACACCACCGGCACTTCTGCCACTATCAGGCCTTATGACGGCCCTGACGCCCAAAATGTCATCCAAACCGTGAATTCCCGTGGGCAGCACAACCCGAACAACCCCTCGCGCGCACATAACGGCCGCTCCAACTCCATCTCTGGCTTCCCGGGCGTGAGCCCTATCGCCACCCGCCCCCCGTCGGGCTCCATACCGCGCGGCGGCCCCCAGCCACCCTTCCACCCCGGCATGGCGCAGCTCGTCACGATGCCCATCCCCGAGCACCACATGAACGGGCGCGAGCCGTCCCCGACGCTCCCCTCGCTCCCCTCGCACCCGACGCTCAACTCGCTCATCAGCTCGTCGCTCGGCGATGCCGTCGCCGCGCACAGCGGCTCGCCTCCGTCCGATCCCGCGATCCTCGCGTCGAGCATGCACCCCGACATGCTCGCCGGCGGCGGCCCGCGCATCGGCGACCCGGGCAAGCGCATGCTCGGCGCGGCGCTCGGCGTGCGACACCCCGCGCTCGGGCCGCGCGTCCTCAGCGGGGGGAGCCCCGGCACGAGCCCGTCGCAGGGCGGCGGCGTCGACCAGGCGATGCGGGAGGTGCAGCGGGCCATGAGCGGCTTGGTTACGGCGGAGTGAATGCACTGTCGTTCGCTGCCCGCCCGCCTGTCCGTCCGATTCCTTCCTTGCCAGGATGTGTTGTGTTGTTCGTGTTGTTTCGAGTCGTTCCCTGCGCGAGTGTTGAGCATACGTATGCGTTTTGTGGTCTTTCTTTTTCTTTGCATCGCGGAGCTTTGGTCCCGTCGAACGAGTGCCGCAGCCCTTCGTTATAGCAGCGAGCTACAGTAATGTGTATTCTCTCGGCAACCATTCCGATGATCTTCCTCCGTGCATGCTGTATTACTGGTTACTAATTTATTTGCAAGTTGATATACTTTTCCAGTCCATTCCTGCATTTTACACATCGCTTGAGCGATGAAAATACATACAACATACTTGTCGAATAAAGGATTCCAGAACATGTTCATTCCATCGTCTCATGCCCACTACAGCCATTCCACGTCACGACAACACTGGGGGTCCGCATTCGGGTTTCTCTGTGGCTGTAGGGACAGCCATTACCAAGGTCCGAGTCATTTAGAAGACCGTCGGTGCCTGCTGCTGGCCGGTGGAAAAAACACGTCATCGTTAAAGCGCATCTTCCCAGTCTACAGCCAGACGAGAGGTGTCCTTGCACAAAGAGTATGTGCGGTGTTTGTCTTGGATTATTGAGTTAGGGGCGAGACCAGGGTCAAAAACGTGCCCAGTGGCTCATGATATTACTCGATGGACCCACGCTCGGCGTGCGGCTCTCTGACCGAGTACGCGCATGCGCAGCACGAAAGAAAGGCAAAATCAGACCCAGGTTGCGTCACGTCGAGTCTGCGTCCATAACAACAGCGCCGGGCGAGGGGCGAGTCCGTCTTGCCGCGATGCACGCAGTACATCATCAGGTTTGTGGCCAAGTACATGAGACAAACGGGTTCCGTTGATGAGGCGTCGTTATTTAAATATATCACCGTTAGTATGAATGCTTGTTTCGCGTAAGGCCTTGTTATCGTCTTGGTACTCATCGATGTTGCTGCATTATTGCATCAATGTTCGCGGTAACGAATTGGGAAGCCACGAAACTGAAACTGCCAAAAAAAAAGATGAAGGCGGCGGAGCTTGAAACGCGCTGGCAGTTCTTTCGTTCCTTTGCGGAACCAGAAATAACGCTGCATTCGTAACGACTTGGTGTCTGTCAGACGTTGGTCAGATGCCATCGGAAGTTACACCTCAAACGCTTGGAAGATTCGCGGGCGCAGAAAAGGCACAGTGCCTTCCTTGCATGATCTTGCCTCCGCGGAGACAAAACATGACTCACCGACACCGCCAGTGATACGGCTGGTTAAAATCTCCTTTCCTTTCTGCGGCGGGCATCAGAGATTGCGTGGGGTTCCGCGTTCTGGAGTGCTCACAAGGCCTACATGCTATGTATGTCCAAGTATTTTTTCTCAGGTCGGCCAAAATGGTGCTGCGGACGGGTGTGGTCCGAGACGGTGGCGAGAAACACGTTTGTGAATCGATGGGACAAAGCAATAATGCAGGGTGTAATTAGAGTGTAGACTGTGGCTGCTTCTTGTGCCACGGATGCTTTTTTGTTTACAGCCGGTATTCATCGCGGCTTGGGCCATTCAATCTGCCAACGCTCGCCATTTGATTCGCCCGATATGGCGACTCTGCCGACTGCTGTTCTTCTCCAGCCAATCAGCGTTTCGGGCCTTGATTCCATGCTGATTACCATTGTTCTTCCAAGTTGCCATTTCGTTGCCATATCTTAATTTTGTATGGGCGACGCCACAAGTGAACCTAGTCACCCCAATTAAAACCCTCGCCCGAAATGTCTTGATTCTCTTTCAATCCCCCTTCAAGTCCATCGTTCTGTCGTCCCTCCCAGTCTTCACCACCTTTGTCTCGCTCGCCGCACTTACGACCAGCTACACGCCCTTCATGACCCGTCCATACTTCGACTACAACACTACCGCTGGGCCCAGCTACCCATACCCAGAGAATACCGCGCGTATTCCTCCCATGTCCCATGACTATCCGACCCCATATGCGACTGGGGCCGGCGCCAACGCGCCTTGTTCTTCCACCCCCGGGTATCTCGACGCGCCGTCCTATAATTATCTCGACTCCCCCGATGCGTTCCCCTGCGGCGAGTTCGCGTCCTCGACGCCCTTGTCTGCCTCATCGTCCGCCTCGTCCAGCTCCAGCTGCTCCGACGCGCCAAGCACGCCCAGCTACGCGCTCCCCGAAGCAGACGCACTTCACCCACGCACCGAATACGAGTATGAATTCAACCTCGACCACGAATGCTGTGACGGCTTGGCTTGCCCGAAGGAGGCAGTATACGGATATGGATACGGATACGAGGATGCGCCACAACCGGCGTACCGCAGCGTCGCCCTTCCAGAGTCCAGCGTGCGCACGTCAGCGCCGTCCGCAGTAGCCTGTGGGCGTGCGCGTCCGCCATGGCGGTTCACGACACCGCGCGCGCGCAACACCAGCACTTCCCCACTTACGCGACGTTCGCGTCTTCTGATTTTTCCGCCGTTACCTCATCGGCTGTTTCACCCCCGCATCCGCACCACGACTACCCCGGGCCTTCTGCGTCTACGTACTCCCCGTCCGCCTATTCGTTCGTTTCGCCCGCCATGCTCTCGTCCCCTCCCCCGCTGAAGCTGCACCAGCCGCAGCCGCGGCGCAGCATCCCCGTCGTCTCGCTCGTCGCGCTGGCGTCCGGCTCGCCGGACAATCTCTCGCAGCACTCTTCTGCTGCGCCCACTGACGATGAGGTCACCTCGCCGGCCTTATCGCCCCTCGAATTGCAGCAATTTCCATTCTCACAGCGCACCGTGACGTCTTACTCGGCCCTGCCAACGCCAAATTCAATGCCATCTTCAGCTGACAGCCTGCCATTGCCATATCTGAACCCGTGTTACTGCCCTGACTGCGTGGGGTCCTATACGTAGACATTCAATCTCTTCGCCATTAATGTACTTGTGTAGCCTAGCCTAGTTGCATTACAAAACTTTGTATCGTATCACATCTTGCCTCCTTCGTCCATGCACAATATATCACTTGACAAATAAAACGAGAGGGATGGTATGGAAGATTCAGGGGACGCGCGGAATGGAGGTATCGTCATGCGACCATGGAGAAGATAAGAAACGGCGTCGCAAACAGGATAGTGATCTCAACGGTGACGCTTGACGCTACCAGTGCGGGTGCCAGGTCAAGCGAAAAGAATAAATAACGTAACACTTACAGCTAGCTACTAGGATCCGGGAAAGCACCGCGATAGAGTTAGATATTATCTGGCCTCTCCAGAACACGTTCTCGTCCTCGTTGGAATAGATTTTGACCTGCGCATGGCACGAGAAGGATCACAGGCATGATCGTAAGAATACGGAGTCGTGAAGTTGCTGACTCTGGTCAATGCTTGTGAGACATGGCCCTGCCATTGATGGGTTCGCAGACGGGAAGACGAAGGCGGAGAATATTTGAATGGAGATTTCCAGATTAAAGGGAATGATTGGTCCCTAGCTAGAGCTTCTGCAGGTGGTGGCGTCGCGGTGCGGGTAATTTGGAAAGTCTGTTCTGCGTAGCTGGGATTTTGCAAAACATGGGGTTTGGTGACATCACTTGCTCTTACGGACGGCGCCTGGATGGGATTTTCTCGTCGGGGAGAGGTGGGAACATATGAAAGATCTCGGCGATAGTAGAGTGCACAGGGGCCTAAAGGAAGATACAAATAAGGGTTGTTTATAGGCCAGGAGTGGGGTCGATGTTTTCCTTTCCTATCGATGTTGGAGGACATATCTGAACTTGTGATACCGCTTGTGTTTTGGGCGACGGGTGGCCATAGAAGACGCCATAATCGCATTGTGAACGTGGTTGATGGTCATGCGTCGATCGATTGGAATAGAGACGCTGCATATGTGCCTTGTAGGTCCCAGCGGATTCTTCGATACCAGAAGCGGGCCCAATGCCTTGATCGACCAGATTGTACAGATCGATGCGTTCATCCCGGGAGAGGCGGGGGAGATCATCAAAAGAATGAAAAAAATCAGGCCCAGAGACAGGGGTGTCAACAGATCTGGATGCTTCCTTGGGGGACGGCAAATCGATATCAAACAGAGGGTCCTTGGGCGACTCAAGCACAGCGGAGGTGTAGGCAGAAACAGCAAGGCCGAATTCTTCGAGAAGTTTATCTGAGGCGGGATAACCTGCCGAGAGCAAGTCCAAGTCTTCGAAAGAGGAAGATTCTGTGAGGCCATCCGCGAGATCGAAGGGTGGAAGCAGGGGACTGATGCTGTCTTGGCTGCTGGAGGAGTCCGACGACAGATCCATCGACTGGAAGGACGGGAGCAGCGGGCTGACGCTTATTGGCAAGGCCGGAAGAAGCGAGGAGGTGCTGCGCGTTTCTTGGTCTGCTTCTTGGGCCGAGCAAAAAGTTTCGGAGGAGGGGTGGGTAGTGTATCGCAGGTAGACGGAGAGGGGACATCAGAGTTTCTCGGCAGATTTGCATTGTCCAGGACAGTCAGAGGAAGTGCATTTTTCCGAGTGAGGTTGAGGTGCTTATCTTCCTTGGCGACACGTAAACCTAAGAGTCGACGTTGAGGAACTACATGATCTGCTGGGTCAATGTGCAAACCTCTGGAGTGAAAATAGTCGTAGATGTGTCTACGATCTACTTTATACTTTTGAACCAGCTCTTGCCGAACCTAGCGAACATCGTGAACGAGTGCCAAATCTTCATTCCAATGCTCACCTGGAAGGTAGGCATTTTCGCTCCCGGGACGATAAATGCGTCCATCGCGCTTACAAGCTCCGGTCCCAGACGACCAGCCAAGCTTTAACCTTGTCAGACGGCATCAAGCACGGTAGGGGGCACCTACCGGTCCGGATCTATCCTTCTAGGCTAAAAGGCACCTGATGAGCATCCCAGGGGATGTAGCGAACAAACTACCTTTATCCTGCCATTGACATCGGTGTTGTTGACTGGTGGAAGCTCGGGAACTGAGTGTTGACGTCTGCGCTTCTTGGAGACCAATGGGACTGGGGAGGTCAAGGAGGGGGAAAAGGAAGGTGAGTTCGGCTGAGAGCCGCTTCGGTTAAACATCAGGTATCGCGACGGTGATTGGGGGTGGGAGGAAGAGGGATGTCACGCCGTGACATCATACCATTCTACTTAACATGTGATCGCGTGGTGTCTAATTATAGATTCATTTTTTTCCCCCTTGCAAACACCCGATCGTATTTTAAAGTACAAGCTTGCCGCAAACACAACTGCAGACAATGAGACAATGAGAAGAGAGGTCAAAGAGAGGCACTTACTATCGCGTTTTATTTTTATTTGCGATTCTTCCATTTTCTTGAACAGCTCAGCATCGCCGATCACTCGTGCTGCATCTCTTACTTCCCGGCAAGTCTCGTCCAACCGCGTGATGACACGCACGATCGTCCCTTCAGCAACATCGGTAAGACTCGTAATCTGTTCAAAAGGCTTGCATTTCATTCGTCAGTATTATCGACATCCAAGACTTTACGGATGCTTACCATACCCTTCGCCCATTCATACACCACTTCGACCAGTCCAAACTTTAAATTGGAGCGGAAGTCCTCCGCAGCTACTTTGTGCAAGTCTTGAATACGACCCACTCTGTCACTGATAGCGAGAATGGCTGCGCGACCCTCTTCCAGTCTGGGCGACATGACGGGTTCAACATCGGTCTTTTCCTGGAAAACAAAACAGGAGAGAAGGGCAACGACTTCTTCCGGCTCGTAATTTGCCAGCGTGTTTTCAAGGATCAGCTCTGTCAAAACAAGCTCATTTGCAGAGTTGATCTGTGAACTCAATTCAGGCATAGGTCGGCCGCACAATGAGTTGGAACTCACTTCACAAGCCACCCTGCCTTTCAGCAAAACTGTTGAGTTTTCGTCGATGAATTTCAATTCCTGGAGAACTTCTATGCGTTGCTCATAATCAGGTATAAGTTCCAGATTTTGGTCAGATATGGCAAGTTTGAGATTGGCGATGTTGGCTCGGAGGACCTTTTCACCGTGGAAAATGGCATACTACGATAGCGTGAGACCAAGGCATACAGTTGAGTCTTCCCGCTTACGTGGTCAGCGAAATCACCGCATAACAGACAAGCACGGTTTTCTAATCGCCCGACGAGGATATTTCTCGATCGCAGAGTGTCTTGGAAATCCAACGCACGCATGCGAGCCCAATCAACCTCTGGGATGGCTGGACTCGCAGACCATTCATTGACAAGTCCCTGTAAGAGAGCGAGAACATCCCGCATCCGGGAAATCAGGTGCTTATCGACGATCGAGTCCACGTCGATCTAGAAATGGATTGAGATGGATGCTACCTAGTATGGGAAGTCTCACCTTGATCATGCGTCCAGTGACAAGAGCGATGCTTGTTAATGGCACTACTGTGACCTCATAAACGCCATCTGCAACCGCCAGGGATGCAGGGCTAGGTGGCCAACGTGGAGTTACGCCCAATGAATCAATGTCTGAAACGCTGTCAGGTCAGGCACGAATATCAAGTGATGGACGTGACCCGACCTCGTTTCCGGCTCTTTGTATCGGCGTCTATAAGAGCTAAGACAAAGTATGTCCTGACTTTCTCTAAGACACCCGATTCAGATGTTGCTACTGGTGCTGGTTTTAACAGAACAGCGATATTGTTGGACTTGAAGTGCTGCGAGCACGACTTAGATGAAGTAATAGATATGAGAATATGGCCGTACTCCGTCTCGTAAGATGACGACTCGGCCAGGAGCAAGTAATTTGGATCCCTGGAGATGGCCGACAGTCATACGCAGGAGTCTTTGATTCGCGTCGACGATGGCAAACGAGTCGTCGTAGAATGCATTGATATCCGGTTTACAAATGTCGCAACTAAGCTTCGGTAACGTCGAGAGGGTTTTCTCGCTCTATCAATGACGTTGAATCACATAAATAGCATATTCTAGACCGGAGCATACCTCCAAGACCTGTTTTTGCTGGTCTGGCAGCAACCGCTGTGAGGCATTCTCGGAAAAGCTTCGCTTGATCATTTCTTCCACTTTGAGTGCTTCGACGCGGAGCAGGTTCAAAATCATGTTGTAGGTTAGTCGGAACTGAGACGAGAGCTTCCCAGGAGTCCCGAGCATCATCGTTTGTAAGGTGGTTTGCTGTCGAAATATCATTTTCTTTTCTTTGACGAAATTATCATACTGATTACCACACACCTCGGGTAACGAATCGTTGGCGACTATGATCACTGTACCCGTTGGGTCCAACCCACGACGACCTGCGCGACCTGCCATCTGTGTATATTCACCGGGCAATATATCACGAAAGCTACGTCCGTCATGCTTGCGAATGCCGGAAAAGACAACACATTTAGCTGGCATATTTACACCCTGAGGTGTACAATTAAAATCTAGTATTGGTGCACATCGATTTGACTGACCATTGCGAAAGTTTCGGTTGCAAACAGGATCTTGACCAGTCCGCGTGCAAAGAGTATTTCCACAACCTAGAAGGGAAAAATATATTTGCAAACGTCGAATAATGGAATGACGATACCTCTTTGACAATGGGCAGAAGACCGCCATGGTGCACACCGATTCCACGTGTGAGCAAATCACGCATTCGTCCTATCTGAGGCAGTTTCTTATCCGACCCTAAATATGACCAGTGAGTTTAAAATGACAAAAGAAGAGGGGTTAACCTTTGAGACGAGACAACGCCTTTTCAATAGCCACATGTACTTCGCTTTTTTCCACGGACGAGCAAAGATCTTGATTGGTCAAGGTCGCCGCATTCTCCTCGCAACGTTTTTTCGAGAACGTGAAGACGACAACGGGCAGTAAAGCCTTTTTCCGCAGGTGACCCAGAAGGTGAACATATAGATTCTTGTCGGCTGCATGGTGCACTGTCCGTGGAGGGCCCCCGCCACCACGCCCCCCTCTGACTGCCGCAGGCGCTGCTCGGCCGCGCCCCGGAGGGCCACCGCGCTGTTGCCCACGTTGAGCTGCCGCAGCGCCTCGAGCACCTACTCGCTGAACAGGTGGCAGGCCTGCAGCTTCTCGCTCTTTGTCCTGCTTGCGTCGGAGAGCTTCTCCTGCCTCTTTGTATCTGTAGCTTGTGTCAGTCAATAACGCGAACTGAACAGCACGATCATCACCCCAGTGCCAAGAAGTCTCGACGAGCATCGACGATCTTGTACATATCACGTCCAGCGTACAGATAATGTTCGAGGGGGACTGGTCTCTGCGCAGTAGAGATGACGTAGATGTCCTTTTTCTTGGTGCGTCTACGAGCGCATGAGAAAAGGGGTCGTTTCTCGGTGACTGCAGCTTACCCAACCCAGTCAGCAAATTCTTTTGTATTTGGTACAGTCGCAGATAGGAGGATGATGTTGACATGGTCTGGAAGCATTATGATGACCTCTTCCCACACCACCCCTCGCTGTGCATGGTTCAGCGTTGTACTCGTGAGAGTGGGTGTTTTGTTTACCTCAGCATCGTTAACATAGTGAACTTCGTCGAAGATCACGAACTCTACATCGCGAATGAGATCAGCACCTTTATACAACATACTCCGTAGGATCTCCGTTGTCATAATAAGGCAACTTGCTTCTGGGTTGATTTGAACATCTCCCGTCAAGATACCAACCGAGGAAGGAGAGAATGTTTGTTTAAAGTCACGGAATTTTTGATTAGACAGTGCCTTGATAGGGGATGTATAAATCGCGCTGGGAAAGATATGAGATCTAGATACGATAAAGGAGCTGGTACCCACCGGGTCATATGCTTCTCGGCCAAAGCAATAGCATACTCCGCCACTACTGTCTTTCCCGCAGATGTATGGGCAGCAACAAATACAGAGTCCCCCATTTCCAGATGATATACAGCCTGCTTCTGGAATGTGTCAAGTTCGAATGGATACTGAACATTAGCCTGCATTAATAAACAACGTGGATGAGGCGATAGAAAAAGACCTTGTGGGCCATTTCTGGAACAAGCTCATGGAAATTTGTGAGGGGAGTATTGACATCAATGACATGTGCCCAGTCTCGTTTTTGAACGACCCGCTGCATACGCCGCCGAGAATTTTTTATCGGCTCGAGATTCGAACGCTAGAAGATGTTCTTGACTTGAGGAGCATCGATCATATTATTGATGCAGTCTCACCGTGGTCGGCAAAAGTTCGTCGATTTCGTTGGCTGCGATTGCGGGCGTACTTTCTTGTTCTTCGTCGAAATAAGTATCAGCCTCAACTGTCTGCATACAGGTCAAGAGACCGACTGATATGGGTGGTTTCAATACGCACCAAATGGTCTTCTGCAACGGAAACTGGGTCACGAATGTCGTCCAAGGAAAGCAGGCCATTGTCGTCATCTTGGAGGAAGTGCAACCCTCTGCTGAAACCGGGAGGGATCGTTTTGAGCCCAGCTTTCGATTGGGGGCCATTTCCTGCGATCGCGGCATCATCGAGACCTCCGGGCCAGAACGGAACGTAACCGGACCTGCCACGAACAAAGTTCCTGTTAGGTCCTGGTGCACGATCCAACGATGTGGAGATCAGGCCGGTAGAAGCACGCGGATTGGGAATCTGCAATGCATATTTAAACGAAGCTGGATGTGAGGCAATCCATTATTTACTTCGACATGCCCGGTGACGCGTCCGTTCAATCCCGTACGAATAAACGACACGCTGGTGGGTGGCGGAGATGGTGTGAATGTGAGGAGCGAAGGCACGGATAGAGCAGAGTTCCAGTGCCTACGACGACATTCAAAACCAAAATAAGAGGGATTGGCTGTATTCGTACACTTGATACGTTGGAAGCCAATGTGGGGGTAATCTTTCCTGGGGCAGTAGTAGTTTTCCCTCTATCTCTCGATGTACATGTTCACGAGATGGAAGTGAGTTCAAACCAAGATCCTTCAAAATATCCTCCCTTTCATCGGAACTAAGGTTCGGAGCGAGAATCTGGCGTATAAGTTCGTGATGTCTTGAGCTATTCATTGAGTCACCATTAAGATTGTTAGGTTCGCAAGCCAAAGGACCACAATTGCACTGCCACCACGCATGCCACTGTAAGTTGTCAACTCGAACAACGATTATGGCCACCGTCCATTGAACCGTGTCCGTCCTAAGTGCCTGATCATAACTCAAGTTTATGGTCTCTATCAATCTTCCGAGCCTGGTCTCCGAACCTTTCTGATTTGTTGCATACATGTCCAAGCGTGAAATGGCGTAAGTATTGCCAGGTTCATTGGCCACCTGTAGACGTTCGGCGTGATCCGGCGGAGTCTGAATAAATGATAAGACAAAGATTCACATATCATTTCGCCATCAATTAATTCGGATCACACCGAACGTCTGGGTTACCGAGACAGATGCCGCCCATCAAATGTTGTGTTCCAATCCATTTTGTATATCCTCGGTTGGCCAGGCTGGCGACGATGGTAGTGACTGCGGCCTTGGTTCTCTCTGCTATCCTCACGACCCAAGCCGCGTGAACTAAATAAACCCCTCATCAAACTTGCTATACTCTAACCTTGGTCACAGTATGGAAACGCTCATCAAATTGACAGGAGGCCACTAACTTGAAGCAATGCGGCTATAACACTAACAGTGAAAACAGCCAGTTCACCTCAGTAAGTGGTTTTCGACTACGTGGCTATCTCGACCCCCCTGCCAGTGGCGAACAAGTAAGGGCCTGATCAATAGGGTGTTTCATAATTAGATTTTTGACCCCAACTTCGACCCCGATTTTGACCCCAACTTCGACCCCGATTTTGACCCCAACTTGGCCCCAACTTGGGCCACAACTTGGTGACATTTTGCGACCGGAAAGGACGGGGGATGGAGCAAATCGGCCGGTTCAAGTTGGGGCCAAAGTTGGTGCACAAGTTGGGGCACGCGCATGCTCGAGTACACCGAAATGCACCGCGGCTGGTATTACCGACGCCACAGCACCACTACCACGCATTCTCCGGGTTAATTATGATACACAAACCGATCACCTCATCACTCGACACATCAACCGGCTATCCTGGAGCCACGTCCACGACTCTCCTGACCTCTCTTCTTCGCCCGGGTATCTGAATCTGACAGCTCAGATCGGTGCCCCAGGTCCACGGTCATGACCTGGGGTTCATCTTACCACGACGCTCCACAGCTGTCGTCCACGCCCGCAGCGTGAACGATCACACCGCCGTCGCGGACCGGAGCGTTTACGCTCCAATTTCGGCTAGTACTGCTCCAGGATACCGTGGGTGATTTGTCCTCAAATTGCTCATCAAATTCTAGAAACTTTGTTGGATAATTGAATTTACGTGGTCTCTCCTCCAGCTCAAATCACTACAGTGTGTGGAATGTATAAGCATTACCTGCGCCTCTACCAGCGGTAGTGCGGATATGGACGGTGTAGACAAAAAAAAGACTACCGCGGTGCGTTCCAAAAGCAAAGTTTCCTAACTGGGACTCGTATACTTTGTTGATATTATGTCTTGAGGCCATTGGCGCGTGTTTCTAACAATTTGAACTTCGACAGCTGTCGTCGATTTTTTAAGGATATCCATTCTTTTCGAAAGTTCTCTACTTAATGGTGGTGAAGTCGGGGACCTATATACCACTGCTAGTGGTGATTTTTTGTTGAATCCAAGTGAATTCACAGCCTTGACGGATGAGTCAAGTGTCCTTGACTTCAATTCTTGGTCCCCCCAATTTCTGCGCTTCAGTGGACAGTGTCCACCCGCATCCCGGTTCAAACACTCTTTGGCAACTGCAGTCGCCGTGTCCACGGCCGTTTTAGGGTACCAACATACGCGTTACGCGGCGAATACCCGGATCCCTCCTCATGGACAGCTAACTGGTTTGGGCTCTTGAACTCCCAATGATTCCTCTGCCGGCGGAGCCTCCTCTTCCACGGCCTCCGTTCAAGCTCTATCAAGACGCCTATTCATGTTATCTTTCTAAATTGGGTCTGGGCGAAGGGCAGCTTCGGAATTCCACCTTTACCCATGGCCAAACTCCTCAGTGCTGTCTCGAGACTCGGGGGCCGGTGCGACTAGTCTGCGGCTAACCTGGTCCAAATTATCTATCTCCTTGCCTCCGCGGACATTGGATGTTGCCATACGGAAGAAAGGCGACTGCTGTCTTGCCCGCACGATCTTCCAGGGAACGTGTCAAATACTGGTATGCATCGAACATCGGCAAGTTTCTTAGTGCGGCCACGAGAACATGATCTTCTGAGAGAGGTGGCGTATACCAGCATATATTCTCGATTTTCGGGTTTATAGAAACGATGTGAGGCAAAAAAAAAACCCCCAGTTACGACAGACCATAAAGCAGCACTTAACGCGCCTTCGGTGTTATTCTGGGTGCCCGGACAATTATGCCGCGTTCGCACTCGATCTCGTGGCCGCCCAATCCCGTTTTAGTCCTCGGCAGCTGATTCCTTATATCCGCCGCCACCGCTGATTCCAGCTGATTCCACCGGCCTAATTTTACATTGATGCAAGTAGGCCTGTCTTGTCCTCCAAGCTTGTACACAATCTATTCGGTTATACGGCGTACCACAGCTGTGCTAATCAGATGCGATTCGATCTCGCCCTTGCCTCCGCCGGGAGTAAGTTACTTGCGTGTTATTGTAACTACATAACGGCCCCACGCCACAGGGCTCTGCTCGCTCTTCCGATCGGGTGTAAAAAAGTAAAGGCTGATTTAGTTGTACATTTTAGTATGCGTATGTTACATGCGAGCATTATTGACAAGTCTAGATATAAAGATACGCGAAAGCAGAAGTAGAGTGTCTACTCAAGAGCAGTGGAAGCTATTTATACAACGTTATGTGATTAAAGTCAATGTATGAAAACGAATGACCGGTTAATACTGCAATAAAAAGGAGACGAGCTGGGTGAACGCGTTCACGAGGTTTTCTTCCGAGCGTAGAGGCTTTGCAGTCGGACATACTGTGGGTACGTGGCGGCTCGCAATTCGCGCTCCGCATTTACTTGAAGTTCGTCCACTATAGGCTCAGGAACGCCACTACCGAGTAGTAAGGGGCGCCCCGACTTCAAGAACGCCTATAAAATCGGTTCGTTCATGAGAATAGGAGGTGCAGGGCAAGAGATGGACACAGACCAATATATCATCTCTCATCTGAGAACCGATTCTTTTCTGAAACTCGTTGAATGACGCATGGGGCGAAACCGGGACCCAGTAGTCTTGGTAGACGACATCCTCGAAAGCACCGTGGGAGGCTATCCATCTGTGCAAGTGGGTAGCAGCATCGGGATGCCCGCCTGCGTTCCGGGCGGCTACACACGCGAATACCAGCCACCGTGCCACCCATGGCTCTGCGATTTTGGATGTTTCGAGGTCGCAGCGCTTGTGATTGCCATCCTCCATATGGTCGTACACATGGAAATCGAATTCCATAACGTCAAACAATCCCGCAGGCCGTAGGACATGGGATATCTGGTCGATGAGCCTGACGTAGTCCTTAATCTGAAGGAGGCGGGATCGGTGTCGCATGAGCGAAAACTCGACACGACTCACACCAGTAATACGAGGACTTACACCTGAGGAGATCAAGCGAGCGTGGACCACGTTGAAGTCGCCATAGAAATGTTCCAGCCCAAGATTTATGTCATCGACCTCACTCCTGCATATCATGTCATGACAGGAGAAATTAGGCCAGTTAACAGGCATGAATACCTGCAGTTGTCTGGCATTGTTCTGTAAATGAGGTCTTAGTCATGATACACGATGAGCGGAAGAAGGTCAAAGACGCCTACAAAGATTGCATCGGTACTAGGTCAACTGCAACGGCAAAACTAGTTGGAAATTCCCGCGCCAGTTCCATTATCCTTGAGAGGGGACGGGCACTCAGAGGCCTATTGCACGTTATTGGCGATGGCGACGCACCAGGCACCACTGCCACACCCTAGATCCAGACAAGATTTCGTTTCGCCCGGAACATCATCCTGCATTATCTCAGTGAGGCCTGGGGGATATTTGCCCATGATTTCGATAAACATCTCGTGTTGTTTATCTGCGGAGAGGGGGAGGCATGTAAATATCAGCGCTCGAAAAACCGGTTGTCGCGCACTAAGTCGATCCAGTTCCTCGTCGTCGGCAGGCAAGCGATAGACTTCGGAATAATTATTGAGCTCTCGGCCGTATTCCTGTTTGAAGACCGACGCGCGTATGGAGTCCGTCATCGACAACACTGAAGG
Source organism: Mycena sp. CBHHK59/15 (assembly GCA_029204085.1). Lineage (NCBI taxonomy): Eukaryota > Fungi > Basidiomycota > Agaricomycetes > Agaricales > Mycenaceae > Mycena > Mycena sp. CBHHK59/15. The sequence continues at coordinate 100,970 of JARGXW010000039.1, forward strand.
GGCGGGGAGGGGGAGCGCGTGGAGACGTCGAAGGTTGTCTGCGAGCCCACGGTACTCGGGGGTGCACTAAACGGCGGGAGCGACGGGAGAGACTCGTCATCGCTGTCGACGTCGACGCCGAGCGGACGACGGTTGAAAGCCATGGAGCGGAGCGAAGGGCAAGATTTCTAGGCGTAGGCATATTAAAGGAGGGCCGGTTCGATCGTGTGAGGAGCACGGCGGAAGTGGTCAAGATCTCCTGAATCAGAGAAAACGTGGCAATTTGTCCTGTTTTTCGACAAAGGGGGCTATCTGAGATCTTTGCTTTTTTAAAGAAAATGCAAAAGTACTTGATAAGTACTTGATAAGTGCCTCCAGCTGGACCCAAGCACTGTCCGATATTTCATCTTAGCGTCCCGCCCGTCCGCATTCGGAACTAGCACCTCTTCGCATCCCACTCGGTCGGACATACGCGATAAGCGTCCACTAACGTCCTCCGATTAGCTCTTCCCGAACTCGCCCGCAAATGGTCTTCTTCCCGTTCTAGCAGCCTCAACCCACTCCCCGTCCTGTTTCTCCGACCGGGTCTGGCACCCAAATCCGCTCGTACGCGACAACACGTCACGTTCCAATCATATTAGCATCATAATAGGCAACTTGAACAGGGGCTCTGCAATACTTCGATTCCTGCGTCGTCTGATACTCCGGTAAGTTCAAGTTGCAACAGACTTGGCGACCGGCAGTGCGGTAGAAGGTTTGTGAACGCATAGTTTTCATCTATTCCACCGCTTTCCGGTTCGACAACACGTTTACGCCACCACATCGCTTCTGACTGTTCTCCAAGACCGGCATCATCCCGTGGCACACGTTAGTCGGGAATTTCGTCTCTCTCCAAGTAATCCCTGATCATCAACTCCTCATCTCTTCGACGGGTTGGAAATTCAAGGCAGGCCATGACAGATGCGCCCAAACTTGGGTTGCTTTCGCGCCAAGGCGAAATGATGATCAGCTGTACGCATTTCAATTTTTTTGTCTGTTGACAGCCATATTATTTTCTAAGATGAGTGGGTAAATGGTTTTACAACCAGTGGTGATACAACAACAAAGGATCACCTTTCAATGGTCATCGGATCCTGCTCAACATACGTGTGAACTCTTAGACTTCTTGTCATCCAGACATATATGCATCTCATCATCATACATTTAACCAAATGCGCAATATATATGTTTTGAGCGCTTGCAAAAAAAAACCGCGATGCATATAACAGGCGTTCAACGTCAGACAACCCTACCGTTTTTTCAGGGCAGCAAATCGCTTTGCCAAAGCATCGAACTCGTCCTCCTCTGCCTCCGGCGGTGATGGCGAGCTTGTCTTCAACGTGGTTGACCCACTCTTCGGTTTGCTGTCCTCCGTGGACTTCTTCTCTTTCCCCTCGCCCTCCGCCGGTGGCATGTCTGGAAGCTTTGGGGGTGAGGCAGCCGGAGCATCGGAGTTTGATATCGACATCGGTTCTTTCTCTTCATCCCCCACCGCCGATGCCTGCAGGTTGTTAGCGGTCTTGATGATCACGCCTCACGCCCTCAACGGCGAATCTAACCTTGACACTTCCGTCCGAGTCCTCGTCGCTCGCGCCCGCTGCATTCGCAGGGTGTGGCGCCCACTCGACGTTGTACGCCTTAGCTATTTCGTTCAGATAGGCGTCCACGAGTTCGGATGAAGGGGTGGCGTTTCCGAGCTTCCGAACTACCTTCAGAACCGGATGACGGTCAGTGCCGAGCGAGGAGCACACAAGGTATACGGCGTACACGGTCGCTGACACATCCGTCCCGGTTCTCCATGACGCCCATTGAGAACTCACGGCCGTATTTGTGCATCAGGATGTCGCGGAGAACGTGCAGCTCTGTATATAATGTGAACGAGGGTGCATGACTGAAGCGAGAATTCGGGGGACCTTTGAGCTCGGTCCGGGGGGCGGCATGGATGATACTGTGCAAGTCTGGATTCAGAAATTGAGCGCGAGTGAGGTTGCATTGGCACTTACGAGCACACGCCTTCGGCGATGCCTGGATCCGGTTCTCGGGCACTAGGTGAAATTTATTCGATCTAACACTGTAGAAAGCATATGCAATCACTGACTTCTGGTCGAGTAATCCGAAGCGGGCCAGCAAGAGTTCAGAGTAGAGCTCTAGTAACTCAAGCAGCTCGACGTGGATGTCTTCGTTGATAACTATAGACAGGTTCCTTTCCGATGCGCGACGCAGGTCTCGTGGTACGTACTCGTCTCGACCTTTACTCGGGCGGTTTCAATCTTTCCGCGTTCCAGCAGGGAGGCGATATCTGGAAGCTCCGATTAGCACCCGGAATCAGTAGGCCATGGGGTGCGCTCCAATGAGGTGCGCTCCCATGAGCCAAGCGTCCGAACCTCTGCGGCTCGCCTTTGCCTGGGCCTCCTTCTTCTGTTGAAGAATGCGCAGCCGCTGCACCGAGAGACTGGGGGCAAGTTAATCAGGGACCGGAAGCAGGAGGAGGTATGTACCGCAGTTGGACCTAGAGGTCATCAGAGGCGACGCGGAGGGGGAAACCGGAGCGCACCTTGGCTTTCGGTGCATTCCAGGGAGGCATTTGGAGCGAGTGATTCGCGAAATGTCTATTTCGGGCTAGACTCGAACCAGTCGAGATTCAGCGATTGATGATAATCGATCAATAGAGTAGCTGAATAACGACTGGAACCGTTTAACCGTGATTTGACACACTCGGAAGTTACCGAGTGATTTAATCGACTTCGTCGCAATTCTCGTGAGGGCCAGAACATTATTTTGGATTCTCTCAAATCTGAGGAGACAGTTTTGTAGCGCTCAGGATTATAAGGTTCTTGATGTTCTCAGATTTTTAAAAGCTAAAGGGCTGACCACGCTACATCACTTTTACTCTCGACATCGGGTACTTAGGGGCTACTCCGCATGCCCTTCAAACGCCTCCGGGACGATTCTGACTACGATGCCGACTATGAAGCGCCCAAACGTCTACGTCAGGATGCCCCGAGTACTGTCCAGAGGGCTCTCAGTCTGCCCCCAAGCTCTCCCCCGGCAGCTCTCAGCCTGCCCCCCAGTTCTCCGCCGGCACCTCTCAGTCTGCCCCCCAGCTCCCCACCAGCGCCTGGAACGCCTGAAAACATTGACGATGCACGCACTCCCGAGTTTGAACAGCCGCCAGAGCCGCCAATTACGGGGCTCTTGTCTTTCCTACCCAGAACTCGTATGGAGGCCTCGGGGAGCACACCTCGGACCCCACAGCGCGCCCAGGAGCGCGCGCAGTCGATAGAGCCTAGGGAGTCCTCTCCTATGGCCTTTGTTGACCTCGGCACTCTGAAATCCAGACGAGGCCGTCCTGCGTACACGCCCAACACGCGTCATCTCAAACAAACGATGCGGAAAACCCGGTCCAGCCAGCGCAGCCCTGACCGCCGAAAATTCACGGAGGCTTCAGAGGAGCTTGGAAGGAGGATCGCTGAGAAGGAGCGGCTTGCAAAAGAGCGATTGAAACGGGAGTTAGAGGAGCAAAGGCTGGCAACCAAGCGTGCGCAAGCCATTGCCGATGCCGAGGAAACTCGACGAGCACAGAGTGTTTTCGAGCAAATCACAGCTGACGAGGCTGACGGTGGTTTCAATTTTGACAGCCTTGACCAGTTCTTCGACGCGCTTTGGCGTCCAGGCGGAGACCCCATCATATCCTCAAAAATTACGCGGTATATCAAACGACACGGCGCGGAGCATGCTGCAGGAATGTTCAAGCGCTCAGAGGGTGCCGCGGACGAATACATTTCGAGTGCGTTAGGAGACATATTCCAGCGAGAGGGGCACGCAATTCAAGAAATTTTGACTCGCGACTCGACCACCACTGTTACCGAGCTGTTGAAAGAGTTTTCGATGGAGCAGCTTGGGCAGGAGATTCAAGCGGTTGCCCCAACGCTGTGGGCTGCCCTCGTTGTGCTTGCAACACCTGAAAGAACCACGAGACGTGAAGCCGATGGCGAAGCCCGAAGAAATAAACCATTGGTATGTAGCCGACTCGGACTCTCATGTGCTGCTTCTGACTCGTGTCATGTCCGTAGGTTTTCACGACAATTTGTGCACTCATCAGTGTCCTTCGCTCTCAGCGCGCGAACAACTTCCAGCTCGTTATCGGTCTATTCCTCCTGGGGTCTGGAGCTTCGAAGCGAGAGATCTCCGTTCTCGCGCACGCCGGGCTGTCTATTTCTTATCAGAGAATTACTGAGCAGGTCAAGAAGCTCTCGGCAGAGGGAATGCTGGACGTCCGAGCGCTTGTCAAGTCTGGCATGGTTCAGATAGTGTGGGATAACCTGAATATCGCATTCAGAGTTGCCGCCCAACGCCTCAAAGCCAAAAACCACTTCGACAACGGCACAACAGGAACTGTCATGCCGGTATTTGACCCTGCCACCGGCGGCCAGGCAGCCCACGGTACGCTTCCCCTTGACATGAAGCCCCCGCGCGAGCGCACCCTCCCTGTGCTTGATTGGACCCCAGACGATGTCCTGCCTTCACCGGAGAGCGCCGCTCAGCTGTCCGAGAGCTGCTTTTGGCAGCTGAAGCGAATGGCATTGGACCATATACCGGGGGTACGAGATGACATGAAGAAGCAGCTCGGAGACTGTCCCGAAGTCTATCAGATTCCCTTGCACAAAACCCCGCAACTTCAGGTTCCCGCGATGAAGATCGACGAATCCACCCTCGATGGCACCGGAGAAGTGCGCGCAGCGATTTACGGCAATATAGGACTGGGCGATGAAGAGCTGGAGGTTCATGGGTTGGTGATGGAAGACGGAGATCTCATGACCCACGGGCTGAAGGACAAGGTGCGCGCGTGCGCCTTATCTATTTCGAATATTTCTGCTTCTAACTCAAACCTTTCAGCTCGAATCGGCGCGGCGGAATAGCACTACTCCAATCGCTGGAATGCGCAGTTCCGTCGGTCGATGGGGGATTTTTCACGGTCAAATGGCAGGGGGTCGGTTGACTGTGAATGAGCATTGGGGCACTCCGAACTCGCCCTGGCCCGGCGGGCTGTGGTGGGAGCACAACAAACTCCTGAAACGAAAGCCGTTAGCCGCCGGGTGGGGCGGTAAAAAGGCGACCGAGTGGCAGCCCGCGCACGAGCTCATCCACATATCACTTCCGGCGCATATCGTCGACGGCTTCAGAATACACTGCGGACACGGTAGCCTGAAGGAATGGGCCGCATCTGCCACGTTCAGCGACTTCGAAGCGATTGCGCGGAAGGTTTTCGACGAGCTCTTTTCGACTGCTGCAGTCAATAAATTGCGGGCATGCGAAGACCGTGACATCACACTTGAAAACACCATTCTATTTAATCGCGACGCCCTGTTCTATGTCGAGTTTGGCCAAGCAATCAAAAAGGGTGACATTGGTCGTGTGCTCAATGTCTTGAGCATTTGGATGGTAATGATGCGGTCCCCGAAGACGATGCCTCGGTACGCAGATGCAATTTTCGAGACACTGGTAAAGATCAAGAGCTTTCCTCCAAAGCTACAGTATGTCGTGCTATTAATCGTTCTGAAGCAATCATCTTATTCGTTCCAGGGAATTGTACCTGGTGAACTGGCTGGTCAATATTACCGGACGACTTTTCGGTTTCAAGCCCGTGGATCTCCTCCAAGAACACCAAAACTTTTGGGCAAAGATCATCTATACGGCCAAGGGAACGAACAAGAGCTGGAAGTGGCTGTCGATGATCACAGTGTGCATCTTCACCATACGCGAGGCGATGCGTACAGTCCAGACCGCGTTTGAAATCCCGGCGTACGGCGAGAAGCACAAGACACCGCCGATCGACGACGAGGTCACGCTCATTGCGGGCGCACTCAAGGCTGACAGGATCCAGTCCTACGTGCAGGATCGACCAGCGAACGACCACGTAACGGCTGTTCGAGACCTCATACAGGAGGGTGCATTGTACGCCAACACTCGGAAAGCCTTTCATCGCTTCACTCGCGACACTCGCAAACCGGAGATGCGGGGCTTCGACAGGCCCGAAGGCGGTGTCTCGAATGCAGAGGAGGGAGAGGAGGGGGAGGAGGACGACGGTGACGTAGAGGACTACGAGCCAACGGAGGAAGACTTGCGGGTCGACGACGAAGAGTTCTTGATGGAGCCGGATGCAGTCTTGGCGGCGGCACTGAGACTTATGGACGACGTGGATTTAGAAGATTGAATATATTAGCTATTGCACTCGTAACAGCTGATCTACGGGAGGTGGAGTCGGCGAGCTGCTGGCCGCGCGAGAAGGTATATGCACTGAGGAAATGAATCGGTTTTCCTGCCATCTGCGCACTGTAATGAACAAAAGACGTACCTGGCAACCGTTCATGGCCCGGGACATTGTTAATCGTGCTCAGCATGTACAAGTTCTTGTCGAATACTTGCTGCAAGTATTGCGCATCCTCGTACACCTGAGATCCATCGATGTTGTACTGCCGCGCGTTGTCGAACATTAAGTGCCAGGCAGCGCGATACTCGTCGATGCTTGTGTAGTGCGTGGGCTTCGCAGATAACGTCTTGATATTCTTCATAGATATCGGTTTTTTGATCATGTTGGGACCGTCGTAGTAATCGGGGAAGATCTGTGAATATATCAGTTGGCAGAGGACAGAGAGGGAAGGGCTGTGACGACACACATTCTCCCGGGGTAGACTGAGGAATAACTGGCATCGCCGACGATGCTCCTTTGCCCTTTTGCGTTTACGCCCAGTACCCATTTCAGCCGGAGGGGCCTCCATCTCGGAATATACGGCGTCGTAGCAGCCGTCGAACACGACAACGAGCTTGTCACGAAGCTCTTTGAACGCTGCTGCATCCAGTACCCTTTGCGCGCGCTCGGCCGCTTGAGTTTCTCGCGCCTCCTTCACGAGATCAGGGAAGTCGAGTAGAACCTCTTGAATGGCTTTGAGGATTTGTTCACCATACTTCGGCGCAAAGATCCAGTAGGTTTGGTCCCGGATGGATTCAATAGAGGTGAAGAGTCGAGCGCGTTGTGCCAGCGTGTCCACAACGTCGTCGCTTACGATGGCATTCCCAGTTAGGAAATGCTGATTCGGAAACTCGGCTCCCATTATTTCCTCTCGCACGATGTGAAGCTTCTCTCTCACCGCGGTCTCCAATTCCGGTGGGCTTTTTTCTTTTCGACCTGCTTTAAGCTGGTGACCTCCTATGAGCACTATGGTTTCCACTTGAAATTCCTCGGGCTGGCAGTTGTCGCAGCATGGTCCATCGGGCACTGGATGATTCAAGTGTTCTATGTTGGCGATAAGTCTATCGTGTCCTCCTGCCGAAAATAAGTGCTTACTCTTATCCTTGTTCCCAAAGTATTTATTCCATGGGATGCGGCGGCATTTCGTTGTTGTAATGTACTCCAGGAGGTAATGCTTGTCCCGTCGTTCCAGTGCTGTCAGCGTTTTTTTCTTCCCCCTGCGGCGGCGTTTAGGTACCGGACGCACAGCAGTATCCTCCTCCTCGTCTGATGTGTCCGGGGCTTCGGCAGCATTGTCGCGGTCCGGGAGATACTCGCCAGCACTTTCATCATCAGACGAAGCAGAGGCATCGTTCGCCTCGTCCTCTTCCATTCGCAAAAGCTCCAGCTCTACGCAACACCGGGTGTACATCGCCTTCGTTATGAACAGCACCGATTCTCCCTGAAGTGCTTGATCTCGCACGCAGCGTCCAATCTTCTGAACGAGGGAAAGGAAGGTGCGTGGGCACATCCACAGTATGACGCGCATGATGGCCTGAAAGTCCATGCCCTGGAATGGATATTAGACGGAACGTTACGGCGCAACGAGGACTTACGAGACCAAGAGCATCTGTGGCGGAAGTTGCGCGCAATTCACCGCTCTCGATGCGCTCTTGCACGATGATCTTCCGGGCCTCCTCAATGTGGCGGTGGTAGAACTCGAACGCGGTCGCGTCGAGGCTCTCCGGGCGATTGTCTCGGAGGAAATCCTGGATCTTCTCCGTATCCTGGCGTCCATTTGCATATATCAAAGTCTGTAAGAACTCTTCGCCATCGCCCGAGAACAGATACATGAGGTCCGCGAAAGAATCTGGTTCGTGCTGCAGAATACGAACCTCCAGCGACACGTTTAACTTCTCGTTAGACACCTGAACTCGCGCACAGTCCGCCGGTAACCCCAGGTTTTCTAGGATGTCCTTCATTACGTGGTACGGGGCTGTCGCGGTCGCGCCAAGTAGGGGAAGTCCGGTGGGAAGGCGCGCTAACAGCTTCACAATATCTCGGTATTCTGGCCGAAAGTCGTCGCCACCCCATTCAGATATACAGTGCAGCTCGTCGATTATAAGGCAAATGACATTCTTGGTGAATTTCTTTTGATTCAGCACTTTTGCGTGGAACTCGGCACTGAGCGCCATCTCTGGTCCTACTAGACCAACTCGGTACTTGTTTTGACCCAGGTCCTGGTCAAAGGTGTATAAGAAACTCTGAAGCAAGAGGTCAAGACACTGGTTCGCTGCTCACACTCATCGCCCCTTCGACATTTGTGCTTCTCGATGTGATGGCTACCGCCGGGATAGCCTTCAGATTCAGTTTCTTGGCCTGGGCTTCCATGAGCGCAACCAGAGGCCTGACGACTAGCACTATCTTCTGCGAGTGCGCGTCCGTATTGCCTGGCTGCCAGCGATAGAACAGCGCATACCAAAATGCGAGAGTCTTGCCGCCGCCTGTCGGTACATCCAGGATTGTAGTTATGCCTTTGAGGATGTTCTGTCCAACTTCTATTTGGTGCGGATGAAGGGAAGGGATGTCGAACACCGCACAGAGCATTTGCTCTGCGAGCTTGAGCATCTCGGGGTCCAGCGTCGCGACGGGAGTGAAAGGCATGTTCTGGCCCCTATATCTGAGTCGGATGAAAGATCAATTCACTGTGGGGCCAAACTTTTGTGTATTAAAAATCGGAGAGCATCAGGGGTCTTAGAATTTCGAGGGCTACAAAACTGTCTCTTCAGATGTACGAAAATCTAAAATTCTGTTCCAGCCTCTACACGAATTTTGTCGAAGTCCATTAAATCACTCGGTAACTTCCGAGTGTGTCAGGTCACGGTTAAACGGTTCCAGTCCCTCCGGCGCAGTGATCGACTGTCATCAAATTGCCCTTGGGAACTGGTTCGAGTCTAATTTCGGGCACAGGGCGTTGAGCAACAGCACCACATTCGCGATAATTTTCCTCCAACTTTCACTTCAAGTCGACACGGACTCGTTCTCGCAGATCTTGGAGCAATATTATCATTCTTAGCATTCTACCAGCCCGCCGTGAGCGTCCCTGAAGCTGTCTTCCTCGTCATGTGAAACCGGGGCAAGTACTTATTGGAGCTGAATCACAATCTGATATAGTCGATACATTCTCGGGGAGCGTCCAGATAGCAAAATATATTGCTTGAGATGAGTCTGAGTGATGGTCGTCAAATGGGTCACAGCGAGTCCAGTTTATGATCAACGGTGTCAACCGCTTGTCACTGTACACATCCCTAACACTAGTTGTGCTACAACGCATTCTTGACTCTTATGACCCTGACGCGTCCACAGCCATCCCGCCAGTCCCTCCATCTCAACATCGAAGCCTCGCCCTATGATCTCAAACAGTTCCCTACGGGCTCCAATTCCCCATCATCATCGTCCGCCCGCGCCAGCATGGGCAGCATAGGCACCGGCAGCACCTCCCCCAGCAGCGGCATATCCGAATGGACAATCTGCTCCGTCCTCTGCATGTACGACTTTGAGTCCACCGACGCCGATCACCTCACGTTCAGGAAGAACGAGATCCTCGACGTGGTGAAGCAGGAGGATACTGGCTGGTGGGCGGCCATGCGCAGGGGCGGTGACTTCATCGGCTGGATACCCCAGGCGTTCGTCAATCCCCTGTCCGAGGAGATGTCCGAGAGGCTCCGCAACATCCGTGAAGAGCTCCGGTGTTATGAGTATGATGCCGAGCAGCTCTACAACTTCGCTCCCACAACCCGCAATCCGTGGTACGATACTTCCCCAGAGCAGTCACCCATATCACCCGCCCTTGGCGCGCAGAACGTGAATGGCTGGACGGTGCGTACCTGCCAGTATCGCCCTTGTGCCTTTGTTCATAGTCTACAAGACACGGGATGGGTATTCCAATTCCCCTCGACGGCCATACCCACCTCCGTCCCCGAGCACGCCGATGCCCCAGCCACCGATACACAGTGCTCCTGCGTACAACAAGCCCACGCCCCCGACCCCCGACGGCCAGGATTTCCCGATAAATGGTCGGGATCGCTCGGAAACAGTCCCCGGTGTCGGCAGAAACCGACGTCAGCCAATACGGCTGGATGACCGCGCATCGCTGTCCCGACTGTCGACACTCATCGAGTCGAGCAGCATTAGAGACTCGTTGGCCAGTCCAGATACTGTCTCTTCTTTCGACACGATAACCAAGCAAAAAATCACGCAGCTTACGGGCAGTGAGGCAGCCTGGGCTTCGTATCAAGCAGTTCAGTCTCAAGCGAGCCTTCCTTCGTATCTGCTCCCCAGCTTCTCAGATCAACTTAAGCTGGATGCCGACGGGCTCGTTCGGACGGGCCCTCTTGTCGCTCTGGTGGAAAAGCTGTCGTCTGACCCATTGAACAAGGACCCGATCAGTGCGCTATCCTGTTTTCTACAATGCACCAGCTCATTGTGCCTGTCTCAGAAATCTCCCAAGAAATGAACTACAGGAATGTGTTCCTCACGACATTTCGCACGTTCACCACCGCGAATCAGCTCTTCGACATGCTGGTCGCTAGATACCGCATGGAGGTCCCTGAACACTTGACTGACGAACAGGCGGCCGAGTGGCGGGAGAAGATGCAGCTTCCGACTCAACGCCGCACTCTCACCGTGTTTACAATCTGGTTGCAGGATCATCGGCTGCTCGAGGAAGAGCCACACATCGCTCAGCGCCTAACGGATTTCCTTTCGCAGATAGTGCAGCCCCAGCCGCTTGCACTGACGGCGAAACTTATTATTAGGAGCATCGAGGATCTCGTAAGCCATTTTTTCTCGCGCGTCCATGATCTGACTTCATGACGATGTATGCAGACCTTTGCGAATCCCTCCAGTTCGTCGCCGACCATTCCACCCCGAAGACGTCGGAAGTCCAAAGCGCACAAGAACGACTTGCTGCGGCTCGATCCGGCTGATATCGCAGAGCAGCTCAGTCTGCTCGAGTTCAAGTTCTACGTCAAACTCACGCCCCAGGAGTGCATATCCTATGCCAAAACCCAGGTCGGTAAGATGGTGGAGAATCTTTGCACGTTTTGCGCGACGCACGATAAGCTAGCGGCCTGGGTCAAAACCAGTATCTTGACGAACGACGCGCTGGGAAAGCGCGCTGACACCGTCGATTTCTGGATCAAAGTTGCCGAGGTCCGTGCAGATCACTCGGGGCCGCGCTTAGCCCTCACTCATGCTGCCAACAGAAGTGTCGTAACCTGAACAATTTTGCTTCTATGAGCGCCGTGATCAATGCGCTGTCGAGCACGGTCATCAGCCGGCTGCACCTCACCTGGGCGCATGTCGGCCGGAAGTCGATCCTCGATGCCCTAGTCAAGTACAACGACCCCACAGGCGGGTTCTCTGGGTACCGTTCCTTGCTGACGCACGCAGACGGCCCGTGCGTCCCATTCATTGGGATGTACCTGACGGACATCGTGCACATCGCGGACCAGTTCAGCGACCACGACGGGCAGATCTGCTTCCTGCAGCGCCAGCGCTGGTTTGAGGCCGTGCAGGTGATGCTGCGCTCGCAGAGCAAACCGTACAACATCGCTGAGAGCGAGACGACGATGAACTTCATCTGGGGGCATCTGCGGACGGACAGCTCGAAGGACCAGACGTGGTTTTGGGAGAAGAGTCAGGAGGTGCAGCAGTCAGAGCTCGCGCATGCCGATATCCGTAAGGGGCTTGAAGCGGCTGGGTTTTAATATAGGTGAGTCGACCACCGTTACATATCCATGGCGTTGGATTGAATTCTTCTGACAGTCAGTCATCTATGGATAATCACAATCTATCGTAGAGTCATTCAGACTGGTCTGGATACCTCAACAGCCAAGGACCATTGTTGTATTTTATATTTTCTGTGGGTTGTAGGAACACATACCAAATGTAAAGATATCTCGGGATGCTCGAGGCATTGCGACTGTGTAGAACGTGTGCATCTGATACTGAATGTTGTATTCGCGTGGCAACTCTATCTCATGGGTTTGTAAATAAAAAAATATGTATATCCCAAGGTCCGCGACAAGTTGTTAATGCATGAATGAAAGTAAAAGTAGGATACAAGCTAAGTAAATGTAGAAGGAGATGGGGGAGCGCCTAGCAGTTGCAGGGCTCCTGCCCTGGCTGGGTTGTTGCCTGCTTGTTCAAGTCAAGACCTGCCCGGCCGCCTGCTGCGCGGTTTACGCCCGCTCGGGACGACGGAGGTGGAGCGGTCAGAGGAAGTTTCTTGGCTACGGCCAGCGAGTAAGTAAAATAGTTAGCACAGGCGAGGGCGGACGAACCGATGGCGGTGAAGATCTCGGAAACACCCTCCCCGGACTTGGCGCTGGTTTCCGCCCACATGAGGCCCTCCTCCTCCGCGTACTTCTTCGCCTCCTCCTCCGTCACCTGCCGGCGCGCAGCTAAATCGGACTTGTTCCCGCATAGAGCAATAACGATCGAGGGATCTGCCTGGCGCTGCAGCTCCCGAATCCAGGTGCGTGCTTTCTCAAGCGTGGCGGATGACGTTATATCGTACAGCACAACCGCGCAATTGGCGTTGCGGTAGTACATTGGTGCCTAGTAGTTGTACGTCAGCCATGGGAGCAGGGGCGAAGGGAGTTGGCATACGAGAGACTGGAGGATAAGTCAGTTGGTGATCAGCAATTTTGATGGTATAGAAGTATAGAAGCGTACTTTATATCGCTCTTGGCCAGCCGTGTCCCTGGAAGAGCTGCGTTAGAGCCACAGAAGGTGGCTGAAACGATGTTGCCTACCAAATTTCGAACTTGACGGTCGTTTGATCATCGAGGGTCACTGTCTGGGTCAGGAAGGCGGCTAGTTGCATCGAATGAGCGCATGCAGAGGTCTACAGAGGCCAGGCAAACCTCCAATGGTGCTCTCTCGGTAGTCGTCGAACTGATCCTTCACGAACCTGAGGACTAGACTAATTGGGTGTTAGGGAATAAACTCAGTGATTTGCAGACGAAATACCTGGATTTGCCGACAGCGGACTCGCCTGGGAGAAGGGTAAGAGCTTTAAGCGGTGCGAAGAAGAGGACTGACCGAGGAGGACGAGCTTGAACTGGAATTGCTTAGACATGGGATACGGTAATACTTGGAGCTTGACTTGGAGCGGCGATGGCGCAGTAAGACACGGCTCACACGGAAGTTGCCGCAACCGATCATCTGCGTTTTGCTCTCTACACACGACACGTACCACCGCCTGCCCCCACACCGTCCAGACTGCTGCGCTTGCCACCTTTTAGTTCTTGAGTTGAGGTCTAGTGCACCCCCTCCGTCGACTCACGCGGCCGCCGTGGTCCTTATCGCTGCTTTTCACCCACTCAGCCACTGAGCACTGAATTGAAAAAAAAACCTCAATGAACCGTCATCATCCGTATGCCGGTGGTAGTTTCGATTCCCAAATGCGTCGAGGAGGCTCCCCTTCAGGTCTGGGACCCGACCGTCCTCAACGTTTTTCTGCCCCAAACCGTGGGAGGGGATTCAACCGTGGTAGAGGAGGCTATGGAGGACATGGAAATTTCGACGGCAGTATGAACAATGGCGCTTATGATCAAGGACCGCAGAACGACATGGCTCCCTACAATAATTATGAGCCCCCCCCAGTGCAAGACCAGTACTACCAGAACAACAATTACGGTGGTGGTCCGCAATACCCCGTGAATCCTCCTCCGTCAGTTGGTTATGATCAGGGTTATGGCAATTTTGAAGGTGCGCTCGAAACTTGAGACTAGATTTAAAAAAAGAGTGGCAAATTCAGGAGGGAAGCTTGAAATGCAAATAAGGCACGCGGAACCTGGCCGACATTATCGTCAATTCTGGCAGCGGAGTTGTGCCATCCTAGCGAGAGCAGTGTGGTGAATTTCCGCCGCCACGTCAGTTGCGAGCCATGGCCAGCATAGTGAAAAGTTTGCGCTGTAAACGGTCAAAGATCATCGCCACTGACGCGTGCATCATCACGGTTCACTGCATCAATGCCTTCCTCCGCGTGTCTACTGCTGTCCACTACTGCTTTACCTGGTCTTCTGTCAACTTCTCGGAAAGTTTCTCACTTGTAATTATTTATCCGTGTTCAACGGAGTAGGCTCAAATTTCGATGACGGTTTTGGTCGCGGCACCGGCCGTCGCCCCGTTCGCAAGGAAAGAGATGATAAGGTGCACGACTCGATAATTGAAGAGCGCATTCAACGCGAGCGCCCATGCCGGACCCTATTCATACGCAACATTAAGGCGAGTGGCCCATGAGACTTCAGGGTCGTTCACAAACGTGAGAGTGTGTGCTGACGTCTTCATCAGTATGAAACCAATAGCGACGACGTGCACCGGCAATTCGAGGAGCATGGAGAGATTAAGACCTTTTTTGATCTTATTTCTACCCGTGGAATGGTGTTTGTAACCTATGTGAGCCAGCCGTGAGACTCCTCTGAGAAACAGCAATTGATCGGCCTTCCAGTACGACCTTCGGGCTGCAGAGCGTGCGAGGGACCATCTGCAGGGTTCCGAGATCAGTGGGCGACCGGTAGGCTTCAATTTGTTGGTCCTGGAAACACGCACCTATCGTTCGCCTTCCCTGTCAGATCGATGTACACTACTCCCTTCCACGTGATGACCATGCGAAGGGAGGCGACCGTGACAAGAATCAGGCTCGTTCCCTATGCGGCTTGCTTTAAATTGAGCTAATCGTTGTTTCTTGAACAGCAGCTACAGGGCTGCCTCCAAGTCACACTCAGAAGTTCACCGTCGGGTCAGCCCATTGATGATAACGAAGTGCGCCACAAATTCCAACAGTTCGGTGACGTGAAAGCGGTCAAACCTGTCGGCGATCGTCCGGAGTACGTGTCTCTGAGAGTTTCCTTTTTCGCGCTGAATTTCGCCACTTGTAGCTCTCGATATGTTGAATTTTATGATACTAGGGTAAGGGAAAAGATATTATACCGGATTAATTTTGACCCTCTGTTTAGGCGTGCGATGAAGCATATGACCGGCTACGACACCAAGGCCTGCAGGATGGTGTAATGGACATAGTCTTCGCTTGGGACGTCACTGAAGGAAATGGGCCTCCAGGATCACATCAACGGTACACTAGCGCTCTTCTTCTTCTTCCCACAAGTTAACGCTCCTATTTTCGCCAGGGATGATGATGGCTTCCGTGGCGGTCGTGGAGGGCGGGGCGGTCGCGGCCACCGTGGAGGACGTGGCAGGGGCCGAGGGGCGTACGAGGATGATCATCGTGGTGACTACGGACGCGATCGCGGAGAACCGCACAGAAGAGGCCGCTTCGACG
Source organism: Mycena sp. CBHHK59/15 (assembly GCA_029204085.1). Lineage (NCBI taxonomy): Eukaryota > Fungi > Basidiomycota > Agaricomycetes > Agaricales > Mycenaceae > Mycena > Mycena sp. CBHHK59/15. The sequence goes on from JARGXW010000039.1 coordinate 116,569, forward strand.
ACGATTATAGTGGGCGTGGTGGTGGTCGGGGCGGTGGCGGGTATAACCCCGATCGGTATGACGGTGGCCCTGGGCGCGGTGGGTATGGAGGTCCATATGGAGGAGTTGGTGATGCCCATGCTGGTCCTAACAACTACGGACCTCCGCCTCCGCCTCCTCCCCCAGTTTCTGTACAAAACGTGGGTTATTTTCATCTTTCCAACTGTCCCAAAGCCGACAGCATGTTAGCAGCCTCCCGACGATCGTCTCGAACAAGCTAGACGAGTACAAGCAGTTCGTGTTTTGCTTTCTATGTTTTCCGCAGCACCTGATTCGTATATCTGGTAGTTGCTGGCCGCACTGAAGCCTCCAGAGGCAGGAGCAGCCCCCCCGGCGCCCGCGCCGGTTCCTCCCCCTTCTATGTCAATGCAGCAACCTCCCTACTACCCGCACCAGCCTTCCCCTGGAATGCAACAGCCTCCGTACCAGCCTCCAGCCCCGTACGCACCGATGGCTCCTCCCCAGACGTCGACGCCGCAGCCGGGGCAACCCCCCATTAACCCTGCCTTAAACGGCATCCCTCCCCACCTGCTCGCCCTGTTGCAGACGGCCCAGCAGCAGATACAGCCGCCGCCTGCGCAGCAGCAGCCTATGGGTCCGTATGGCATGCCCGGGATGCCGCCGCCCATGATGGCCACGCCGCCTCCGAATGGTAACGTCGCCCAACAGCCATTGGCATACCAGCAGCTCATATATCAGTTGGTAAGCGCTCGCTACCATTAGCCAGTTCCTTTCGTTTAACTCGGAAAAGCAGCGCCAAGCAGCAGCTAAGCCGCAACAATGATACGAACGCGTCATCTCAAAAGGGTCATAAGTCTAATCTGTCCAATAGTTCTTTTTTCTTCTGTCCATACACGCCTCGCTTTGACTCCGTTGGCGCCTGCTGTGAATAGGTTTCCTTCCTTTTACTTATATGGCTGTGAATTGTTGTACTTGTAGTCTAAGCACAGACAATAGTGGACCGGCAAACAGGCGCATGACGGGTGATTGCGATGCGCTGTTTTGGATTATTGATGCCCATAGTGAGCTTCTTCTCTTTTATCTTCGACCGGCGCTGAACGCGTCTTGCCATGTTGGTGCTCTCGCGGCTGCAGGACTCGCTCAGTCAAGTCCTCTCCCCGCCAAGTCTCCATACTGCGGTACTACTCACGCCCTCCGGCCAACTCGTGTCGTTCTCGTCCTATCCGTCGCGGTGTAAAGACGAAATTCGTGTCATTGCTGGTTTAAGCGGAGAGGTATGGCAAGAGACGCAGGAAGAAGGATTCGGAATGGTTGACAGTGAGGTATCGTTCGTCCCTGCACCGTTGGCGTGCGACCTGACCGTTTTCCCAGCTCGGACGCATCGTGGTCTTGCCCGTCGATGAGCCGCCAGAAATGCTTCCCCAGCCGCTCCCGGAAGACTACCAGCCCCTTATGCTGCTCGTGCTGAATTCGACGGACGCCGTTGAGTGGGAGGACCTGCAGGCCAAGGTGAATTGCGTCGAGTCTATGTGTTCCGCTGCCGACGCTGTTCGCAGGGAAAGGTTCTTGCGAGCCAGATAGCGAAGCCGCTGAGCAAGTTCCGCCAACACCTGGTGGTGCGCAAGCCGCCGCCGCTGCCGTCTGCGGTGACCTCGCCGGCGCGTGCACGATGACGACGCTGATCGAGAGTCTTCGCGTGATCGTGCCTCATACTGGAATATTTATACTTCTCGTACCATGGCTGTTCTCCCGTGAGTGCTGCGGGCTCCGGCCACATAGACAGAATTCTCAGTAGACATTGTACATTACATGTAGCAAGCGATTTTTTTTCCCACATCGAGACAAGTGTGATCGCCTGCAGCACGAGGATAAACCTTCTTATCACTTACGGTCATCCTACTAGTGGCCCTAACGGTCGTCCCACTATCCTTATCCGCCGCCGTCGTCTGGAGGACGTTCTCAGAGCATGAGACGATGGACTGATGCATCCTCTGCTCTCGTCCGCACGCGCTGCAAACGCAGGCCGTTCTCTTTTCTCGCGCAAAAGCAGGAGCAGCCATGCGAGAACCCACCCCCCACGCGTCAGGATCCCTCAGCTATCGTTGCCCCTGAACTTGACCGCCTGCGGCAAAGTCTTCTCAGTTTGCTCGGCTCTGCCCACCCTGGACTCGATGAAATAGCGAAATACTATTTTTTGCACCCGTCGAAGCAGATGCGCCCGCTGCTGGTGCTTCTGTTTGCGCGTGCCACAAACGGGCTCGGCCAGAACTGGCGCGAAAAATACTGGGCCGCGGAATGCGAAGGCGCCGGTGGTCGGGCAGAAGAGCTCGACCGACCATTGACGCGTGCAGACGTTCTCAATGACTGGAATCCCAGCATGCCAAACAACACGGCGTCGTTCGAGTCGGTTTTCTCCTTGATACCCCCCAAACCCCGCGTCCTATGTCCGCCGTTGCCCTCCTCGTTCTCGTTACCGCCCGACGTTCCCTCGCTCGTCTCGCCCGCCCGGCTCCTCCCGACGCAGATGCGCCTTGCCCAGATCGTGGAAATGATACACGTTGCCTCTCTCCTACACGATGACGTGATTGACACGTCTGCGCTCCGACGAGGCGTTCCGTCCGCACCCGCCGCGTTTGGGAATAAACTTTCTGTCCTCGGCGGTGACTTCCTGCTCGGACGCGCTAGCACCGCGTTGTCGCGGCTCGGCGACTTCGAGGTCGTCGAGCTCATCGCAAGCGTCATCGCGAACCTTGTGGAAGGCGAGATCCTGCAAATGAAGGACGTGTATACGCCAGAGCTCGGGCTCATTGCCACGCCGACGGCAAGCAAGGAGGCTTGGAGCATCTACCTGAAGAAGACCTACCTGAAGACGGCGAGTCTGATGGCCAAGGGCTGCCGCGCCGGGGTGATTTTGGGGGGATGTTCACAGGACGAGGTGTGGAAGGAAGTCGCGTACGCGTATGGGCGAAATTTTGGTCTGGCATTTCAGGTCGGTGCCTGCTCATAATACGCGCCTTCGGCATCCTGATCCCATCTTTGACCAGCTTGTGGACGATGTCTTGGATTATGAGGCCGGGGAAGCTACTCTGGGCAAGCCCGGAGGGGCCGACTTGCAGCTCGGGCTTGCTACAGGCCCCGCCCTCTATGCGTGGGAGGAGCATCCGGAAATGGGGCCTCTCATCCTCCGGAAGTTTGAGAAGGAGGGTGATGTTGAACTTGTAAGAAGCGAACCCTGATAATTCTTTTCCTCGACTCTCTAACACTTCTACAGGCGCGCGATCTTGTCCGAAGGTCATCTGGGGTAGCCCGCACCCGGGAACTTGCGCGCGCACATTCCGAGAAGGCACGAGAAGTGCTGCAGATGCTGCCGGACAGCGACGCGAAAATCTCTCTCGAATTCTTGACAGAGCGGGTAATCACACGGACACGGTGATATGGCTCGAACATTCGAATACTACACCCGTGCTAGACCAAGTGCCGTAGACTCACTTGCAATACTATTCAACACGCTTGGCGGCAGCTGACATTGTTGTACAATTATCCTGTCCAGCCACCGTCTATCCTCACTTGAATAATGTTCCTTCGTAATCAATGACAGGAGCTACTATCTTCAGGTTGACCGTCCGCTTTCTCTCGACTTTGGTATTAGCGTACATGTGTGAGCTAAGCAGCTCCAAGACGGGGGGAGATCGAGCGTCGTCAGGGAGGGCATTGTCGAGGAAGGTGATAGCCTTCAGTGCCGCATCGCGGGTTCCAGTGCCGGGAAAGACGTTGACATAGTGGTTGATGATTCCCCGCGCTTTTAGAACACAGCTGGGGTCGTCGAAGGCAGCTGTCAACCCGAGCAAGATGTTCACGATGCTCGCAGGCAGCCGGGTTTCCCGTCCGGGATTCTGCTCGAGCGCCTCATCCAAATTTGCAACGAGCTGCGACTGGGAGTGTGGCGGGAAAAGAGGATGAGGGGGATCCCGCAGCTGGAAATTGATTTTGAGGAATAGCCGTCGGAAGGTGTTGAACGCCTCGTAGGGGAGGGAGGGGCTCCTAACGAGGGTGGATAGATACTCGAGCGTCAAGGAAAAACCGACATCGTTGAGAAGGCGCTGGAAGGTCCCGACATATTCTAAAGCTTCCGCTGCCAAACGGCTTGCCTCCTCCGTCGAGCCTCCCGCAGACATCGCAGCGGCAACTTCTATGAAGTCGTCCAGGTGTTGGCGTAGTGTCTCTATCACAACGTAGAGAATAGGCGCGACAGGGCCGCCCACCCCGGACCCCAGAAATGCTCTAGCGCTTGGGTCTGCTGCTTCACCCGCTTCCTGACGTGCGGTTCCCGCCTGTACGCCCACTCTGGATCCCGCTTAGATGTCGTGCGCGTATTCAGCCAATAGCCGGATAGCATGAAGGCCTTGAGCTCCTCGTCCATGGCCATGGCCATATCCAGGAACATATCGAGGAGACAGCGTGCCACGACAGACGCAGCGGAATCGGCGCAGTCCGCGACGGACGGGATCTGCGTCTTGGTGGCCTTGATATGGTTGAGGGTTTCCTCGTCAAACGGGAGGGTTTCCCGGGACGAGTATGTGAATGGCGCCGACAGAGGCACGGCCATCATAGTGAGGGACCATATTGCTTGCAGGCACGTCGTAGATCGACTGTGGGCGTACGCTGCGGTCAGATTGCCCTCTACACACGAGCCAAGAAGACGCGGAATGCGATGGCCTAAGCCAATCGCAGGATCTCCGTGATTGAGCAGTCTGTGAAGCAGCAATTTGGCGCTGTAATCGAAGCCAGATACGATCTGGGGTATGATCCCGAGAAAGGGCTGTAATTCGCTGTCTTCCCGAAGAGCTGATAAAGTCCACTGCATGGCTTCGAAGTCTCGCTCGTCGCGATCCTGGGATATCCCAATGGCGTCGGCTTCTCGGGCCTCTGCGATGGATTCAAATACGGGTATCAGTGCCCCGGCGTAATCTCGTCGCCCGACCAAGCCAAAAGCACGGAAGATCCTCCACCAAAGGCTTGACAAGGGGGTCTGATACGGGCAATTAGAATAAAAGATGGGGAGGAAGGTCACCAAAAAATAAAGGCTCCCACAGCACAACAGCATCCCCAACATGAGATTGCTGATCACTGCGTTAACCGGACGTAAGAACTCAACGAGACCAGCAAAAAACAGAAGCAGAGAGATGTGCAATAATGTCGGAATCGCCTCCACAACAGTATTCATTCTGAAACTTCGGAGCCCTTGATATAAATAGGCTGAGATTCTTGCTCGTTTATGTAGAGAGGGCCGGCTTTCAGTGGCCAGGATATAATTACGGGCCCATTGATCCACCAGAGTCGCGGATAGAGCGCAGCATAGACTGGAACCTAGGCTTAAAAACCACAGTGTGTTGCAAATCAATGCAGATGTAGGGGGGACGAATGGGGTTTGGCTGCTGGGCAATGAGAGTGTAGTCGGAAGGGTGTAATCCGAGCCATTCGACTGTGACAAAATGAGCTGTGAGATCTGGAGCACTAGTGCCAGCGTCGTCTGGCTCAGCTCTGGGTCCGCAGGACTGAGTGTTTTGTAGCTTTCAATGATAAAAGTGGTCACGCTTGCTGAAAAGAGACCGGCCTGCAAGGGATAAGATGCCGAGCTTGCAGAACGATTTTCGGACTCACAAATATCAAAATAGAGTTCATATCTGCCTTCCAGCATTCGACGAGCACTCTATTGTGCTTCTCCACTTCAGTCATATACACGGACCACATTTCTCAGAAGGATCGTCATCTCGCAGCTTCATGTTATCTAGAGGACTTCAGTCGGAGGTGGGAAACATGGTGGTCCACTTGCCGTCTTCCATTGCTGAGAAATGGACGGAAGGAAGCTACTCATGCATGGCTCGCTTAGAAGAGGGCGTTAGACAACACTCGACAACACGCGGACCGCCACTGATGCAGCGATCGGATCCACATTCAGATAGGGGCTCAGACTACATAGGGCTCACTATTTTCTATGCATATAATGTCTAGTAAGCAGAAAGATATTAAAGAAATTCCAGCCTTCTCTCGGAACTCACGTGGAAATATTTCAGGGACAATCCGCCGGGGTTCCAGCACTTCGCATAAGTCCCTTGCACTAGTCTGTTTCTCTTTCCGCTTAGTTATTTCAACGAACGAGGAACGAGTTGACAAGTTGAAGCGCCTGTCTAGAGAGACTACTTAGTTGCACCTTCCGTCTCACTTACTTGTACTTCACTATATCATAGTTTAAGTATCTGGCCTTCCTCCACGCCCTACTCCCCAAGTTGGGTGCATTACGTAATGTAAACAGTGTGATATTATTTGTGCGTGTTGTCTAGTAGTCCGTAAATCTTCCCTTCCACAAAACGTCTCTCGAGTCCAGCGGCGTCTGCATTTCTACTGGCCCTTGTCCTGTGGGCTTCATCTAAGTGTCGTAATAGCTGACCCCTAAATAACTACTGACTATGGTAAGCTCGTCTGCCCAATCCAAACTTGCTCAAACATGTCGCTTTCTGGGTAATGTAGGCGATGCAAATTTCGACGGGTACGTCGGAACTCCGCGACATCACAAAAATGGAGCGCATAGGTATGACACGACGGCCATGTCCGTCGCCTTTGCTAATGATTAATGTGGAGGCGCCCATTCCCATATACGGGGCCTCGGCCTGGACGACCGGTTAGAGCCACGCGCGAATTCGCAAGGGATGGTTGGTCAGGCCAAGGCGCGAAAAGCGGCTGGCATGATCCTGAAAATGGTGCAAGAAGGACGAATAGCTGGTCGCGCCATGCTTTTCGCCGGTCCCCCTTCAACTGGAAAGACTGCTATTGCTCTTGGTGCGGAGAACCACGGCCTTAAGATTCTTCGCTTATGCTCTTCGAAGGCATGGCTCAGACGCTAGGGGCTGATGTTCCTTTTACGATGATTGCAGCGAGCGAGGTCTTTTCGCTGTCCATGTCCAAGACGGAAGCTCTCACACAAGCCTTCAGGCGAAGTATTGGAGTGCGGATCAAGGAAGAGACGGAACTCATTGAAGGCGAAGTAGTTGAGATCCAAATTGACCGGAGTCTGACTGGCGTGCGCAACCAACTAATTGATTCCTGTAATACCACTGAAGCAGTGAACAGGCCACGAAAACGGGGAAACTGACTATCAAAACCACAGATATGGAGACTATCTATGACCTGGGAACAAAAATGATAGACGCGTTGTCCAAGGAAAAAATCCTTGCTGGCGATGTCGTCGCCATTGACAAAACATCTGGCAAGATTTCAAAACTTGGCAGGTCTTTTGCACGCTCAAGAGACTACGATGCTATGGGAGCAGACGTGGGTTTCTTGTTAGCGCTACCCGTTTGGTGACCGACATTTTTCTAGACAAAATTCGTCCAATGTCCAGAAGGCGAGATTCAAAAACGCAAAGAAGTCGTGCACACGGTCTCGCTGCACGAAATCGACGTTATCAATAGCCGGACCCAGGGGTTTCTCGCGTTATTTGCTGGCGACACTGGGGAAATCAAGCCTGAACTTCGGAATCAAATAAATACGAAAGTGGCGGAATGGCGGGAGGAGGGAAAGGCAGAGATCATACCTGGGGTATGCTCGCGTTTCCAGTGACAAAGGTATTTGGCGCTAACAAGGCCTAGGTTCTCTTCATCGATGAAGTCCACATGCTTGACATAGAGTGCTTCTCCTTCTTGAATCGCGCCCTTGAAAACGAGTTATCTCCCCTCGTGATAATGGCATCTAATCGCGGAATGGCGCGCATCCGGGGGACCAAATTCCGCTCGCCCCATGGTCTTCCGGTGGACCTTCTGGATCGCGTGCTGATCGTCAGCACGAAGCCTTACCTGGAAGATGACATTGCACAGATTATACAGATCCGTTGCCAAGAGGAGGATGTCGTGTTAACCGCTGATGCAGCGAGCGTTCTGACTCAGATGGCGTTGGAGACCACATTACGCTACGCTCTGAATCTCATCTCTTGCGCCCAAGTTGTGGCGCGGAAGAGGAAGGCAGTAGAGGTCGACGTGGAAGATCTGCGCAAAGCTTACAAATATTTCATGGATGAGAAGAGAAGCGTCCAATGGCTGAAGGAGCAACAGGGGTCTCTTGTGTTCGAGGAGATTGGTGGCCCAGGCGAGGACAACATGGTAATGGACTAGGCCACCTTGGCCTGAGACGGTATCATCATTTTTGGTATGCTCCACCGACTTTTGTCGCAACGTCGCTGACTGTGAGAGCTGTGCAGGCATAAATAATATCTGCTGTATTTTCCTGTAATTCATTGTTTGCAACTGGCTCTCCAACCGGCCCGTCTCTTCCCGGTCTCTTCGCTAGAATATTACGAACCCGGACGTGTCACAAGACATGAAATCGCTCAGCTGCTATGCTGCTACTAATCAAAATGCAGACCACTCGTCTCCGACATGACAGTTCCGTCATCGCTCGCTGGCAATACTGATAATGGGTCCCGTAGTCGGCTTGGTCGGCACAGCTAACATGAATCTCCGTCCATGTAGGTACGGATGACGCCCGCCACCGACACAAAACCGACATGGGGCCGGCGTGGGTAGCTACGGTGGAAACTCGTGTTCGTGGTGATAGAAGGCACGTCATTGTCAACGGAGGTAAGAAATGGTGCATCTGCCAGGTCCGGATCCATGAAAATGGCTATATTTAGGTCTGCCCTATAAAAACCAATGCAAAAATCTCTCCCGTCAAATCATCTTTTGAGCCAACCTTCAACGTTTCAACGTTAAACACCAGCATGGTGCGTTTCCTTTGTCTTATCCTCTTGTGTCAACCTCCCCTTACGATGAGACAAGACTTCTGTCCCGTCTTACACGCAATATCCTGCATCTCGAGCGGTCTGTACTGCATGGCCTTCGTCATGTCTCGGAGACTCACTGAACTCCCAGCCTCAATCCCGCCCCCCACCCCAATACTTTCCTTTGCCGAATTGCTCTGTCAATTCCCAGTTCACTTCCGCGCCAAAGCACTGCCCAACAGTCCGTTATTCATTCGTCCTGCTCCACTTTGGAGCTAACGTGTATTCCTCTGGGCGCAGCTTAGCCGACCGCCACCTCCGTATGCTACTGTTCAAAAGACGTTCTCCGCTACTGCCAAAAAACCGAAGTCTACTCGCTGGAATCCTTTTTCACGAAAGCATTCTTCTTCCAACTCGGAGTTTGTCAGTCCCCATGGTTTGCCGGTGAGTCAAGTTCGACAACTTTCTAGACAAAAGCTCACCATGGCGCTCAGGCTGAAATGCTTGACCCTGAGGATCGCGCTTGGTCGTAGAGCGATATTTTTCGATAACTTATTTTTGTACTCGTACACCCTCTAATATTAGCCATAATCTTTGACATCGTGTGTTCAAGCTGTTCCTTAATGCCATAAAGCGCTCCGGCCGAGGCTCAATTCATAACGTACTCCTCCGGAATGGGATAATTAAAAGGCACGGATGATATGTACATTGGCTTGCACGGACCGTACATCCTGAAAAATGCGAAAGATTGTCAACCAAACCGCTCCTTGGCTAGTTTCTGGAACATAGCCATTGTCGCGGATTCCTTCTCTTTGTGGACACTAGCCCGCTCTCGTACAGCCGCGACCTTGTCCTCTTTCCCAGACTTCTGCTCAAATCGCTTCCGTGCAGCATCTCGCTTGGCAATTCTGGGATTTTGGAAAACGAAGCGCCACGTTTGTCAGCAGAAGACAATGATGAGAGTGACACTCACTGATCCCTGAAGCTATCGCCGCCACCAAGCAGTACAGATTCGTCCGCCTCAAAGCCGTCGTCGCCGCGATCTCGGAAAGCACGATCTCCTTCTCTTTTGGCTCGCTTCTTCTCTAAGGCGCCTTCTCGCCCAACTTCTCGCGGCCCTACCATATCTTCAATGTGCTCTTTTGCTTCAGCCCTGTCTCGCTTGCGCTTCAGGCTCCACTCCTCCTTTTGCGTTTCCGAAGCGAACTCTCGTGCAAACACCAGATCAGACGAGGAAGGTAGCGTTGGGCCCTGCACACGGCCTGAGCTAGATGCCGAGGTGGACGGACCCTCCCGACCATATGTTGCAGCCCCTACTTGTTCCCGAGCGGCGCGTAATGCGTCATTATCTACGCGAGACTTATTCGACGCGAATGACCATTTGTAACCTGTCTGGGACCCGGCATGAATGGTAGACGGATCCACGCCTGCATACAACGACTCTGGGTGATTCCATTAGCATGCCAATCGTATAAACAAATTTTGAAATTTACTCAATAACTTTCCCCTGTTCCATGCCTGTGTACTGTCAGCACGGAGCTCATCCAGAATCCAAAGAGATATGTACCTTTACGAACTTGCGGAAATAGCTGTCTCATGATTAGATTCCACTGTGCAGATGACTGTTAGTACCCACCTTCTAGCCTTTTCGCCAGAAAGTTCATCAAAGTACTGCCAAAGACATCAGAAAACTCTCACACGTAACGAAGGTGCCGAGAGGCGCCGTCGAAGTTCCATCCCCAAGTACCTTGTTTTTCTCATTTCTCAGCCAGATGCGAAATTCATCACCCTGGCGAACATCGAAATCAGAATGAGGGTCGAACAGAATGTGTGGAGAGAGGCTACCTTCCGAAAGTAATCGGACTCGGTGATGGGGGACGCATCGTGAGGCAGCCTGGCCAAGTTTAGTTAAACTTTCCACAACCAGTGGAGGACTCACCGTATCTCACGCGTCTCGGAGCCCCCTCTGGAGCGAGATCGGGAGCGGGAACGTGTACGGCGTTCCGAAGGCATGCAGGCCGAGACTTGAGAGGACAAGGTCGGATAATACTTTGCAAGGTGGTAGTAGTATTAGCAACCGAGAGACGTTGAAACGAAAAACGCGTCGAGAGACCAGAGATTGGTTCTAGACAACAAGAGGCAACACAACTTGAGCCCTCCCTTCAAGCAGAACCAAATAAGTCGCTAATAATTTTGCTTGCAATGGCGAGCTCTCTCCAGGCCTGTGCCAGACCTCGCGCCGTCCCCTCTGCCCCCTCACTTGCCAGGTGGTATGCAAAACCTGCAGACCTCAGTGCTGGCGACACCAGACTCACCCTTATTCGACGCGCCCTCTATCCAGGAAATATACGCAACAGGCCCTCACCCACCGGCACTTGGCGCCCCGATGTACGCCAAACCATCCAACGCGCCATTCCTTCCGTACAAGCGCACCAGACTATCGAGCGCGCATGGCTGCTCCATCGTAGACACCTGAGAAAGCGGAGGGAGGCAGAGTTGGCCCGCAAGTTTGAATGCATGCGTCGGGCGATGGAGGAGTTGAAGGAAATAGACTTCAAACTCTATATGGAGGCCAATAAAGTCGAGGATCCGAGGGCAAGGAGTGCGGTTGAGATGGAATTGGTCAAGACGATGCCAGCGATGGAGGCCAGGAGTTTTGAGGCGAGAATACGAGGGCTTTTCCCCAGGGAGCTGAAGATACCGACAGATACACCATCTAAGACGGGATGGAACTACGAGTGGAAGCCAATAGAACGCCCGATATAAACTGTAAGAGTTGCTGACCATATTTGAGATTCAGGACTCATGTTCGTTGCCAGCATTTTGCGATGAACGAAAACAAAATATGCTTTGGATGTACAAAAACAATTGACAAGCAATATAATATGCCTAGCCCCATCTCGAGTCGTCTCGCATGCCAAAGTCACCCAATACGTCTGCCCCGGGTCCACTGCGTCCGCTAGGTGCAGTTTTACCAACAACGGCAGCGTGAACACCCTCCAAGGCTTCTGTCCATTTGTTGAGCGCGGCATATCTCTTCTTTTCTAGACTTTGTCTGCGAGAGACCATCGTGTCAAAAGCGGAATAAGGGGAAAAACCGGATACGACTTACTTCCGGTCCAGTTCAAGACGCATGCCCACCTGGTCGATCCTTCCCTCCACCTTACCCTCGAGGATCAGGCCAATAAGGAGTTCCTCGACCTCGTTTGTCTCCACGTTCAGTTGCTATAGACCGTTGAGAACAATCTTCGGTATTGATAGATATGTGAAGAGACCTTGGCAAGGAAAGACAGCTCTAGCCTTGTGTAAGGCTTGATCAAATCGATGAGATATTGCGTTCGTAAGCTGCGCAGGAGTTCGCCAATGTAGGCCCGAATGAAGCTGTCGTCCATGATGGTAGAATGATTATCTGTATGGAGGTGAATACTAGCCTCGATATGAGAATAATCAGCTGCACCCTTCAGAATCTTTTCCGCAGAATGGACTTCTCGACGCTGATATGCGTCCACAAGATCAGTCATTGCCTTGATCTGAGGGTCCGTCTTGTATCTAAAATGAACTGAGCAAGGTCAGAGACCGAGGAAGTTGGACATACGGCTTCGTTTCTTGACTGTCGAACGGATTGACCTCGCTCCCTGTGAGCATGTTGGCCAGGACAAGGTACTTGAGTACTTGGATACGTTGCGGAGAACCCGCTTCGTCATAGCTGCGGAAGGATTCGAAGAAATCTTCCGAGGCCCGGTTCCATTGCCCTTCAAGGATCATTAGATGCCGGAAACAAATAGATAGAAAGATTATATTCACGTTCGCCCATCCACATCTTCCCCCCGCACTCTTTGATGATACCCATTATTCGGGGGTGCGGGATGGCTGAACGGACGTCATTGCTGGCATTATATATCTCCTGATATATACGAATCAGGTATCTGCAAATGCACCACAACAGAAACGGACCTTCAGCTTTTTGAAATTGCGCGTTTCATTGTACATCTGGATTTCAAGCGCGTAAATTTCAAGAAGTTGAGTGCCACGTTGGGATTGGGACTCATCCCCGTCCCCGTCAACCGTGGTGGCATGGTGGAGGTCCCGGATCAGCTGAAAGACGAAAGTTTAACTCAAACAAGACTAAGCACAACAAAATCGCACTTTCGATAACCGCGTGTATTCTTTCCTGTCCAGCCAAAGTTTCGCCAGCTTGAGGTTGGTCTTGACGGACAGGCGCTTGTATTGCCGAGTCAGTCAAGGCAACGCAATGGGCCAACCAGCCAACTTACCTCGTTCTTTGCATCCTCCAGTGCATCCTTCGTAGCCTGATAGAATTTCTCCAGCACATCTACTTCGATGACGCCACCCTTTCCACCGCCGACATAATCCAATATGCCATTGATGGTCTTCTCCGAGTAGTTACGCGTCACGGCAGATTTAGTGTAGATCAAAAGCTGGGTATATGTCTTGAGGGCGTCAGTGGGTCGTCTGAGGGTCAGGAAAAGCAGCTTTGTGGACTGCTTGAGTGCTTTGAATCCCCTGGAAGTGCAGAAGTGAATATAAAGGTGTTCGTTGAATGACATATATCCGTACCAATCACCCTGCTCTGTCTCCTGGTCGACTATGGCTCGGAAATCTTTCAAGGCTTCTTCTGGGTTATCGTCCTTTTTCGCTAGGTGGTGTGTACTCAGCAGAACAACAGGAAAATTTTTGAGACTGTAGCATACACTTCGCCTTGTAATACATGTTCTCGACATCGGCGCTGACAGAATCATTTGCCTCGTCTCCGTCCGAGTAGTCAAAACCGTAGTCCTGGTGTGCCCATCGAACTTTCGTTCAGCGTCTGGGGTTAATATTCATACCTCATCGTCACTGCCTTGCATGTAATCGGCATCATCATCATCCATGGCGGGCTGGCGTTAAGTTTGCGAGCTAGTGATGACGGTATATCCGATGTCAGGACAAGAGCGCGTGCGATGCAGAGGCCACTCGCTATGAAGTTAGAGATCACCGCCAAATGGTGTGCAGCTGTGGCTGTGCCGGGCAAGCACACGCAAACTCAACTGACGCGTCAGCTTAAACTTGAGCCATCTCGCGTTGCGTCTCTCATATCTCCACCAATATTCCCCCGCCATGCTAGAAAATACCCTTAGATTTATTAACACTGTTGTGAAACCCAAACCCGTCAGCATTCTTCTTCGTCTTTCGTTCGTTGGCCTTCTGACTTGAACGTGAACCGAAACTGGGCGCAGGTCTTCACCATCCCGCCATCGGATCCAGATCCAATACATCATTTTTCGAACAGAAATTTTCCGTCAGACAACAATATCATCTCTTGTGCGTATGACCGTTGCTGTATAACCTATGAAATCGGATTGAGTCCCATTGCCGTTCCACATTTTAGATGCCAGCAAAACATCGGTCAACTCGTGTACATCCCCGCAGAAGAGTACACCATCGTTGATTCCAAGGAGCACCAATACTCCCAAAAAGCATGCAAATAATACTAAGGTCTGTTGTTGCTCCTGCCATCGACCAGATCCTGTGCATGTATGGACCCTTGTTCCCACTCGATTTATCATTCGAGCTACTACTAATCATATCCAATGCATAGGCGTACCCCCTCAATCGAGAGCATGCAACGCCTTCCCGATCGGTGAATCTTGCCCTGTATCCTGTCTGCGAGACTTGCAGATTGATCATGTTTTAGGCCAAGAAAACACATTTCGAGCAGGTCCGGATTTTTTGGAGCATCTCAGCTATTATCATGCCCGTGTTGATGAATGTTGTATTCAGGTTGACAGACGTCCAGACTGTGACCAACCTGCTTCAATCTCGGACATGGGCAATCATCACTCAAGGCACACAAGGGTGTGTGTTTAGTTATCTATCCAGGCGATGAGAGTATCTACTCAGCATTCCAAAGGAATCCGCGAGCCAGGGCGTTGTTTTCGGTTCTTCATTCGTAAGTGACGTTCCTCTACGAGTTTCAACATTCAATGCAAATTGTGTGTTCAGGTGGGGTGTTCGTCAATCGAAGAATTCAATTTCACAGCATCTCTTGCGGCAAGTTTGAATTTTTGAAAGTGCCGGGGAAGGTCTTGGACTGAAGCATGTCTGCAGAATGCCACATCTGCTGTTTCTGTCCCAAGTCCAACGGTGCTTCGACCATCACTGGTGCACATTATCATTCCCTGACAGCGTTGTTAACAGGTTTTAAAACGGTCTGCATTTGTGTCTGAGGTATGTTTTATTTCCATTGTTATTAGTCTACTCTCAACTTCCCTCAGATGGGAGAACTTCCCAAGCGCATTGTAGGTGACTACCAAGAGATGGTATACGCTCGACTGACACCAGAGTAGGCCAAAAGTGATGCTCCGAGATTCGGAACGTATTCTGGAATCGTACTTGTGGATCCTCCTCGCGACTTCATCATAGTGACTTATTCATAGAAAGCTTCCGTCAAGTCGTGGGCCTCCCCACGGCTTCAGGCTGCTCGCCTCAAGGTGCGCCGTGCATGATGCTTTCTTGATAACTCCTCGACGTTGAGGCAATGCATCAGCGGCCAGCACGTCCGCTACTATCGGTAAGAATGCTCACATCTCTCTTCAAGTCTAGCATTGACCCAAGCTTCAGATTAACAAGTCCTCGTTGCGGTCTACGGTATGTGCCTTCTACGCGATGTCATAATAAAATGAGGGCCAGAACTTAGCGCAGAACGGGTCTGGCCATGATCCCACCAGTATCGGGCGGAAGGTGCCCGGCTATATTACACATGTGGGTTGTGTTTCATCCACAAGCATGGTAGCGGTGTTAATGATCAGCTGTAGCAAGTACGCCCGATTTCCCCTAACGTGGTTCTGGAAGCTTTTGTTTACCTGTATTGGTGGTGCTAGGATGCAGGTCCCAGATCTGCCAAGAAGGTGGACGGGAATGAACTGAGGAGAAGTAGTGGAACCATAGGCTCTGTAAATCGGATTGGATGGGTGCGTTTTATCTTTCCATCAGGCTGGAAAAGATAATCCAACCACAACAATTAGCCCTTGGGCACCTTCCGCAAGACTGAGAAAGTCACATCCAGCACGGAGTTGGTAACAGCGCGACCCGAGGCAAGCCCCGTGAGAGTACTTGTACTTTTCTTCTTTGAACAAACGGTCGCTGACTAGGATCTAACCAGGAATGTAGACCACCAGGCCGCGCACGGGCCTCGTTCGAAAACGACTTATCGCCGATCATCGAGGACGTCCCTGCATTCCCCAGCTTCGGCAATTTGCAATCCAGCTTTGGTAGCTCCAGTTTTGGCATGTTGGATGGTGGTGAACTTGAGCATAATGTAAGTTGCATAGAGACGCATCCGAGAGAACTCACTCAGACTCCGTCATATTAGATGATGCCAGAGGGAGAAATAAACTTTGATCATATGAACCTCAGCGGCTCATTTGTGCTGCAATCAATATCATGTCGAGACATGAGAGGTAATCGTTCCTGCAGTGCAGTTAAACCAAGCTAAACCGACGCAGGTAGGGATTCCGCCACAGGCGAAGATGAGTCGACACTTCCAGCTTTAGTACTTACATTTCCTACCCCGGAACAACCGAAATCGCCGGTATTGGCTCAGCAGCCACCACTTCCTGTGCATAAAGTCGGTGCGGCGGCGGCTTCTGGCGATTCAATCCCTAGCAGGTGCGATCAACGACCCAGCAGCTTAGCAGTTCCTGCGCTCCCTCACTGTACACATTGTGGATTCGGATTTGGCCTCGACTTTCATAACCTGGAGACGCCGCTCAGTAACAACCCGTGTCGGTTCTGCGAACCCCAGTGGCTAGCGTGCGAGATGTGGCATCGAACCAGGGCAACAGTCTTCGAGAGCCATGCGTGGTAAGGCCAGTGGAAAGCAAGGCAAACAGCAGGGCTCTTAGAGGCAGGCTAAGCCTCCCGATTGGAACTCACAGAGGGCTGGTGGTCGATGTTGTTGATGAACTGGGCCAACTTTGTGAAGCACAAGATGAAGTCCTCACGAAAACGGCCGAGGAAGGTTATACCCGGTTTCCGAATGTTATCATCAAGGACAGGACGAAAACAAAGCGCAAGACAGTTGCAACGGCGTGGAAGAGGGTTACAAGCTTATTCGAGACCCGGCGAACTGCGGACAAGCGCAACTCAAGACGCGTGGAAGTGGATAACTTGGTGACCGAACCGGAAAGACGACGCAAGGGTTTGGATCTCCGCTGGCTTGGATCATCAGTCGCGCGGGCCTGATCATGAAATAACACCAAGAGCAAGCATTTTTCAAGAGGACGAATCGCAGAATCCCTCAAGTTAGCTACAAGAAACCCCTGATCTTCATCTACATCCATTTCGCTTCTTTGGATTTTCGGATCTCCAGTAATTTTAGCCAAGTAGTAAACGATACATAAGTAACGCGTGTTGGAAACATAAGACTGGTGCACAAATTTAGCGTTCGGAACAGTTTCGGAAGCTTGAGCGCGTGAGGCTGGTAACCACAAGTGCGAACTGTGAGAACTTCATACGCCAAGTTGTGTGCTACCGATTGTGGATAGCTTGTGCTTTTGCTGTTATATAGATTAGCTGCCTACAAACAGACGGGCGAGAGAGGCCAAGAGTCAGAGGAGGCTGGGCTGCCAATCGGTACGAGGCTTCCGAAAAAAGGAGTCGGTGTTACCGACGTTTCGTTCAAGGTCTCGATCCACTCTGCTGGTTTCTTTCATGTCCCAGTCCACTGGGTACTTTTCGTTCTTAAATGCGCCTTGCTGTGCGGACCACGCCAAGTTTCCCCCATGTCTGCCTCTCACTCGAATGCGTCTAGCCGGCCTCGACTGCTGTACTCTCGCTTCAAATCGGCCAGCTCGACAGTCGTGCTTCATGCTAGAAAACACGCAGGGGTCCGTGGTCCCTCCCGTGGGCTGCTGAATACAGAGCTGATACTGGTGGACAGGTCGGTATAGTATGTTCAGTCGCATACTTCGACCCGGGGAACTGGGGGGTGGACCTACAAGCAGGATCTCAATTCGGCTACCGACTCCTCTTTGTCGTTTTACTGGCGGGCCTTTTTGCAGTGTTTTTGCAGGTGAATTCCCTCGTCTGTAAGCTAAACGAGGGATTAAACCACCGAGGATAGGTATTAGCAGCCAGACTCGGTTGCGTGACTGGCCTTGGTATGTTCACTTTTCTGTGGCCATACATCGTGTTGATGTCCGCTTTTTAAGACCTTGCGTCACACTGTCGCGTACTTCTATATGCTCGGCCAAAGCACACGTTACTCTATCGCTGGCTAGGACTATATCCTCTGTATATCCTTTCAGAGGTTGCCATAATCTCAACCGACTTAGCTGAACTCTTGGGGTATGAACTGAATATTGATTTCACGGCTTCCTGATCAATGATTATCTTAGTTCTGCAATAGCCCTGTGCCTGCTCTTCCCGCGATTACAATGTGGCACGGCGTCATAATCACCGCATTCGATGTCGTCCTTCTCTTGGCTCTTCGCGATCCCTTGCGTTCTACGCCCGTCAAAATGTTTGAGCTTCTTATTGCTGGATTAGTACGTTCAACACAGCATACTCACTTCCGTGTCCTCCAGCTCATTGTGCCTGTAGGTATTAGCAGTCTTGATTTGCATGGTTGTCATCATCACGAAGGTAAATGTAGATTGGGCACAAGCCTTTGACGGCTTCCTCCCAAGCAAATTCCTCTTTGGAAACGGTAGCTTATATACATGTCAGTATTCGCTCATTGATTCATATGTCTTCGCCTTACCTGTGCCTTTTAGCTGTTGGTATCTTGGGCGCCACTGTAATGCCACACAGTCTCTTCTTGGGCTCCGCACTTGCCACACAAAATAGACTGACAGTGGAAGAAAAGCCAGAGTCACTGGCTAGTGTGGACCCCAAGGAAACTACCTCAAGAACCCATTACAAGCCATCCACTCTCCGTCGTATACTCGGCTTCTTTGTCGCACTCTTCCGTACTCCACCGTCCAGCCCACATGCCACTGTTGTGAAACGGCACGCGGATCGAGAAAACAACACTTTAGCTTTTGTTCGAGCACATCTATACCACGGAATCTTTGACGTCGTTGCCAGTCTCCTCGGGTTCGCTGTGTTGATCAATTCCCTGTACGTCTAATTTTCTCCCGATGTTTGCTCTGTCTAACTCGATGCTAGTATTCTCATACTTGCAAGCGCGGTGTTCTTTTACGGTAGTGGCCGCATGCCTACGACCAAGTCCGCCAGCCTTTTCGATGCATACGACCTCATCCATGATGTCGTCGGAGCGCGTATGCTGTCTAGTTAGCCGGAGATTGTTGATGCTCACCTCCTGAGATTCAGCTGCTGCCACACTATTTGCCATAGCTCTGCTGGCCGCTGGCCAGGTTCGTGTTCTCTGTAGTCCCACATCTCGTTCTTAACATGGTCTCAGAGTTCATCAATAATCGCAACCGTAGCTGGGCAAGCGGTCTCGGAGGGCTTCCTCAACTGGCGCGTTTCCGTATGCCAAAAGTTCCCCTCAGGATGATATCTCCCACTTACAAGTAAACCCGCAGCCTGTCGTTCGTCGGCTATTCACGCGACTTATCGCAGTCATACCTTCCATGGCCGTAGCTGTCGCTGTCGGCCGGCCTGGCATTGACGCCCTTCTCGTTGGATCACAAGTGGTTCTATCAATTGTTCTTCCATTTATCACGCTCCCGTTAGTCTTCCTGACATCCTCCAAAACCGTGATGCGAGTACGAAAGCCGGAAATGCAGCCCCCGAGGTCGGAGAGTTACAGACAAGATGGAATGACGAGGTTGATTTCAGCAGCGGCAAGATCGCCACAGCAATCGGTTGCGCCATATGGTTGGTGATACTGACCGCGAACATTTACATGATTGCTAGTCTGGCCATGGGGGAAAGCGGTTCCGTCTCATAATAGTTACATATATTGTGTAAATTATAAGGATGATTTTATTTGACTTTCCCGGCGTTTGCTCCTGAGCAATGACCCCCAACAATTGTGGACCTCACAATCGTTGGTTGATCACGCATCGTAGTAGTCTTTGAACCGAGTTCCTTTTCCAGCTGATCTTTGTTGTTGTTCGGCAACATTTTATGCTGATCCGCTCAGTGTTCAGCGCTCAGGACTCATCTGGAGGTCACTTGGAAGTAACCCACATTAGGTGAGGCTCCAAACGAAGTCGGTGGGGAACACACAAGATGGCGACGCGACCAACTCGGAGAGTGGAGTGTGCTGGCGCTCCGTGTTGTTTGGCGCTGTCCAGCAGAGTGGAGGCACGTTTTCGCGCAAACGGGGGAAAGTGGAGTGCGGGGTTTCGGCGCCATACACAACACCTGTGGTTCAATAGCACCCTGAGTACCAAGCGCACGGCTGGTCTGCTGATCGAAATCTCAGGTGACACTTGCAGACGCTAGTGACGCCACCATTTGATAGGAAAAGTAAGGTGGCCGAGAACGCCGGTGACAGCTCCTTGGCAGGGTCGTGGGAGGGACCCTATGGGAATCAGCCATCTCTCCATCCAAGGGACACAGAAAAAAATGGTGGCAAATCCCAATGCACTCTCTGATGCTCCTCTAAGTATATTTTTTCCCTGATTTTTACGCGTCGTCGAATGTCCGAGCCCGGAGGGTGGTACTCAGCTTTCCCACGGCCCTTGATCTGCCGGCAAATATGCGGAGATTGCCGTGTCGTGCGAACTTACATACTTTTTGAGAGTACACCAATTTCTCTTTCTTCTATGCTCGCACTTCCACCTTCATTATGCTTGCCATGTCGCCGTTACCTCATGGGCTCTTCAGTAACGATTCTTTGTCGTGTTCCAACGGTCTCCTCAAATTTCCTGCAGCTCCAGCTATTCAGCAGACAGTTCACTACAACCCGAGCGGTTCTTGCTAGGAAAAATCAGATCCAGAAAGTCCGAATTCCCTCGAAGAAAGCTATGGCAGCAAAATCCAGACGACGGGCTGCAAAGGAGGCTAGACTTGTTGACCATTCGGAGGACATGACACTGGAAGGCGCGATTGCCGTTCTTCGCGTGAGTCCTTGTTGACCATGAATGTAAATAACTAACGAGCTCTTTGTTCCATTGCAGGCGGTAGAAGTCGCGTATCCGACTTCATCTTATGAACTCTTTGTCAAAACCGATTTGCGTGGTGGCGGCATTGCTGTCCCCAAGGGACGTATCAATATGCCGCGCGAACCGAAACCGAGACCAGAAGATACTATCCTCGTCTTCGCGGAAGGCCGACAAGCTGAGGAGGCGAAGAGGGCCGGGGCTCATATTGTTGGATCTACGGAACTTATCGACGGGGTTAGTGTCCTCTTTTGCTTCACAGAGATTAACGACGCGTTTATCTTCTAGATACTCAACAACCGAATCAAAGCGAAAACTATATTATGCACGACATCCCTTATTCGGGCGATCACTCCTCGGTTGGGTCGGTTTCTTGGTCCCTTGGGTTTAATGCCAGCAGAGCGCCGTGGAACAGTGACCGATGATATAGAGGGATACATTAAACGTATCAAGGGCAGTCAGGAATGGAAGGCGGATCGCTCTGGGAGCATCCGCATGCCCGTGGCGCTTGTGAGCAGAGCATTCCCTCTCCCTACATATGTTGACCATCACTTTCCTTGCTCAGATGAATTTTCCGATTGCGGACGTTGTAAAAAACTTCCGTTATGTGATGGATTCGATAAAGCGGGTTACTGGGAACGTCAAAATGCGCGACAATAGAGAATCCACCAGAAAAGGTACTCCCATCAATATATCCAGAGTTTTGAATCCTCCTCATATTGCTTCAAAGTGACACCGATAATGCAGGTGACCCTCAGTTCGAGGAATGCACCAGGAATTACGATATCAGATTACTAGATGGTCTGTAATGTAAATGAATCCCTATACATACATATAATACACAAAGCTAAGCTCAAAACGTCAAATATTGAGTGGAGGGAAGACAACGAATGGAAACAAGCAACAAGATCTGATAAACACGACTTCAGTCATAATCCTCTTCTGTATCTTGCGCCTGCTGCTCGTGAGCAATTCTATCTCTTCTGCTCTTTTTCCGCTTAGCCCTGAGATCGTCAGCGAGCGTCTCGTAGTTCACTCCTTTCACGTTCTCCTTTCCTCCTCGTTTACCGATATCAGCCCCCCTCATTGGAACCTCCCTTCCTTTCACTCTCTGCGGTTGGTAACGTTCCTGTGGCGGATTTTTTGGCGCATGGGGGAAAAGATCTCCCCAACTAGATTTCCGTGCGTCATAGAAAGGCTGTTTGCCTTGCGATCTTGGAACCGTCATCCGCATTATTTTTCCTGGACCTCGAAAGTTAGCATTTGAATACTAAGACATGAAAATGGCACTTGCCTTCAGGTGTGCAGGCGTCAAGAATAACGTGGCCGCTTTTCTTCAAAGGGGGGAAGATCAAACGAGGCCAACCGTAAGCCTCAAGCCTCAGGGCGGCGTCCAAATCCGCAGGAGTTGCAGGTTCCTCATTGACCTCGATGTCTTCGATAACGTCGATCGGAGAAGCATTCAACCCCCCCTGTTGCGCCGAATCGTGCTCGCTGTGGAGGAATATCTCTTTCACCGGTATTTGCGACTCCAGTTCTTTGTCCAGAGCGACTTGGCCGACTCTGCCAACCCTGCCCACCTTGGTACCTGGGTTAGGTGGCCTAGGGCCTCGGCGGATCACGATATATGAATATCCCATATCTTCATATCCCTCACCAGAGTGCTTTGTTTGCCGCACAAATGATGGCCGCTGAAGCCGCTGAGAGAAGCCGCAGACGAGCTTGATATCTCCCGGGAAATTTAGTGGGCAATCATGGTCATGAGAGCACTGGCACGAGAAAAAAAAAGTATGAATGGTGTAGGTGTCAAAGATACAGCATAACCCACTGGAGCAACAACATGGGAACCACGGATCTCCCGGTCATCTGCGTCCGGATCGTTGAACTCCTTTCGTCCAACCTTCAACAGGTAATCTCTGGTTTCGGCGATACACTCGAAACCGGCTTTCGTATTGTGATCAATGATAACCTCATTTGCAGACGTCAGTGACCTTTCACAGGATGATGCATATCGCGCGTTACCAGGACGTGAGCTCCGCTCGACCACATCTCCTTGATGAGCGCCTTTCGTGCAACGTGCGTGGGAAGTGATGTCAACATGAACGCAGATAGCGCCACAGTATAATGGCCTTCAGAGCGCGGGATTATATCATCCTCTCTGAAAGATTTGTGCCATGATACCCGTAGAGGACCGGCATCGATGCCTACAAATTGAATGAAATCGGTTTCAAAGTTGCATCTTTTCGTGCACTAACCACGGAGTAGGCGCTTTCCTACGGTGACAAGACCCTCCCGCTTGTCAATGCCAAGGTAGTGTCGAACAGTCGTATTGGATATAACAAGATTAACTGCTTCTCGTTCGTCTTCTGGGGTGTGGCGTTCTTGAAACGCATAAGCGCCACTCCTGTGAGAAGAAATATTTTAGTCAGGCATACCAACGTCAACGTGAAAGAGGAACAGAACCAAAGACCGCTGCCAGTACCTGCACCCCAGTCGATGATCCGCTCTACCCTCCATTCGGGTTCCAGTCTGCGCTTGACATGATTTAAGACCGCCGTGATAACGGAAAAATGAGCAGGGAGTGCCACAGATGCGAAAGCGGATCCGTCACGATCAGAATGCCGATGTGCCTGGGTCCGCGAACGGTACTTGGTGTCATAATTGGCATCCCAGCTGTTCTCTGAGATATCGTTTCCATCTTCTCCTTGAAATAGTCGCTTTGCGTCGTTGTGCAACTGCTTCTTATCCCCCTCTGAAGTCTAGTTTTAGTATACACTTGGATTTTTGGCAAAACGTTGTCACCGGAGATGATGAGGTTAATTGAATTTTGAAGTTCAAGAGGTAAAACAACTGCGCCGACGTTACGACTGCCAAACTCTGCAGCTGGAGATTTCCGCCCCAAAACATCGTCCTCGATTATTTCGCCAAGATCAGGAGTTGTCACGCCGGAGAGCGAAAAATCTTGTTGCAGTTCAGGGAATTCCTCTAGCTCTCTCTTATACGGAGAATGCGGGCCCTTAGAGCGTTTTTTGCCTCCAAGTGACATGTCGACGTCGCGCAAAAGGGTCCGAAGAGAGGGATCTAGGTCCACGGGCGGATTAAGGTGAGGTGTCCAACTTGCCGCTGAAGAGCCGAAAGAAGATACGGCAACACAGCGTCGTCTGAGAGCTGCCCGCAGTCCTCCACACCATGTCGCGGAGAACATGCAAAACACTTGCTGCAGTATGTGATTACGTAAGAACTTGCACCTTAATGTCGTCCACGACGCGTGCTTCTCCGCAAGGTGGCGAGCGGCCCTCAAAGAGAGCCAAAGTCTCGCCCGACGATATCGCCGTAGCTTCTACAGTCGTGACAGAGGATATTGACGACGAGGAAGAAGAAACATATCAACCGCCCACAGAGGTTCGCGCGTCCGATCTATATCTTGACACGGCAAGTGCGTTCCAGCAAATTCATGTTCGAACAATGCTCATTCATATTAGATTAACCGAGTCATTCTTGACTTTGACTTTGAAAAAGTGTGCTCAGTGTCGCTCACGAACATCAACATATATGGCTGCTTGGTCTGCGGCAAATACTTTCAGGGCCGAGGGCGCAATTCGTACGCTTATTCTCATTCCATCCACGAGGACCACCATGTCTTTATCAATCTCCAGACAGCTCAGGCAATGAGTCGTTTCCATGAACTCACTGCTCCCGCTCATATTTATCTCTAGGTCTACGTTCTTCCGGACGGGTACCCCGTCTCTGACCCTTCTTTGGATGACATTTCTTTTGTCCTCGCTCCGTCGTTCATTCCCGCATCGATATCGACCCTTTCCTCTCCTGCACATCTCGCCAAACCTTCGTACGACCTGGCTAACAAAGTTTATTTACCCGGATATGTGGGTCTCAACAACATCAAGAGGAATGACCACATGAATGTAATCATACATTCCCTGTTGCACATCCCTCCGCTACGAGATTACTTGCTGCTGTCCAACTTTCGTGGTAAAGAAAGCGAGCTACTGAGGCGTTTTGCTGGCTTAGCGAAGAAATTGTGGAACCCTCGGCTATTCAAAAGCCAAGTCAGTCCGCATGAGTTCCTCCAAGAAGTCAACAGAGCGAGCGCCGGTAAATTTAGACTGGAGCAGCAGGGCGATCCGGTGGAATTCTTGGGTTGGTTGCTGAACCGCCTGCACAAAGACACCGGTGGCTCAAAGCGGCAGAACTCAAGTAAGTCCTTTCTACTGCCCATCAGGCTAGATGATGAGATCTTCCCGATAGGCATCATCTTCACGACCTTTCAGGGCGAACTTCGCGTGGAAAATCAACAGGTCGTCCTCCGTTCGGACCCAGGTGAAAATGAAAAGCCCCGATTCGATATTGCTCGAGGTGACAACTTCCTCTCACACACGTCATTTCATGAACGGCACTCACGGTCCCTCGGCAGATATCACATCCACAGTATCTCCGTTTCTATTCCTTGCAGTGGATCTTCCCCCCCCTCCGCTCTTCCAGGACTCAGTAGAGAAAAATATCATCCCGCAGGTTAGTATACACTCCGTGCTTGCGAAATATGATGGACGTACGACCCAAGTGAGTCGCCTTCTCCCGACACCAAACAATGCACCACCTGATTTTGAAATCAGGAATCTGCTGGTCAATTGAAACGATATAAGTGCCAGCGTCTACCTCCGTACATAATTCTGCACTTCAAGCGATTCACAAAAAATGCCTTTGTAGAGGAAAAAAATCCGACCATTGTCAATTTTCCTCTGCGTGGCCTCGATTTCCGGGATTGTGCGTGGATTTTACCGAGTTCGAGTATCTGAAGTTATCAACTCATGGCACTGTTACCTCCTTTATCAGATGTCGATGCCCCTCCTTCTAACGTATCTACGGTATACGATCTTATTGCTAACGTGACCCATGAGTCCGTGGCAGGAACCACACGAGACAAGGAGAACACAATTTGGAAGGCTCATCTCCGCGCTGCCGGAGGAGGGGGTGAGAGCGAGAAGTGGTTCATGATCCAAGATCTTATCGTTGAAGTTGCACGGAAGGAAATGATCTTCCTTGGAGAGACAGTGTTACAGGTGAATAAAACTCCTCTGCCTCATGTTGCGTTCCTAATGTGCTATATGACCAGATATGGGAACGGAGACCCAACGAACCAAAAGGGACTGTAGGCGCCGTAAACATGGACGTCGATATATGAATACAATATCATCGGTGTTACTTAACTACTCAGAGTTCTGACACGTGTAAATTCGTACGAGGCACCCGAGTACCCGCGTTAGGGCTAGCCACATCATTTTTGTGGCCCAGTGTCATCCGGCCGGGAGTCGGACTGCCCCTGCGTTCCCTCACCGGGTCTTGTCGTTATGTTCTTGGGGATCATGGTGTTCGGTTGGGACGATTTCGGCAAAGCATTTTCCGCCGTCTTAGTTGCTCTTGGTACTCCGTGATGAGAGCCAGCGCTTACGGGTTGTAATATTCCTACCTTTCAAGTTCCCTACTTTGGATAAGTGGTAAGAATGTATAAACCGTGATGCCAACGCCGAGTGCTGTCGCGCAATAAAATCAGGAGGAGAGGATCTAAGACAGATAGTATCTGCACCTGCTGCAACCAAGTAGTTGATACCCGACCTTTGCATTGCAAGAAAACGCCGCTCAAGACGCACAGTGTAGGTAGAAGAAGTTTATGCTAAGCGCGCGGGACTTCAAAATCCATATATTTGATCAGATTGCCGCCGAGTTTAAACTCCGCGGCACTGGCCTAGACGAATCATACTGAGAACGTTAACAAGAAACACATGTAATTAAAGTAGCGAACATGAAAGCCAGAAAAAATGAAGGAAAGAAGGAATCAAGAAAGAGAAGCTCTTTTTCATTAATTTCAGACACCCAGGGCCTAGTGAAAGATGAGTCAAAATGGTCTCGGACAGTAACTAGTTCAACCAGCTTACTACCAAAGTTTGTCTCGCAGCCTCCTCCTTAGCCGCGGACTTATTGACAGCGACACCAGTGCCTTTGACTTCTCCTGACACTAAAAAAACGTCAGAGAATTTAGTATTGGGTACGAACTGCGATACCCTTGTAAATTACGGTCCACTTGATTTCATGCGAAAGACCAGTGGAGTACTCCTCCCAGCTCAGGGTGTGACTCGCTTTCTGACCTTGAAAATCTAATGTAGCGTCGTTGAGTGAGACGTGAAGCAATTAGACCATGGATAGACTATACGATTGTTGAGTTGTGTAACATAATCTGGGGGCGTAGTGAGATAAGTAGCAGCGAATACCAGGTCGGGAGTCGACGCACTGGTCATAGTTGGATAGAGTAATGGTAAGCAATAGTTCTGTTGAGACCTGGGCTAATCAAGACACTGAAGCGATGGTGCTCTTATATTCCTTCGGGCCTGTACTTGCGATCATCATCAGAGCTAGGACATAAATTTGCGGAAAAAAAAGCTTGCCCGAATCTCCGTGTTCTTGCAGGTAACCGGAGCCTGCTGATCACTATCCATTAAAGGCGATACGTGGTATGCGGCAGCGGGATGACACGCGGTGCTTAGATGTCGGGCTCTGGTTTGTATTGGCGGCGGTTCAGGACGCACCATCTAGGCGTGCAACAGGTCTCTGGATCTCAGGGGCGAGCACGCCAAGCAGGGTTGAAAATACGCACCGATATCTCTAGATTCGACCCTAAGTAAAACGGCCGGAAGAGAGAATGGGTTTAAGAGAGGGTAGATATGTCTTTGTTGGCAGATCAAGATAACGGGGCGGAACTTGATTTTGTGTGAACGTGAAGTTCAGCGGTAGGCCATCACGGAATAGCCCCACCACCGGTCGACGCGGAGGAATGCACTTTTGAACGGGAAGCGATGATGAAGCGTCAAAAAAAGTGTGGGAGGGCGCTGTCCAGCCGCCCATCTGCTACGACGATTTTAACATTGACGTGAATTCCGCGAAGTACGCACAGGTGGCCTATCTCTTGCCGTTCACTCTGAGCTGCCATTCGAGATTATGTAGATTATGCCCGACGTGATACTTGGAGTTAAACGCTGTCCACCAGTAGGAAGTCTATCTAGTATGCGACACCTGCTCCATGTGACAATTGAAACGACCATGAAAGGAGGACAAGATGTCGGTCCGTTAGCCCGAGGTGTCGATTTATGGGTGACCAAGATGCAGCCATCCCTTAAACAACTGATACAATGAGGCTGATGTTAAGAAAATACATCACCGTTCGATCGTATGTGCTGATTCTGAATACAATGCACCTGTGGGTCACTATGGATCAGTCTGACCGATGATACGGAAATGAAATCGATTCAATCAATTGATGATACGACAGGCCCCGGGCTTCTTCCATCGTCAAGCGCTTTCTTCAGTCAAACTTGCCAAAGCCTGTTTTGCGGCCATGTTTCTCGCCGTATGCTTCAGAAGACCCGTACCTGTTCCTCGAACTTCCCCGGATACTGACGAGGCATTTTTTCAGATAAATATCGTAAAAGTGGATGACAGTTTCACTTTTACAAACAGAAGTCCATATCGGAGCGCTTTTTGGTCCTGAGATGGAGTCCTGCCAGCTAAGTGCTGAAAGCTGCTCTTTTCCTTGTAAGTCTGCAGTCAAAAGCAGTGTCAGGTTCACCAAGAATACAATATTGAATGCATCACAGTTGTTAAGGGTAACAGTTGCGTCATCTGTAGCTGCTGAAGGTAAAATGGGGCTTGAAGAATGGGGCCGAGGAACTTACCGCTGGGCATGCCAGTGGGGAGAATAGCTTAGCGTTGGCGCCAGTGCATGGATTCTCTTATAAATTTGACATGGACAAACCTTGTGCCAGTGGCCGGCCGAGCAGAAGAAAAATTCTCACGAATCCATTTTTGTCTATAGTCCTCATATAGTTCGTTGATCATGACGAGATTTTCCGTCGAGGAACTTGCAGTAGAAAGGTCAGGAGACTGTGCCAGAGTCGGAATAATCCTGGAGTTCATCATGATCACTGTTGGCGGAGACGTTGAAATCGTCTCTCAGGATCAAAACATAAGTTGGTGCAGGTAATATTCACCAGTCTCCCAAGGAAAAAGATACAGGACAACCCAGCCTCGGTATTTGATGGAGGTCGTGTAGCTTTGCTACTAGAGTGCCCTAACCAGCGATGACGTGTATGCGTTCCTAATTGGACGTTGGTCTTCAACCAGTACTGGCAGTCGGCACAAGGGATAAACGTCAAGAACGGCCATTCTTTCATGAACGGGTTTGAATGTTTGATTGAAGTAGCGCATGACAACTTTGCAGATGAACAAGGCGTCAAAAAAAAGCCATTGAACCATCACGTGATAATGTTAAAGTTCCGCAAGTCACGCGGTTGGCAACGCCAGCTGGAAATCCCTGATCAGAAACTTGGTATTGCCGGATTCGGAAAATCCCCCCTATTGCTCGTCGCATATCTCTCAAAAGCTCTCTTTCTGGGCTCAAACTATCTTGGAATCAGTTTAGATATTGGTTAATTGATTTGAAACACATTATTAGAATGTTTCAATGGAAGATTTCAAGCTGAGAAATAATCTAGCATTCATAGTTTCACCCCATGATTGAAAGTCGATCTACAAAATTCTAGCTCTCTACAAATGGTACTATATTCAAACTATTTTCGGATTACAGTAGGTGTTATTTAGATGTCGAAGCCAACTGACTGTAGCCGATTTTTCATTAGCATCCATCTGGGCTACATGGAGTGGAATCTGTGCCCCAAATATAACATTTAGGGCATATACAAACAGTAAATCGAAAATCTGCTGTAGTCATTTTAAATAGGACTATTATGCCATAATATCGCCCCAAGTGGCCACAGGAAGTAGGGCGAGACTCTACCACTTGACGACTTTGTGTGTCGGAGTTTGAAATTTGCGAACCACCAAGACGTTTGTCTCCGGTCTGCTTTGGCAACGAAATTGTAATAATCTGTTTGGCTTACGAATGTCATTTCTGTCTTTTCATCCCTTTCTGGTGCCTGGTAATCCTAAACATCTCCAGCCTTTTATTGGATTTGAACTTGTTCACAACGGTTCACAATTCAACATGGGAGACCTGCCATCGACCATTCTCCCTGGCAATTCAGTGAATGATAGGTGCGAGTACATGTGGCAGATCTTGAAACATCCGATTATATACTAAGGTCCAGGTATCTGGTTGACACCTGGTATTATTTATGATTATCTTCAAGTGTCTTCAACCGTGAGAGTTTCAGCTTGAACTTACAGCCACAAGGAACCATCCAGCAAGTCTATCTGAGGTGTGGAATGATTGAAAGAAGATTCGGATGATTTTTGAAGTTACAGGTAAGACGTCGACGATCATTGACCGGATCATCACTTCAAATGTTCGTCCGCGGTTGATTCAACTCGGGGCGAAACATGTGCCCATCCGAGAATGAGCGACATCAATTTGGCCAAAAATTCAGCTCGAATCCCTCATTTTAAGTGGAGCATCGGGCCACGAATCAACCCCAGGGAATAACAGAAGGAATGCACCACGGATGGGATCTAGTTGATAATTCGTTCCTGGAGCCAATGTGTATATTGCTGATAGATGTCAGGGAGGGGCAACGGTTCTCGCATCGAAGTGAAATAGGGACGAAAGTATGATAACATTCAAGCACACTGAGGAGGCTTTCGCTAATCTATGAATCATTAGATGGGAGGCAAGATTTCTATGGAATATTCGAGGCGAGGCAGATTGTTTCTCTACGTTGAAGGTGGTCGGTGAGCATCAAGGTGAGCTCAATAGCCTTGAGCGATAAGAGCGATAGCTTGGCGTGCGGCACCTTCCTGAGCA
The DNA here is from genome assembly GCA_029204085.1 of Mycena sp. CBHHK59/15. Lineage (NCBI taxonomy): Eukaryota > Fungi > Basidiomycota > Agaricomycetes > Agaricales > Mycenaceae > Mycena > Mycena sp. CBHHK59/15. The sequence goes on from JARGXW010000039.1 coordinate 147,242, forward strand.
CCAGCTTTGGTCCTCGCCTCAGCCCGACCGAACTCATAGCCATTTACTATGAGCACGATGAGAACATCTTAGAGCCGCAATTGAAAGGAAAAAAAATACCATAAACGATGGAGGTCCATGTAGCATTGTCAAGAGGCCCAGATTGGGTGTTCGAATATTGAACAGACCGACCTTGCTGGGCTGCGGTATTGTTCAACTGGGTTCTATTATGTTCTGCCAGCAGCGACATAATTAAAAAGGGTGCAGAGAGGGAGAGGGAGGACAATACGTACCAGGTTGCGACATCGAGGAAAGCAAAAAATGGGAGGGCGCGTTGTTTAGACTTGGGATGGTGAAGTATGAGAACACAGAAAAACGGAAAGGTCGTTTTATAGGAGATGCAGTACATGAACAAGGCACCTCAGAGGTTGAATATCCCCGTCCGAGCAGTCGAGTTGTGGAACCGATTCATTCCTATGGGTTTAACAGCTCGGAGGTAACTCTCGAGTCAAGGTGAAGCATAGAAATATTATCGTCGAGGATCTTCATAATTTCGACCGCCGATACCTTATCTCGATGGTTCCGGATGAAGCGGGCGTAGAATGGTGAATGAGAACAACGATCATATTCGGAGAAAAGGGTGTAGCCGACGTACAGCTCGTTGGAAGTCGGTGCATTTTTCTTTTCAACCACGAATCCGAGTGGCATCGGGGTGATTGTTAAGCGTGCGATGATGATAATAAAAAATAGTAGTGTCGTGGTAGTGGCGGGTATCAGACAGGAAATGACCCGGCACCGAGCTGTAACTGTACAGCGATTCTCGTTCATGAACCCAGCGCTTGAATAGCTCCGAGGGGGGCACAGATCGTTTGAAATAATGCGAAAACAAATAGGATTCCATAGTCAATGGTCCGGCGACCAGATGCGCACAGCGGTGCTGTTATCCTCCAGGGTTCAAGAATGCAAAGAAAATGATGACCCTTTGATCCGACACTGGTCTACATCTCAATCAAGATATAACCGCGCGCTGGTGCTTCCTACGGAGGGTTCGGCGCGTCCTTCGGAATTGAATTTCAATTAGTTGCCAGTATTGACGTATAGAGAAGATGTTTGGCAGCCTGCCTCCACCGTGAGCAGTAAAGGTGATTCAGCAATGCGTACATTATGTCGAGCGAGGAAAGGTCTGCATTCTCGGAGAGTGGAAGGAGGGACTCCCTTGATTGTTGACTGAAAAATCGGTAGCTTGGGGAAGACTGACAGCATAATCGATTTGTTTGGCGCCCATCGAGCCCAAGTCAGTTCGAGACCACGTGGAGGTGCAGCGATTTTTTTGGAAGCGTCCGCGGAGCATTGCGGGAAAACGCATGCATTTGACATTGTCGGGCGTAGATTGAACTAGGATCATCACCACTTCATGAAAAAACGACGCACTGAACAGCAGCTTCAAGTTGAATCCAGGCACATGTCCCATATTGAGGAAGGTTTGGAGGGAAATCGATGTCAACATGATATGGGATGCCTTCGGAGTCTGCCAATCTCAGTTGTTTTCAAAATCGGTCTCGTTGTGTTCATTTTAAACCCTAGAAGTCCAAAACGATATTGTAAGTTGCATATTTACGGCGCCGCGAAGGGAGACGAAATCGGTAAGGTAGGCGCCAGTCACTGACAACGAGCGCTCACGTGATCAAAGCGTGACATCGGCATGGCTCCGGCCACAAAACGTTAGGACACAAAGTAGAACCTAGAAATGGTGCATTTGGGTCTTCCTGAGAGATCCCTGGTTTCAGAATTTTAAAATATGGTCTTTACATGGAGTAGTATTACATTTTCCTGACCCATTTTCTTTGAATGCAGAAATGGTTATTTCGGCGAATGGGCATGGTTTGGGTTTTTGTGCCCTCAATATTTGCCGTTTATATAAGATTCCCACGGCACTAATATGGCAAGACCTACCGGCAAAGACACAGCAAACAAGTCGAGACTCTCCTAATGGACTCAATAACTGTGATTCCGCATGTTCTGAACTCTTTATGAATGGTTTGGTTGGATATCCTTGCGTGATAGTATATCCAAAAAAAATTCCGAAAATTTTTGGACCTCTGAAATGTCGAAATTAGGTGATTTCCGGCCTGCGATGTTGCACCTCCGGGGATTTTTTGCCGCGTCACGTCATGCGTGACATATCACGTGAGCGCTCGTTATAAGTAGAAGACCGCTACGCACATGTTGACTGACGAGCTCGGCGCAAGCTGATCAAGAAGTGGCGAGAGGACATCCGGAGTAGTAATTCAACATCACCAGGACCCCCTCCATGAGATAAAAAAGGAAATCCAACCACTGGTATAGCCTCGAAAAAGATTCCTAGGCGCCCTCAGTTGAGAAAAGAACCATCGACTCCTCATATTTTTTCCCGAAAGCCGATGGATCTAGCAGCACTGGTTCAGTATCCCATGCCAGGTTCATTTACATACGCCAAAAGATAAGGAAGTCATGGAGAAACATGTTTCGCCCAGAAGAGGTAACGCATGACAGGGTGAATATTGTATAAGAGCAACGTCATGCGGTGGTGATGTTCGATGGCGATAGCCATGCGGACTTGGAACCGGGTGTCATTTGAGAAAATTAAAGATGACCTGATTCGCAGAAAATGTTATGCATCGCACGACTATCAGAATCAAATATTGAGCAGTCTATAAAAGTAAACGACACCGCCGGAGATCTTCCCGAGTACAATCATCAGGAGAGGTGCGGCAATGTACCACGGATTGCAACACCGCGGAGTACATCAAGCTCCTTATAATTAGCGTTGATGCAAGAACAAGACCCGGACCAGGAAGAAAAGCAGCCAAAGCAATTGCTTAGATCCGTGGCATCTACTAGGGAAACAAAATTAAAACGGATCCTAGACAAGAGTGAGATGACTTCGGGAAGTACTAGGCCGATAGACCATGAAAACGGCGCAACAAAAGTCGAGACGGTGAGAGGCGGCACTTGGGTGATCCGTGAAGCAGCTGGCAACGGAACTGGAAGAAGCACAACGGAGCGTAACGAGCCACGGATGGGAGTGCATTGCATCTGCAACAGCCAGGATAATTAAAAGCCAAGCACAAGGACACAACGGACAGCCAAGTAAAAGACGGAGACCACAACCCGTGGCCACAGCAATCAAGGCAGCGGTATAACAAGTTGAGGGTACGAATGTAACGCACCATCGCGGCGAAACACTCGCCGGAAAAGAGCGATCACAGTCTTGAGGACAGCAGAGCAAAGAACGGTCCAGACCTACAGCGCTCAGTTCGGGATCCATTAGCGAAAAGCGAGCCTCCAGTAATATCGGCTACCACAGTACCACTGCATGGACAGCTCTAGGTATCGTATGTTGAGGACGTCCAAGTTACATCGCACCGACTTTCGGAGTAGCCAAGAGCCCGTTGTGGGATAATATCAAGGATACACGTTACTGTAGTAATCCGACCAAGTGTTCATGGGGTGTCACCTAAAGTGTTCACTTTTTCGGTGTTCATTCTGACAAATCCCATCAGAAATTACCATAAATAGCGGTCCGGCGAACGCCGGACCGAAATTTTTGGCAGTTTTGAACCTATTTGGGCCGGAAAATGCTCCTGTCACTGTCACCTACGTCCCAAGTGTTCAGTTCACAGGTGGCCGTCGCCCGTCACCTGAACACTTGGTCAGATTACTACAGTAATATGCTAAAATGCAAGCAACTTGACTGGAGAAATTTTGAGCCACTGCCACAAGGTCACGTCACGGTCGTGATTATGATCAACAACGATCAGATAGCGAGGGATTGGCAGGATAAAGATCAGCCTCACTGGAAAGCTCGCAAGTACACGTACTTACGAAGGCCCCGTGAAGCTCCTGCAAAGGCTTGTCCGCCCAAAACCTCAATTTTGGCTCTCAAAAAGCCTATCCTTGGCGGGCTTCCAGGTCTGAAAAAGCCTACTACTGTACCATTTCGACCGTAGGTTCACGGCATGTCACCCGTCACCTAACATGTTCATTTTTCAACATGTTCATTCCTCGGGAATCGCGCCAAAAATTATCATAAATGGTAATCCGGCGAACGCCGGAGCAGAAATTTTTGGATTTTTCAGCCTATTTGGGCCTCAAAAACTTGCCGTCACCGTCACAGGTACCAAATAAGTTCAGTTCATGACCCGTCACCTGAACTCAAGAGGCGCGTGATCTCTGGATCTTGGCCAACGTTCCCACGACCTACCCACCCCCCGAAAAAGGAAAGTGTTTGGTCGATACAAATATCGGCAATACCGCTGACAACGATGAGGCTTTCAAATATACTAAACACATTGCAGGATCCTGATATAGGGCACAAACTAGACTGTGCTGGACCGCAGGAGGATCTTTATTAGCTTTCGAGAGACCGCTTTGTTGAGTGCGGAAATTGCCGAGCTCGATCGCGTGGCTTGATCTGCCGCACCAGTACTCACCTCTTGCCTGAACTTACGGTCGCAATGGTACAGTATGTGGGCACCGGCAATGCAGTACTATTTCAAACTCCGCTCGGGGCTTAATCCGGCCAAAACGATGGTTCCCAAATTGTGTTGTATATGTGGGCTCAACCACTGGAAATATGGCCATACATAATAGGGCAATTCTGTTCTATATGAACCTAGCTAGGAAATGTCCAGAGTGTTTGTTTTGTTGGGTTCTTCACCAGGCCGAAACACTTTGTCCGGCCCATTGGAGATGCGGAGAAAAAATATTTCCTGGACATTTCCTCCGTATGAAGGTCTAAATTGGACCCCAGCTTTGGTTTCCGTCGATATCGGCCATATGTGGCCAGAATTTGGCGTCAAAAGTGACACAAATATGGCAAGCCATGTTATACACGTGACCTTTTCACTCACTTCTGGTGATGCAAGTCCGTTGAATAGGTATGTTTAAAAATCATTTGAAGGTGCCAGAGTCTAGTGTATATTATTTGAATGGATTGTGAGGAGAGCATGCTATTTTCTGAGACAACACTAGATGCCTCATATATTCATCTGACCTGGTATGTCCTCTCTTGAGCGTGATATTCATCCATTTACCTCTCATGACTCATTTCAATGCCTCAGAAGTATATATCAATGCCTCGAAGACCCCCATGTGTAGTGGAAAACCAGTGAGCATTCAAAACCGTGCTCTTAGTGAGAACAAACAAGGACAAATAGCACGGCTGGGAACCGTCAATTGCCGGTGCCCACAGTATGCCAGACAAGGGTCATCACGTGTATCACATGTGTGTTTTTTTTTTTTTTTTTTTTTTGGAGCATTTGGGATAATGAAATTCAGTCTGCAGAAGCATTCCAAAGGTCATCCGCTGGGTCTACCAGATAAATCTAGTTAATGACGGGGAAGTTGTCCAGGGAGGAAATGCCATTACGCACAAGTACCATAGTGTGGGACTCCAGCGTGTATCACATGTGTGACTTGGACAGAATGTCCCAAAATTGCAATTTTTTCCTTCTGCGTTCAATAACTTGCGGCATACATTGACGTGAGTTCTGAGTCCGCGAGATGCCGGTAGTCATGTGGTGGTCGTCTGCCAAAACCAGACAAAAGTGGGCTCAAAAAGCCTAAGTCCGGACAAGGTTGACAATTTTTGGCCTCAAAAAGCCTAAAAACGGACAAGGAAAACACCAAGTCTGAGCCTCAAAAAGCCTATTTTCCGGACAAGCCTTTGCAGAAGCTTCACGAGGCCTACTTAGTAACTTACGAGGAGTAAACAAACTAGTAGTAGTACTGTGGTAGGCCAGGTACTCACGTGCACTCAAACACAGTTGGCCAGGAGTGGAACGCGGATATCACTGACAGAGGTATCCGAGGCCGAATGTTATACACGGCCCGCCAGGAGGATCAGTTCGTCGAGTGTTGGGACGTCCGTCGTGTGTAGCACTACTGGATCAGTGGCTTGCATCATGATGTGTATCCCTTCGAAATACAAAGATTTTACGGATGGGGGGGGGGGGGCCGGAAATGGAAGCATTGAACTTGAGCTAAGGAGAGTTATGAGGCTATAGGGAATTAAGGGGGCAGGAATAGGAATGGGCAAGCTGGAGGCAGCCGTATGATATCAAGGACCACAAAATTGGGTCGGAGTCTCGGAGTTCGATTTGCTCAGCCGCGCCCATCAACAGGGGACTGAGTTGGCTTCTTCTTCCCACAACACACTTCACCCTTCTCTTCGTCCGTCGTCGTGTAGGGCGTCGTTCTCGCATCCCCGTCGTCGTCGCCGGCATCGAGCTCTCCGACCCGACCCGTCGCTGCCCTCGTTTCCCTCATTTCCCTTGCTTACTCACCCGCCTCCTTTCCCGGCGCTCTCCTCCTTGCCCTCAAGTAAGACCCTTTTATCCTGTCGCCTATTGGGCGCTCCCTCATACTTTTTCAACAGACCCCCCGGGCCTCATCTCGAGCTTACAATCTGCCTCGTAAACTATGTCTCAAAACCAAGGTGATATTCAGGAGAGGATCGCTGCCGCGCGTCGAGAGGCAGAGAGTCTGAAGGAGAAGATTCGTACCAAGAAGGAATCCTCAGCGGACACCAGCCGTACGTCTTTCCTTCCAGGTTCGCATCCATCCTTGACCCTATCACCTTCCATCAGTGCGCGCAATGGCCGCAGAGGTCGACCCTCTTCCCCGTATTGTAATGAAGCCCCGGCGTGCGCTCAGGGGCCATCTCGCCAAAATCTACGCGATGCACTGGGCTGCCGATCGCCGCCATCTTGTATCCGCGTCCCAGGACGGCAAGCTTATCGTTTGGGACGCCTACACCACCAACAAAGTCCACGCCATCCCTCTGCGGTCTAGCTGGGTCATGACTTGCGCCTATTCGCCTTCCGGAAACTTCGTCGCTTGCGGCGGTCTGGACAACATTTGCTCCATATACAACCTGAACAGCAAGGATGGCAGCGGTGTAAAAGGCGCGCGCGAGCTCAGCGCCCATTCTGGCTACCTCAGTTGCTGCAGGTTCATCAACGACAGGCAAATCGTCACCAGCTCCGGCGACATGACTTGCATGCTCTGGGATATTGAAGCGGGTGTGCGGGTCGTGGAGTTTAGCGACCACACCGGCGATGTCATGAGGTTAGCTGAACGCCCCATCTACCGCCCATCAACTGACCGACTTTTATAAACAGCTTGTCCCTCGGCCCAAATCAGAACGTGTTTGTTTCTGGTGCTTGTGATGCAACGGCCAAGCTATGGGATATCCGCAGCGGTCGTGCGACGCAGACCTTCACCGGCCACGAGTCCGACATCAATGCTGTGCAGTACGTATCTGAATCATAGTCAGTAACTTTTTATTGACCGATCTTATTAGGTTCTTCCCCAACGGCGATGCCTTTGCAACCGGCTCTGATGACGCCTCGTGCCGGTTATTCGACATTCGGGCGGATCGTGAGCTGAACACATTCACACACGACAACATTCTGTGCGGTATTACCTCCGTCGCTTTCTCCATTTCTGGCCGCATTCTTTTCGGCGGTTACGATGACTGGACCTGCAACGTCTGGGACACGCTGAAGGGGGAACGTGTCGGCGTGCTCACCGGGCACGAAAACAGAGTCAGTTGTCTGGGTGTCAGCACCGACGGTATGGCACTTTGCACTGGTAGCTGGGACAGCACACTTAAGGTCAGTATAATTCTACATCGTCCAATTCAGTACTCATGACAGTCGTAGGTGTGGGCATAACGTGTTTGGGTTTGGAAAATACCATCTCCACTCGCTCCCATCTCGAATACGAAAAGTCTCTCTCAACTCTCCTTCATTCGGCAGCTCGTTCCGCTTATATATGATACTCCTTTATCTACTCACTTGCGCCCATGTCATGGACGCCAAGAGTCGGTCATTACCCCGGTACAGCAGCCTTTATACTACATGTCTCTGTTGCGGTGTTCATACATCTCGGCGCTCTGGTACCTAAACACTTTATCTGCTTACTCTGCCCAGGTTTCTTCAGTATATATAACCTTCAATTCTATTTTTTTTCACGGGGAATTGGTTGTACTGCTAAAAGACACGTGGACGGCTCGCAACTGGGCACAACGTTCATACTGACTTTACTTCCGCAATGGCTGACGACGATGAGCGCGCTGCAAAGGCTGCACGGGCAAAGGCTATGGTGTGCTGGCTGGCGTAACCTTGCCGCTTGCGCAACATAATTAATGGCCACGTTATAGCTCAAGAAGCGGCAGCAGAAGAAGACCGCGACAAATGCCGCTGCGTCAGGCGTAGCCTCGCCTATAAGTCCTCCGCCATCGAGGACCTTGACGCCGGCGCCGCCCGAGCCCGTGGAGGACAAAAAACACGATCTGGGAGACGTGTAGGTGCATCTCTATCTTGCATCTCTTGCTGAAGCATCCTGACGTTGCTGGATGGGAATCCTAGCTTCACCGTGACCAAGGACGATTCGGACGCGGCGTCGTGGCTGTCGTCGTTGACGCGTGTGCCCTCGCCGCCGCCCGCGGCGCCGAGCCCGCCTGTACAACCGCAACTTGAGAGTAAATCCTCGCACCGGACTGCGCCGCCTGCCCGGACGAGTCTGACGTCTCCGCCTCCGCAAGGGAAGGAGGTATTGTTGCAGAAGCAGCTAAACGCGTTGCAGTCGGAGAACGACTCGCTCTCTACAGAAGTGAAGCGGCTGCAACAATTTGAATCCCGTAGGCTTCCTGCTGTGTCCACAAATTCTCCACTCGTGTTAACGTACCACAGAGACACAGCAAGCGGAGGCTCTTTTGCAAGACTCGCGCTCTGCAACAAAATCCCTGGAAGAGAAGGTCCAACAGCTGCACGCTGAGAACGACACACTGCAGCAGAATCAGCAGCAGACCATTTCTCTGCTTGTCTCTGAAAAGGCGTCGCTCGCGTCAGAACTGGAGCGCCTCGAGGGCGTGGAATCGTGTACGTGTCTCCCTTATAATCCTAACCTGGACCGAGCGGAGCCTGATCGTTGTATCAGTGGCCCGATCGACGGAAGCTTTGCTCGAGGAGGAGCGCCACACATCCAAGGATCTCGACGAGCATGTACGCAGATTGCGCGCGGACGCGGTAGAGGCGGCCACACGGATCCAGCAGTCCGAGTCGAAAGAGAAGGAACTGGCGGAGAAGTGCCGCGAACAGGCAAGTTTATATCTTGCGAGCTAGAAATACGTATACTAAGGTGCGGCACAGGAGCGCCAACTGCAACTTGCAAATGCATCGATGCACGACTTGAAGAAGGAGGCGGAGCAGCACCAGAGAAAGGTCCGGGAGTTGAAGGAGCAGATTCAGAGCGACGATCGTCTCGAGCGCGCGGAGAACTCGCTCAAGAATACGCAAAACCGCGCCGATGAGTTAGAGTTTCAGCTCTCGAAGCTCAAGCAGGTGGGACTGTACTCTAGCCATTCGTCGCGTAATCTCATTCATTTGTTTCTAGGCCCACAGCACCCTCAAAACTGAGCGAGACGAATTCGATGCTCAGCTGCAGGCTCTGCGTCAAAGCGAAGAGCAATGGAAAGCGAAACATTCCGAGCTGCACGAGCAGCATTCCGCCGTGCAGCGGCAGCTGGTCTCGACCGCATCAGAGAAGGACACCCTTTCTCAGGAAAAATCGGTTCTTCAGTCTGAGGTCACAACCGCACAAGAGTCCTTTACACAGCTCAACGAGAAGCTGCTGCACGTCACCGCCGAGCTAGCCGCCGCCAGCCGGCAGCTGCAGACGACGAAGAACGAGCTCAAGGCGGTCAACCGCCGTGCGGAGGACGCGGAGCAGACGCAAAATGACTTGCAGGCGGAGGGTACGACGCTGATGCGCTCGCTCGACGAGATGCGGCCCAAGATGGTGGAACTTACCAGCGCGAAGGCCGAACTCGGTGAGACGGTCGCCGGGCTGGAGCACACGGTGCGCAGCCGCGATGCGGCGATCGCACAGCTGGAGGCGGACGCGGACGAACTGCGTGACCAGAAGGAGCAGGCGGAGCAGCGGCTCGCGGACGTGCTGGGGCAGCGCGAGAAGGACCGCGCGCTCGCGCAGGCGAGCACGGGCGAGCTGCAAAAGGCGTACGCGGACCTGCGCGAGGAGCTCGATCTTGCAACCGACAGCGTGCGCGCGCTCGAGACAGAGCGCGCGGGGCACCGCGCGGAGATCGTGCGGCGACTGGAGGAGCTCGACGCGCTTACGGTGGCGGGCAACGCGCAGGCGGACGAGCTCGCTGCGCTGCGACGCGAACTGGCCGAGCGACGCACGGATCAGGACGAGGAACAGGACTTCCTCACGCGGGCGCAGAACGAGATCGAGGCGCTGCGCGTGGAGGTGGCTGCGCGGGACGACGAGCTCAGCCGCCTGCGCACGCCGACGACGACGGGCGACGAAGGCGTGCACGCCCTCGATACGGAGCTGCTCGGCTCGCTACGTGCGCAACACGCGCTCGAGCTCTCCGCGGCGCAGTCACAGATCCGCGCGCTCGAGAACACCGTATTCGATGCGGAGGCACGCGCGCACGCGCTGCGGCGACAGGTCGCGGCACTCGAGGACCAGGTGGCCCAGCCGCGGCGCGCAATGTCCCCGAGCCTTGCGGGGACCTCGCGTCCCGCGAGTCGCGCAGGATCCACGCGGCCGGGCGCGGCGCCGCCGCTGTCGCGCACGGTGTTCGATGGGAACTTGAGCGCGGAGACGCGGCACAAGCGTAAGGTGAGCCTAAGCATGCTCAAGGCGCGGATCGACAGCGAGGTTGCCGCGCACGCACCCGTGCATGCGCCGCGCGCGCTCTCGCCGGTGGCGGACGACGCGCGTGCGTCTCCGCCAGCGCCGTTCCACCGCCCACAGTTCCTGGACGACTCGCATGTGTTCTGGTGCCATTCGTGTCGCGGGGACCTGGTCATTCTGTGATGGGACGTAGTAGTAGTATGCTAGCGGGCTTGCATGTGCATAGTACGCGTTTGTCGCGAACGAAACCAATTCCGTGGATAATAAAAATACAGTATAACATCTTACATTAGTTGCGAAAGTTAAGTCCATCCCTTGCCGCTGCCCCGTCCGCCGCCGTGGCCACGCTCCTTCTCGACCACGAACTGCGCATCGCGGATCGTGATCGCTGTGCGCGTGTCCTCTTCCACGGGCGCAGGCGTCACAGCCGCCGCCGCGGTCCCCGCCTTTTTTGGCACGTACGGACGCGCCCAGCCCGCGCTCCCGCCGGTGGTCGTCGCCGCCCCTGCGGCGGAAGACGTTGCAGGTGCAGGGGTGGCGGCCTTGACGACGGCTTGGACGACGCGGCGGCCGCGGCATTCCCCGCGGTCATCCACGAGTACTTGCCGCCGATGCCCGCCGCCTGGCTCGCGACCGCATTCGACATCTTCTTGCGCACGTCCTCGGACATGTTGCGCGCGGTCACGCCCGGGCCGTCCTTCTTCTTCTTGCGCTTGCCCCCGTCGTCATCGCCATCGAAATCGAGTGCCCCGCCCGCACCGCCGGCGGCGGCCTGTGCGGCGAGCGCGGCCGCGTGTGCGGCGGTCATCTCCGCGCGCTCCTTGCGCTCGCGGCGCACGCGCGTCTCGTCGTCGCGCTCGACGCGCTCGAGCACGCTCACCTGCTTCGCGACGTCGCTGCGCACCGTGAGCGCCCACATCGGTGCACCGGGTGCGTAGAGCGCAGAGGGGCGGTCGAACTGCGTGTCGGTGCGGTGGCGCGCGGCGACAGCCATCTGGGTGACAAGCGCAGCCAGGCGCACGCGCAGGGCGGCGGCGACAGCGGCAGCAGCAGCGGGGGGGACGCCGCCCGGCAATTGGTGATGTGCGGCGATCGCGGCGAGGCGCGGGGCGAGCAGCGTGGGGTCGAAGTCGGGGTTGAGGGGTTGTGTGCGGGAGCGGTCAAGCTTGGGGCGGGTGGGGGGCGCGGCGGTGCGGAGTTTTTCGTCCTCGGTCTGGGGAGATTCGTTTAACAAGGCGCGAATGGGTGGGCGTGGGTGCGTACCGTGTCGTTGGGTGCCGCGGCGTCGGAGGCGGGTGTGCTCGAGGACGCCTGCTGTTGCTGCGCCTGTTGCTGCTGCTGCTGCTGATAGACCTGGTACGCATTCGGCTGCTGGTAGTGCTGCTGGTACGCGGCGTAGGCGGGGTACTGGGGTGCACTGGAGCAGACCGTTTGTCAAGACTCAGCGCGGCGGGTGGGGAGAGCACGTTACGGCTGGGCCTGGGACGGGGCCTGGGATGCGGACTGCTGCAGCGCGGGGTCAATGGGGATTACTGTCTTCTATTCAGTTAGGCGTGTGCCAGGAGCGGCGACCTGTACGTACGGGCATCCCAGTCTGGCGCGGCGGGCGTCCCCATCGCAGCGCAAGAAGGAAGAGTAGGCAGGGAGGCACGTGCTATTCGATATTTCTCTTGCCTTCCATGGCCGCCCAAGTCGCGAAAGAAAAGGTGCCCCGCGCCCGTATCTACACAATCAACCGGCCCACACTGACGCGGACGCCGCACAGGGAAACGCAGCGTTCAAGGCGGGCGACTTCGCGCAGGCCGTCGGGCACTACACCGCCGCGCTTCTCGCGGACGCGGCCGACCCGACGCTCCCGCTCAACCGCGCCGCGGCGTACCTCCGGCTCGGCAAGTGCGTCTCGCTGTGGACTAGAGTGAGTGGTCATTCATGGACGTGTGTGCTGCAGGAATGCGGACGCGGAGCGCGACTGCGGCGCGGCGCTCGCGCTCGATCCGGACGCGGGGTTAAGGGTGAAGGCGCTGTTCCGCCGCGCGCAGGCGAGGGTGGGTGGCGGGAGCCTCGCGGAGGCGTTGGCCGGTGCGTCCGTTTGTCTGTATATTCTTCTTGGATTATTGCTGATGGGTTTGGGCTTGTGTTTTCTGTGTAGATCTGAACGACGCAGCGCGCCTCGAGCCCGCGAACGACGCGGTGAAACAGGAGCTGGGGAAGGTCGAGGCGTTGCTTGCGAAGGCGGCGGTTAAGGTGCGTGTAGTGCGCCCTTCGTCTACACGGTACTACTCCTACGATTTTACGTGCTACTAGAAACCCCTGCCGGCCGACGTGAATGCGTCGTCCGCGCCGAAGCGGCGCAGGGTGCCTATTACGATTGTCGAGGACGGGAAGAAATCTACGTCTGCACCCACACCAAAAGCTGCACCGAAACCTGCGAGCCAAAAGGAGGCGACACCAGTGAAGACTACGTCGACGGGGGCGTTCGACGACATGAAGCCCGTGTCCTCGCGGCCCCTGAATGCGCCGTCTACCTCCACATCTACTAAGACTAACGCGTCCGCATCTAATAAAACTAACACCTCTACAAACATTAACGCGACAACCACAACGACACCAACTAATGCAACACCGAAACCGACCCCGAAACCGAGCTCGTTCAAGGACGCGAAGCAGGCGCGGGCGAGTCGCGTCGGCGGGGGCATATTCCGTGCGTCAGGGGAGAGCACGATATTCAGTGTCAAGCCGGAGAGGAACGCGGAGGGGGCATCGGGAACACCAAATTCAGCACCTGTTACACAAGCGTCGTCGGCTCCCCCACCAGTAGCAGTAGAAAAGCCTTCGACGGTGCCAGAACCAAAGCCCTCGGCGGTGCCAGAGCCAAAACCTGTGGCGGCACCCTCACCGCCTCCGCCCCCCGGGTCCGCCTCGAGCACGAAATCCCCCATGACGCTGTTCGACTTTACACGCGCGTGGGAGGCGGACGCGTCGCCCGGCGCGCGGGTCGCGTTGCTCTCTGTGCGTTTTGTCTCCTCTGTTTACTCGACAGAAGCTGATGTGCGTTTAACCCGGGCAGCGCATCCCGCCGCGCGCGCTGCCGGCGCTGTTCCAGACGTCGCTCGAGCCTGCGATGCTGGCGGGGATCGCGGAGACGCTGCTCGCGGCGGGGACGCGTCGACGATGGACGCGCTCACGATCGGGGCATACATGGAGGCGCTGCCTGGGGTGGCACGGTTCGCGACGGTGGTGCGGTTCCTGAGCCGCGCTGAGAAGGCGGGGTGCGTGCGGTGTGGACACGGCTGGGCGCGGGGGAGACGGGAGTGGGAGAAGAGTGGCAGGCGGTGTATGTGTAGGCGGTCACGTGGTGATTACTAAATGTACACGCGCTCGTCCCAGTGCCAGAAAAGGCAAAAGATGAGATGTCGGTGATATTCGACGGCATTGAGGCGTTGCATGGCAACGCCATCAGCGCACAGCCGGGGAATAACATACGCGCCGCCAAATATCATCGAATACGTGCAGATTCCTGTAGATAATTTGCTTGTACTGCGGCTGAGAGCATCACCGACCATCACCGACACATGTCTGACTGACTGCCTGCTGCCCTTCCCTCCACACGTCCACGCCGACGCCCAGCATGACTCTCGTCGCCGCCGCAGAGTCCCCCTCGCCGCTCCAGAGCCTCGTCATCTCCCCGGACCTCGACGCCCTGCTCGAGCACGAGGAGCGCGAGGAGGCGCGCCGTCATTCCCCGTGGTCCGCAGGCGGCGCCGACTCCCCCGGCCCCCGTTCCCCGCTGCTCGGCCAGGGCCTCCCGCCGCCACCACGCAGACCGCGCACCAAGGTTCCCGCGTCGCCCGTAACCATGTCCCCGCGCAGCCCGTTCACGCCGCTGCACAGCGACGCGCCCGGCTCCCCCAACCTGCAACCGCGCTCGCCCAACCCGTATATCAACCCCGCGCCGGCGTCTAACCCGTTCATCAACCCTGCCCCGCGGTTTGCGCGTGTCGAAAGCCCGACCAACCAATGCCAATATCCAGACGAGTGGCAACCGGGACGGCGACGACAGGCCTCGCGTGCGATCATACGAAGGACCTTCGATATCGCCATCACTGTCCGACTCATCAGCTGATACCCGATTGCCGCCACCCGGTCAACAAAACACACGTCCACTGTCCCCATCCGAGAGTTCAAGCCCAACCGCCTCGTCAAGGACAACGTTAACGACAAGGACGTGTCCCCCACCCCCCAAGACATCCCTCGCGATCCCTGCGCGCCAGGATACGAGCAAAGGCAAGCTTGTCAAGTCAGCCCACGCGAGTCCAGGACTAGCCCAGGTGCGCGTCATGCGATCTAGACCACCACTCAGCACTGACAGTTGCAGGACCAGCAAGCCCCGTGGCGAGTGTGAGCGACATGGTCCTCGACATCCGCCGCCAGGGCTCCCCTGACACCCACAGCTCCCACTCGCAAGCCTCCGTGTCACGCATATCCGTCTCGAGCACCGTCTACTCCCAGGAGTCCGCGCGCGAGTCCTTCATCAATCTCTTCTCACCCGCGAACCAAGAGTTCGATCTCAACCTTGCCGTCACCCCCTCCTCTCCGTCACCTTCCGACCTCCCACAGTCGCACTCGCCTAAGCCCCCGCTGCCGACGACCCCCAAACCTGAGCACCTCCTTGCTCGTCGCCCGTCCCCCGCTCGTCGCCCGTCCCCCGTTGGTCGTCCGCCCGTCCCCGCCCGCGCCGTCGCCCCGGACGTCATGCCGCCGACGACCAACTTCCTCAACCCGACCGAGCGCGCGCAGCTCGTAAAGAAGAGCCGCAAGCTCGCGCAGGTCTTCGGCCAGACGCCCGGCGCCGCCGACCTCGTCACCGAACCCGGCTCCGGGTCCCCGCACAGCTCGTTCCTCGACGTACAAGGTGTGAGCACCCGCGTGCGCCACCAGCGCGGCGCGGCGTCGATGAACATGGTCGGCCAGATGCCGCCGACGCAGCGGCCCCTCCCGCCGTGGCCCGCGGCCGAGAAGACGATCCACATGACCGTCCACGGGCGCCGGCACTCGACGCCGAGCACCCCTATCAGCGACGACGGCCACTCATCACCGTGAGCGGCGGCGAGAACCACCGCGCGAGCGAGTGGTCGGCGCAGGTCGAGCGCGCGCTGCGGGTCCCTGAAAGCCCCACCTCGCCGGGCTCGTTCATCGACTTTTCGGGCGACGCGGATGCGGATACGGTGGAGCCCGACGACAGCATCTCCGCAGTTGTCGACCTTGAGCGGTCCGACACCGCGACCACGAAGGGCAAAGCGCGGCCGCTGGCCTCGCCGTCAAGCCCGTCACTATTCGAACTCCTCACGCCAGAAGAGCGCGCAGAGGATGAGCGGCGCCGCAAGCGCGAGAAGCTTGCCAAGCTGCACCGCTTCCTCGGTTCGCGCGTGCCGGCGGACCTCGTCCTCGGCCCTGAGCACTGCGAGCCCGCGCTTCCGCCGTTTTCGCCCGGAAGCGCACCCGCCACGGTCGCAGACGACGCAAGGCCGACGTGGGTGACGCGCCGCCGCAGCTCGTCGGCCGCGGTACTCGCGTCGTGGTCCGACCAGGCCGACCGTCTCAAGGAGGAGCTGAATGATAAGGAGAAGGCGATCATCGTGCGCCGCGCGCAGAAGATGGAGAAGGTGCGCACTCATCCCTACATACATGCACTCATTCCTACATATCACTGACGACCCCCCGCAGGTCTTCGGCGTCGCGCCACCGCAGAAGCTGTACAACACCAAGCATGGCGAGCGCACGCCGTCGCCCGTGCCGCGCAACCCGAACCAGGCGCCGTACAAGCGCAAGTCGTCGCGCGCGCGCCGCAGCGAGCGCCCAGGTTCGGCCGAGTCGAGCAAGATGCTCCTCGGGGACCACGGTGCCCCCGAGTCGTTCGTGTACACGCACTACCAGCACTCGCTTAACTCGCTGCACGACATCCTCGACCGCGTGCGTCCCCTTGGTTGCTATTTATTTTGCACATGACCTGAATTTTTTTTATCGTGCCGCAGAACGACAAAGAGAGCCTCGCGGAGCTGCACCAGTACCTGAACAACTGCACGCCGCCGGGGGACGCCGAGCACGCGTCTGCGGTCGTGCCGACGTCACCCGGGCTTGACTTCAAACACCAGTCGAGCACGTCGACCATGAAGTCCGAGCGGCGGCGCTCGCTGCCCGCGCGCACGTCGCTCATCTCGCTCGCGTCGACCGTGGCGCCGACGATCGTCGACGATGCGGCGGGCGGCAGCGGCTTCCAACAGCGCCGGCGGCGGGCGGCGAAGCTGACACAGTTCTTCGGCGTGGACTACCGGGACCTGATCGACGATGTGCTGGAGAGCATCGAGGCCGGGCTCAATCTAGAGCACAAGCGGGGGACGCTGAACCAGGATGAGGCGGAGGTGCGTTGTGTCCTTTTGTGTGCTTCCTTCGGTGCTGAAGCTGTGATACAGGACCTGTTGCAAAAGCTGCGGACGCTCAAGACCAAGCGCACATAAACCTTCATCCCCACTCCTACTAGTTCTCGCTTTTTGCACATGCATGAACATACACCCATCTACCCATACCCGTATATATATCACATGTCTCACGTCGATCTATATCCCACCGCCCACTTACGTCCTCTATTCCGCGCTCACATGCTTTCTGCGCTCCCGCCCCATACACTATTTATGGAGGCACATGTGTACTACTATCACTACCGCTACTACACACTTTATTATCACGCTGTGCTGTGAAGACGAGGCTCCATTAGACGAACCATTGGGAGGACTGAGCCTTGAGATCCTCAGACGAGCCAGTAGTATTAAAGGTGATAGAAGAAAACTCTAACGAAACCGGTATCAAAAGCCGATGTGTGTGGGTGCACAAGCTTCAGTGCAGAATCAGATTCTAATTACATAGCCCTTGCAGTGATACCAAACTCATTACAAGCCCTATGATACGATAGTGTACACTCTAAATACGTGCGCATATGCAACCTACTCTACGGGCTTCCGCGGGGGCAGCGGTGGGCCCGGATTACTGAGAGGGGTGTTACTGCTCGCGCCCGAGCCCGCACCTCCGCCGTCCTCATCCGCACCGCCCATCCCACTCGACAGCATCACACGCCGCGGGGGGGACGCCGCAAACCCGAGCTCGACCGACGCGCGTCGGTCCTTGTTCGCAATCGACTGCAGCGCGGCGGACGCACCGGACGTCTCGGACAACCGCGGGGGCCCGAGCTCCGGACGCGCGACGTGCGACACGGACGCGGACGTGGACGGGGTGCGCACGGTGCGCGGGGGGAGTGGCGGTGGCGTGGGGCGCGCAGAGGGCGACGTCGACGGCGGGAAGGCGACGGGCGCGGTGTCCTCGGGACGGGGCGCCGACTGCGACAGCATGTCTGACGCGGACGCGACCGACGCCTCAGCGGGCGTCGGGCTCTTCCACAAGCGGTACACGCTCTGGATCGCGGGGTTCTTGAGCTTGCTCTCCGGCGTGGGTGACACGGGCTCGGGCGCGACATACCCCATCGACATCACATCGCCGCGGTGACTAGCGTGGATGCCCGGGATCGTCATCATCTTCGCCTGCGGCTGCACGTGGATGGGCGACGGCGTCGGCGGCGCGTCGGGCGCCGGCACCTGCGCGTCTGTGTTCGCGCGCGACATCGCCGGGGAGGTGTGCTTCGATCCGCTGCTGCTCTCCGCCGACACCGTCCGTGCGACGGAGGCAGTGGACCCGAGCGCCGTCTGCGAACGCCGCCCGGGCTGCATCGTGACGGCTCGCTCGCGCTTCGGCGCGTCTGGTATCGGTATTGGGGCCGACGGCGTGCTCCCACGCCCCGGGCTTCCGTCTGACCCGCGCTCCCTACCCCGCCGCTCCGCCACGGCCGCCCGCACCTCCGCGTAGCTCGCGCGCGCCTTGTGTGGCAGCGTCGAGTTGTTCGTATCAGCGCGCCGCGAGCCGAACGATCCGTGGTCAGGCATCTCGTCTCCCCCGGAATTGCCAGAGTCCTTCATCAGTCCACTCCAGTTGACGCCCCACTTCCGCATCGTCTCCTTGGCCGTGTTGCTGATCGCCTGCTTGTCGCGGGACTTGAGCGTCGACAGGAATGACGAAGCGGTCGGGCTCGATCCATTCTTGAGCGATGTCGATGGCTCGCTGGAAGGCTTCAAATACTCTTCCACCGAATTCGACTTCCCGTGGCCTCGCATTGACGACGGCTGGGAAGACGACCCAGACGGCCGAAGATACGAGTCGTCGCTCTCCTCAGAGCTCTCCGGGGGGATGTTAGTATCAGAGGCGTTGGGAGTAGAGCGTGACCGCGCATTCGTGGACTTGTCTACTTCCACAGACCGCCCGCGTATGAGATCCTCGTCGGAATATCCGTCCTGCTCGGCCAGCGACTGCACATCATCACTGCGGACGCTGGAGAACCAGCTTCGCCGCTTGTTGGCACGGGCGGTGTCGTCCCCAGCCGAGGACCACGACAGATCGCCGGCGTCAGGAGGCGAGGACGACGAAGGCGCGTCCCGGGGTAGGTCCACGGCAGATTGCGTGTTGCGCAAGAGGGACGGATCCACACCGATGGAGGTGGTTCGGGCAGGGGTGCAGATGCTACGGAACCGTCTTCATCCGGGATCTGCTCAGACTGGGAGACAGAGGTTGGAGGCTTCTCACGCCGCGACGCATCTGACCAGATACCACCTCTGTGCGAGTAAGCCGAACTCTCGAAAAATGCAATGTCGTCCATATTGGGCATAACCACAGACTCTTGAATCTGGACGAGGTCAATACGTCTTCGTGCAGTAATGAGGGAATAAAGAGCTCACGATTTCCTTCATCCTCGATTCGAGCGTGCTCGTGATCATACCCCAAGTTATCTGCCGATCGCTGACGATGGGCTCGACTTCGAAGACCATCCGTGGGGTCTGCGTGAAAGCATACCAGATGCGGTTGCTTGGCGGCCGCTTAATCTTGACCAGCAGATTCCCCTCAATCTCCTTGAGCACCGCAGCCAACACTAGCTTAACCAAGTAAGGCTTGAAGCGCGAGCCGAGATTAATCGTCGCTGTGGCTTCGACGGTGATGCGCACTTCGCCCTTGTACTGTAGATGGACCTCCATAGAAGCGTCGCCTTCTTTGGTGAGCTCCTTCAGCATAGGCTTGCTGAAGTGGGCGCCTTGTTGCCGACGGAGACTTCGGTCACGACGATGTCGGTCAGGAACGTAGGACGTTTGACCTTCGAGAGCTTCTTCATAAGTCGCCCGATGATGTAGGCTTCGAGATAATGTGTGCGGTAGAAGCTGAAGAAGACGCGGCCTATGAGGGCGTTGAGCCAGCGCATGGGAATGACGTCCGGCTGCTCGTCGAGCGTGCTGACGAGGTGGTTCATATCCGAAGGCTGGAAGATGGTCTGGAGTGGCGCGAGCATGGGTGTCTGTGGCGGGTTGTCAGACGCGTGTATGAGGGCAAAATACCAGTCCTCCATCTCAACGTTCGACCGTACGAAGATGAACCAGGGCATCGTCAAGTCCAACGCCTCCTCCCTCGCCGCCTCCTTCCTCTTGGCCTCCTCTACTAAACTCTCGCGCTCCTTCTCTGCCTTGCGCGGAGGCACACCACTCTCCGCCAGCTTCGCATCCACATCTACGTTCTCCAGATCCATCGCCTTCGTGACGCTGGGCATGGCTTTGTCCTTTGGCGGGATTTTGGGCTCGAGACAGATCGCGTTCCGTTTCGCGAATAACTCGCCGTCCAGCAGACCCTCGGGATAAACTGTAACGTCGTGGCTGCCCAGTTCGATTGCAGCTTCGCACTCCGTCATCGCCTCGTCCTCATAGAGGTACAGGATCTTCCCCTTCAGAGCCACATACCACATGTCCTTGGGGCGCGACTTCTTCGGGTCCTTCGACCTGGCGTCGAGAAAAGAGCGGACGAGGGTGACGTACCCGCCGTCAAGGCTGGACTCCTCGAATGTGCGCCGCATCGTGAGCCAGCTCTTGCGCGTCCGGGGCACATCGTTGGCGTCAGCCGGCGCGAGGGTCTCTACGTCGCCAGACTTCTCCCCATCGTCCTCCAGCTCACCCTTGAGCTTCTTGCGCGCATCAGGGTCGCCGACCGGGACCGATGTGTAGATGGTGAAATATACGAGGCCAGCGATGACCAAGGGCAGAAACGTCAGACCTCCGAGAATATATGCATAGAAGAGAGCCTTTAGACTCATTCAGGAGAGCGCTGGTCACGCAAGCAAGGGTGAAATGGGCCGGTATCCTAGTCGTCTAGATGTAAGCTAGGTTGGCTGTAAGGCAGGCTTTGGGCGAAGTGACGTCCACGTCTCTTGCTCCTCGCTCGATCAATCTCGGCCACGTGCGTCATCACGGTCGTGTCTTTCGGGAACTTGTTTTTCGTGTTGATACCAAGGACTATACGTGACAGCATAGACATCCCGTATATACGCGTAGCTGCAGCTATATCTACTAGCTGTAGGAGCTATGACGGACGCAGAATTGAAGATGCGTCACTGCAAGCGCCCGCTGGAGGTCCGTCGCCTGTACCTGGACCCTAGGCGATTTGAAGACGGACACTCGGCCAACCCGATGGCGGCAGCATCCTGTAGGCTTAGAATAGGTAGCGGATGGGAGTATTTTGTGCCAGATCCATTCATCATGATCAGCCCTGCCTGATTGCGTTTGGGCGGCTCTTTTTTCGTTGCTTCAGGATCCGGGGTCGCGGATCCAGTCCGGTCACTGCCTGCCAATGGCCGTTTCTCCAAATCCAATGGTTGATTCCGCGTACGGGGAGCCGACGCGGCGCCATCATAGGCGGGAAGGACTGATTGAGTGACGGTTGTGATGGAACGGTGAGCCGGTTGTGGAAGGCACTGTCTTGGTACGGTATTTGACAAGAGGTTTCACGAGGTTGGCGTGGGCATGGGGTGATGACGATCGTCGGGACCGCATAATTCGGGTTTCGTATGACCAGCGATTCGGACTACGAAGGCGTCAATTTGTGCATTGAAGGAGAAGACTGACGCGAAGAGAGGTGCGTACTTGAGTGCCGTTTGGGGTCGTAGAAGTCGCGGAACATGACTCATTCTGGTGATTGGTGGTAATGCCACAGCATAAGAAAAGTGCAGCCAGTGGCAAAAGCCTGCGTACCTTTCCCAATTCGTCATCAATGTCCAGCGCTGCCAACACCTGTGCGACGTGTTCTATATCTTCATTCAAGATCGAATAGAGCCCATTGTACATCGGATTCACTGCGCGTTCGCACATTTGCGCCACTCGGCGCCAGGTTATGCCTGGAACTGGCAATACAAAACGAAAGGTATCCATGTCTAGGATCTGAGAGCCATAAGTGAACTGGACAGTGAAACTGAAATGTGAACACACAAAGCCCTCTTTCCCTGAAGACGTTTCAGACCACTCGTCCTGTGAGGCACCAGAGTCCAACCTTGCCAACATCCTAGCGAGAGATTGAGGGTGTACGAGGGCAAGCGTTTGGATTATAAGAGGCGGGATGTGTGAAGCCTGAGGAGGGAGCAGTGTCTCGGACGACCAGATTTTTATAAACCGGCAAGAGTCACTCCGGAAGCCGAGAAGACACGCCTCTTTTGATCGATCGTGAAAATGAACCCCGTGTGGGGATATTCCCACGACGTATACTGAAGGCAGCGCTTCTTGCCAGTCCGTTGCGACTTCGCCAATCGAGCAGGCACATAATCTGTGGATTTCGACCTAGCTAGTTCAGTTCCAGCTGCAGGTCCGATCCCAACTCCGAGTCGAGCCCTCAGTGATAACACTGATAAGTACAATTCAAGAGTCTTGGACTGAACAGGCGCCTCTTATCGTAAACCGGGACACCACGGTCACAAAGCGGAGAGCCGTCGACGGACAGACGTCGCGGTCTCGCACGGAGATGTAGAGGAGGAAAGGGTGGTCGTCTATATCCGAGACTTTTGGCAAGCAGGTGTACACAGCCACATATACTTAATCTGTTCCGACTCCGATCGTCCTACCTAACGTGTCTATGTGCCAGATACACGCGTTTTTATCATTTTAATATGTCCTCGTCGTCAGGTAAGCGTTTCCTCTCAGAGTTTGACGCTTCATTTGGTTCTTACGCCAGCATAAGTTTCCAAGAAACGGGCGGCATCGCAGCTCGATTCTGGCGACAATTCCGCATCGAACAAAGTTGCCAAAGGCACATCAAAAACCATATTCTATCTATATGGTGCTCACTAATTCTGCTCTGCAGTCCACCCGTTCTTCTCGAAAAAACCTGCCGCCGAGCTAGCCCCATCTGGTCCATTCCAGTGGTTAAAGCCACTCGGACCCAATGGCACCTGTTGGCATGCCGTCAATCTGAGCACTCCAAACTCTACCAAGGTGGCTGCTTTTGATCTTGACGGGACTCTCATTGCGTCGGAGGGCTGGCCATTGCGGCGGTCAGCCCCTCCGCTTCAATGGCATTGGTGGAACGCGGGTGTTCCAGCCAAATTGGCTGAGGCTGCGAGCGAGGGGTTTGTATCGCATATCGCGCGTCCCGACCGATTTATTAATTCATTTTCCACAGCTATTCTATCGTTATAATATCGAACCAAGGGTATCACGCGCCAATATTAAAGAAGTTGAAGGACAAGTTCGCACTTATTGCGGCGGCTGTAAGCTGCCCAACTGATCTCATGTACGCTGCTGAAACTTTTTTGCAGCTTCCTACTGTTCCGTTTCGTTTATTTGCGGCGACCGCTAAAGACAACTACCGAAAACCCATGCCTGGAATGTGGCAAGAGTTGGAGAAGATATATGCAGAAGAAGGCGTGCAGATCGGTAGGTTTATCTGTATATTTTGTTATTTTCCTTCGAATCCTTATATATCTGGGATAGACAAGGCGTCGTCATTTTTCGTTGGCGATGCGGCGGGTCGTCATTACGCCAACAGTACGAAAGACAAGGATTTCGCCGCAACTGATCGTAAATGGGCGATAAATGTTGGAATATCTTTTCGCACTCCAGAAGTAACGACATCGCCGCATCTTCGACTAACCACTGATATTGGCTGTCGTAGGAATATTTTCTCGGCCAAGCGCCTGATCCGAATTTTACGCTGAAGGGGTTCCATGTCGCATCTCTTCCTAATTGTAAGCGCATCCGTTCTTATAGGTTGCCATCATACTCAACCGACATGCTCTAGTACCATTATTCACCCCGTCCTCGTCGCCCCTGCTACCCGACCCACCCAAGCTCGAACTCGTCCTCTTTGTGGGTTACCCCTGCCTGGGAAAAACCTCGTTCTTCCGGCGCTACTTTGAGCCGGCTGGGTACCTGCATATCAACCAAGATACGCTGAAAACGCGTGATAAGTGTGTCAAGGCGGTGCAGGAGGCGCTTGCCGCGGGCAAGAAATGCGTTGTCGGTGAGAAACTTTCTGCATTACAACCGCCAAGGCTGCTTTGACACCGGTTTCAGACAATACGAACCGCGACGCGTTTACGCGCAAGTTTTATATCGACGTCGCGCAGAAGCTTGGCTTCCCTGTCCGGTTTGTCCGCCGCGTTGCTCGCTGCTCTCGCTATCTCATATATTATGTTTTGGAAGGTGTATGGAATTCACGGGGTCTTTCGAGCTCGCCTGGCACAATAACCTGTACCGCGCTTACGGCCTGCCGCCCTCCGTAGCCGCAAAGGAGGTAGGCGTTTCAGCCCGTGCCCAGCTCAACTCTACTCAACGGTAAATGCACCTAGCCCCCGCGGGAGGTCCTGCCAAAGGTGGCATTCATGACGTTCAAAGAGAGCTTCGAGGAGCCGGAATTGTCTGAGGGTTTCTCTGAGATAAAGAAG
The DNA here is from genome assembly GCA_029204085.1 of Mycena sp. CBHHK59/15. Classification (NCBI taxonomy): domain Eukaryota; kingdom Fungi; phylum Basidiomycota; class Agaricomycetes; order Agaricales; family Mycenaceae; genus Mycena; species Mycena sp. CBHHK59/15. The sequence goes on from JARGXW010000039.1 coordinate 171,774, forward strand.
GTAAACTGGGTGTTCTGCGGTACCGAGGAGGAACGGATGGCGTGGTCGAAGTGGCTGCAGATTGACGGCAAGTGACGGGGGCACTGCCAGTGGTGAGTGCCGGTGTAGTTATGTCTGTTCTTTTATTGCATTTGTATCAGGGCTCCGTAGAATTCGTATTAATTTTATGTAATTACTAAATCAGCTTCAAGTTGAGCGCTGAGCGCTGAGCTGGGAGCCCCTGTCACTTGACGTTCTTGGTACAGTAGACTGAACGCGATAGCTGAACAACAGCTGCCAGTGGACAACAGAACAAAACAACCTCTAAATGCCAAAAATGGAGATATGAGGTTCTAGACCGTGACTTGTGCGCATGTTGCGGTTTTAGCTACGTTCAAAGACTCCGCGGGCTTATTCCAAAGGACGGGAAGCTCATCAGCTCGCGGGGCTTATGCGCACCGCACGCCGCACGCCGCCGTTTAGAGGAGATGGGCAGTAAGTCGGGAAGATCACGACGAATGTAGTGGTATCATAAAACCAGTCGACAGGTTTGCATTTAGAGTTTACTATGCCAAGGAACGTATAAGAGTACAGTGTTCACTCTCAAAATAAACAAGTCAGCGACCTAAGTATGACACGTCCTTGAGCTTGTAGCATGGTCTCCCAAATATACCTGGTTCGATCGGTACGAGTGTCTAGCGCGCCAAGGACGAAACGACACAGATCTGTGACCCAGGTCGACTTCGTTATGATAATAATATCCAGCGCTAAAACAAACTCGGTCATGGGGAGCGTTGTGCATTTTTGGAGCCTGTTGAACAGGCCCAAGTCAGACACAGCTAGACAAGCAGCGGAAATTGTAGTTATTCTTGAACAAGCTAGAGTATGACTACGGATTCAGGGGAATCGCTCATGGGTTTTTGACTCTGGCGAGAGGGGAAGAAGTTGAGAAGGACGTGGTTGAAAAGGACATGTGGTTGGGAAAGACGACGTTTGGCAGAGTCACAAGGAGGGTGAGCGGTAGCACATCCACTCGGAACTGTGAATGTCCATTGTTCTCGAGCACCACTGTGTCGCGGCTGTCCAGTGCCGGTTGCCACAAATTGGAGCACATTCAGGAGAGTGTGTGTTATACCATTGCCGCGGATGTGCTCCGATATTAACTCCACTCAGGGAATCGCCTATATGTATCGTCTGATGAATGACTCCCAATGAATGTGGGCCAGTGACTGAGTGCTCCATCGGCAATGGCCCTGAGGCCGGGGGTCTGAGGGCCAACTGAGAAGACTTGTGGAGGCCAGGCGCATAGTCAAGTACTAGTGTGCGTAGGCTATCGCCATAGGTGGAGATCGTTAGGGAAGAAAGCGAAGAACTTCAGAAGAGCAGATGACTCGGAGCACGTGCGCATGTGCCCAGTCCGATCAATCCCTCTGAGGCTTTGCCGTTTCTGACCTCATGCGCATTGTATGCGCAACCAGCGAAAGATAACGCGTTCTTATCCGCTTCATCGTCTGGGACTACCATGGAATCCCCGCAGGCACCCTCTCCCGTCTTCGGCACCTTCTCCACACAGTCCTCGAGGTCCCGGAGCAGTACAAAACTTACCGTCGATGATCTGACCAGCCTCACCTCGTTCAATCCCTTCTCTGAAGAGGACGAACACGACCAGTCGTTCGTTACGTCCATATTTTCTAGAATGAAGAATACTCTATCCGCTCCGTTGGCCTCGGTTGCCGCAGCATCGAGTAGCACACCCAACAATGCAACCGTCAACGCCAACGCGGCTGCGAGTGGTAGCGAAGCACGACGATCGTCATATAGCACGAACCAGGCGAATTCGAACCTTTCATCGCGCACCAACACGTCGGCCGACCGTCCGAATTCTTTATCCGCTCTCCACGCAGTTCATCCCGCTCCTCCATTGGTCTCTTTGACCCCGGCACAATCCGAGGTGCCCACCTACAGTTTAGAATATGAGCGATCTCCTTCTAGGACCGGGATGTTTTCTGCTCCATCCTATGACTCGCAGGATGGTGGCATCTTCGGGACGTCGATCCCAGGATTTCCCATCCAGGACGATGCGCGCAGTGTCAAAACAACCACGAGCCTCCACAGGTCTGGATCTGTTTCGAAAGTGATTAGGCGTATACGAGGCGAAGGTGAGCATTCTGTTGTGCTCATAGCGTAGTCAATGGCGTGCTCATTGGCGTAAACAGGTCTATCACGAGATTATTGGATGGATGACGAGAATTGCAAAGAGTGCTATGACTGTGCAAGCATATTCACTACCTGGAGACGGAAACACCATTGTCGGATATGCGGTATGCCTCCTGCTTTCTGGACAACCATTGTACTGATAGTTGGTCAGGCCAGATATTTTGTTCGCGTTGTGCTTCCAACATCATCAAAGGCTACCGATTTGGCCACGACGGGATGATACGTGTTTGTAACCTATGTGTCGAGAAACTGGCCAAAGTCGACGAGGATGACGACGACGACCGACGGTCTGTCGTGTCCTCCGTAACATCATTTCCCGCTCATCAGCTTGGCATGGACACGATGTCCCTCGCGCACCACCCGCAGTCGCCGTTTGCTGCTTCTCAGCTCTTCAGCCGCACTGATGAGCCCTTTAATCTATATTCCATCGCTGAAACGAAAAGACGGGTGTCTGGTTCTGATGAAAGTGGTTTTGCATCCAGGCCAATCACCCCTCCCTCTGTTAGAGAACGTGTAGACGGCGTGTGGGAACCACTTAGAGAAAACCCCGCGCCGTTTCGTAGAGGCCTATCGGACGATGAAGTGATCCCCGATCCATTCAGCACCGAGGAATCGCCCACTGGGCCTGGTTCCAAGGCTCCCTTTGAGTTCCCTGGCGCTATCCCCATCAACGTGGATGCCCCAAGCTCCATACAGTTTCCGAAGGGATCACCAGATCATCTCGACAGTCCAGGGCCCCACAGCAGGTTGAGGTCGAGATTTAACTCGTATGGCGGCGACTTCGAGGTTGCGACACCTTTCATCCGCAGTCGTGTTCAAAGTCGGCTCGATAGCTTCACTGGCGGGGAGCCAGGGTGGCGAACACGACGAGAAAGCACTGCGTAAGCCCCTATCTCTACATTGGCAAGAAGACTAACAATCTCGACAGCTATGCCCAAGAACTTAATTTGACGTCGATGCTTCACCTCAAGATCATGCTTCGGCAGATGCTCACGAAGGAGCAGATCCCCAACATGAGAGCGTGGGAGGAGACGCTTCTCAAGCTGGCACTACGCATTGCTCGGGAGCTGACGTTCACCGCACTTCCCCATCGTCAAGGAGAAGACATGGATGTTAGGCGCTACGTCAAGATCAAGAAGATTCCGGGAGGGATGCCTTCAGACTCCGAGTATGTTGACGGCGCAGTCATCACCAAGAACGTCGCCCACAAGCAAATGTCGCGGCTCCAGCGGAACCCCCGTGTCATGCTCGTCACCTTCCCTCTCGAGTTCTACCGCGTTGAGGGACAATACATGCACTTTGGGCAGATTGTTCGTCAGGAGAAGGAGTATCTGGGCAATTTAGCTACCCGTATAGCTGCCTTACGTCCACACGTTGTACTGGTGGAGAAGTCCGTCTCCCGGTTAGCTCTCGATGCCCTCGCCAAATACAACATCGCCGTAGCTCGGACCGTCAAACCGTCCGCGATACATGCCGTGGCCCGGATGACGCAGAGCGACGTCTTCTCTTCCATGGACAAGTTGGCGCTTGAGCCCCGGCTCGGTCATTGCACTCGATTCCGCATCCAGACGTACGACCACCCGTTAATTCCGGGTCGTCGCAAAACGTATATGCGATTCGAGGGGTGTTCACGTGACATGGGATGCACAATTATTTTGCGGGGCGAGGATATCGAGACTCTGCGGAGGATCAAGAAGGTGACGCGGTTCCTCACTTTCATCGTGCGCAACTTGAAGCTGGAGACGCACCTGTGGAAGGACTCGGTGATCACCCTTCCTTCCTTCAATGCCGACGCGTTCCCTTCTTCGCCCAGCGGTCGTCATGTTCTTGGCAATCTATCCGTCACGTCCGTCACCTCGCTCATGTTCGCCTCCTCTCTCTCAACGCCCCGGCTGACCACTCCGACTCCGGGGATGCACCCTCGACAAATCACGGTTGATGTGGGCTCAGATGAAGATCTACCGGATGAGGATGCAGAACAGATCAGACTTTCCAGGCGTATAGATCAAGCCCTCGAGCCGTACATGCAGACATTCATATCAGTCTCGGCAACCCTGCGCTTCCCTCCGCCGCAACCGATCCGACGGATGAAGGAGCTGGACAACGAGTTGCTGGAGGCAAAGAGGGCGTGGGAAGACGAGGTCATTCACAGGGAAGAGCGGGGCCATCCCGAGACTCAGCTGACAACGAACAGCACACCGATGATGTCCCCTCCCATGGTCAACATTGAGAACACCGACCCCAACGACATCAATGCGCAGATTGAGGCGCTCCCTACTTTTTTGGACATCCGCAGTAGTCCGAGCGAGTTCGCACTGGCCCCGCGCATGCTGTCGCCCAGGGCTGTCGAAGAGTCCTCGAACTATTTTGCACTGGTTCCCAGCGGTGCTGCTTCTTGTGTCGTCTCGCCCGGGTCGTCTCTTGGTGGGTCCTCGGTGGTGACATCTCCCGGAGCTGAACCTTGTGAGGTCCTCAAAACCGGAGACGACATCGCCCTGGAGAGTAAATACAAAATGGTCGAATGGCAGCACGAGGAGCAGCGTCGTATATGGGAATGGTATCTCAGGTACGGGCTCCATGCAGGCCGTGTATATTTTCCTAACGCCAGTCGTTCCTAGGAAAAATCCTGACGATTTCGTCGTCGAAAAATACCAATGTATCAGCATATGGGAATACGTCATCCCACTCCATGAGTTCGGCCTTCACCGCGCCTGCTTCGCCCCGCACTTGAATTATATCACTTTCTATGGCGAGAACGACTGCACGTTGGGGCAGTACATCGAGAAGTCTGTCGGCGACACTCTTGTTCAATTCTTGGACCCCAGAGCCGTGTGCACAGGGAAAGGATGTGACCGACCCCTGGCTCGTCACTGCAAAGTCTATGTGCACAACGAAACACGTCTCTTTGTCGCAGTAGAACAATGGGACGGGCAGATCATAAACCGCATGAATTACCTACCAGCTCCGGATCTCATAACGACGTGGAGCGCCTGCCGTGTCTGCGGATCAGCCACTCCCTTCATCCCTGTCTCCGAAGAGATGCAGAGATACTCGTTCGCAAAGTTCCTCGAGCTTCACTTCTACCCTGCAGACGTCAAGCTCGTCCAGGGCGCAGGGTGCCAACACAATATCTACCAGCATCATATTCGCTATTTCGCCACGAAGGGGATGACCGTACGTTTCCAGGCAGATCCCGTTACCTTGCATGAGGTGATATACCCGCCTTTCCGCATCCGCGTTCGTCCCGAAACACAGCTCCAGCTCAAGAATAATGACTTCGAGACCCTACATCGTCGCAATTTGCTCTGGTACACTGGTTTGATCGATGACCTTAAGTTAATCAGCATTGACGCCGCGACGGGCGACGAAGAGAGTGATGCGCGGCTGCTCGCCGACATCCAGAAGCTGATCAGCAGAGCTCAGAGTGAAAAAGAGGATATCAATCGTTTCATTAATCGAGTCTATCGCGAATCTACGCCTACAGATACTCTTGCTCTAAATCAAGTGCACTCCTATCGGCAGGATAAGATCGTGGCCTGGCAGCAGGACTTCGATCGGCTTCCCAAACCCAAGCTATCGCAACAAGCTGACCGAAATGGCAAGCGGATCTCTGCTTTTGGATCTGTTCGGTCTATGTGGCCTCGACGGTACGACCTGTCTGGCGCATTCGATAGTCCGCATCTGCCATCATCGAGTGTTTCCGAAGCAGAAGAAGGTCCGTTAATTATGAGGAGGGTAACTGGCGATTCCTTCACGTCTTCCGCCTCGGAACCAGAATCTGAGCCGAATTTCGAACAGTCCCTCAAGGTTGATCCTAGTTCGACGAAGGACGAGCCGGAAGCCAACGCCGGCCAGTCTTCGTCCATGAACGACTCCATGATTCTCGACCGCGAACTCAAGTCTGATCCGGAAAGTGACTCTACCATCGGTGCAGGTCGAGACGAAACTGTTTCTCTCGACGACGCCGACCCTTCTCAACTGCCTGTGAGTGGGTTCCTTCTCTTATGAGCGATTCTCACTAAAATCACTAGAATGATTTGAAGCCGCAGTCTCGGCAACAGCGGGCATCCAAACTTCCGAGGCGCTCAAACAACCAGCTGAACGTAGCTGAGTTAGTGAAAAAGTACCAAGATTTCCTGCCTCCGCAGGGTGTCCACGACTTGGCCAAGACTGCATTTCCACCGCGTATCGTCGTTTCCGAAAGTGAGCAAGAGTACGCGCCGGTTCGGCATGGCCTCAGGAGTAAGAGTCGACACCGCGCACCCGCAAGAAAGCAGTCAATATCCGACTTTGAACAAGGATATGCGGCCAATATCGCTCCTCGGTATCTGACCCACTCCCGCCGGCCTCTTCCCCAGGGTACAGGAAGCCGCATCCCTGGTCCGGTGGGAGCCTCCGCCTTGCAGTCCGAAGAGTCCTCCCGCCGCCCTTCACCTGAAAAGCGCTCGTTGAGTGGTAAAGGGAAGGAAGTTCGGTTTGGCCGGGGCTCTCGGCCAGCTTCTCCACCGAACGCCAAGGTTTCGTCGACGACGCCTGCAGGTGCTAAGCCCGCTAAAGCCAAGGTCCCCGGCCGGACTAGAGACAAAACACCTTCCCGTCCTACCACCAGTGCTGGGAGCAAATCCACATTCCGTAGGCCTACAGCTGGACAAGGAAACAAGGTCTCTAATATTGCAAAGCATTTTGAGCGACTAGGTCGTGATGCCGAACGCTCCAAGACTCGTTATGCAATCATTCGTGGACGGCGGGCTCGTCCAGTTGCGTCTGCGCGAGCTAAGGTGGAGGTTCTTGACAGCGTTAAAGACGCCATCAAGGACGAATCAGACAGTTCTGATTCATCTAGCGAAGCGGACGACGAAGGGGATGGGGACGTCGAAACAAAGACGGTCCCTGAGCTAGTTCAGCAATCATCGCCCGAATCTGACCCTCCACCTCCAGAAGTTACGGTCAAAACCGCACCACCCCTTGAATCATTCCCAGCCACCGCGGGACCCAACTTGATCATCGCAGAACCTGCACCACGTCCTCCCGGTCTAATATCACTACCACCATCCCCGTTCTTGTCCTCGTTCAGACCGGACCACAATACTCTCACGCCACCCCCTCCCGACCTTGATCTCGCCAATGGCACTGAGCGCAACTCGATTCTCAAGGCGTTGTCGGGTTTTTGGCTGCAACAGCCGCCCACTTCCCGGAACCATATCGAAGGTGATGACCCTATGAACGACCCAGAGCACATTTTCCGCGATTCTTCGATGGTTGTCCGTACAGACGAACCCACTTCTATCATAGCCCTTGCGTTAAAGTGAGTTTCATTCTGTGTTTGGTGGTCAAATATCCTTACGTCCGACGCGCCAGCTCTCCACAGTATCGAGATATGCTTGCCAAATCACGGGCAGAAAAGCGAACGGCACGAGAGGCCAAACTCACTGAGGGTGAGGCATTCATGCCTGATGATCGATCTGTTGCCGAATCCACCTCGACGTGGGGTGTCGTCGATGTCGACGCCGCAGAATTAGCTGATCCGACCGAAGATTTGAAGGTTGCATCCTCCAAACTTCCTTGGGCGATTTGTGAGTTGCAGCGACTTGCCAACATTCATTGTAATCTGACTGGTTCAAAAAGCTTTTGAAAGTGGCGGCTTGACGATCAGCTGCACAGTTCTCTATCCAGAGCAATTCGACGCTTTGCGGCGCACTTACGATTGCGAGAAGAGTATGATCGAGTCTTTGGCGCGATGTATTCAATGGGACGCTAGCGGCGGCAAATCGGGTTCAGCTTTTTTGAAAACACGGGGTTCGTCATTCCTTCGATGTCCGATATTTACTCTGACACTCAGGAAAAGATGACCGCTTCATTGCGAAGGAACTGTCCAGACCTGAATTACAGACGATGGAAACCTTTGCACCTGCGTACTTCGATTACATGTCGTCTGCCGTGTCTGCCGATGTGAGTTTGTCCTTGTTATATTTTACTGCCGTCGCTCACGTCCCATCTAAATAGCGACCCACCCTTCTTGCCAAGGTCTTCGGTTGTTATAAGCTCACATTCAAAAAGACAGGAAAGGACAGAGGACCGGGAAAGTCCAAATCCACGCAGATGAATCTGTTGGTCATGGAGAACCTCTTCTATGACAGACGATTTTCGAAGGTACCCTTTTCGTTCTGTGGGATGGAAACCGTTTTGATTCTCCTCTACCCAGTTGTACGACCTGAAAGGCTCTACCCGAAACCGGCATGTCCAATCTACAGGAAGGGAGAACGAAGTTCTCCTAGACGAGAATTTGGTGCAGAGTATGCATCTACACGTGCTGGGCTTATACCCGTTTCTGACTTATAACTTTTTGTGACTTCAGCGGCCCACCTTGCGCCATTTTACTTGAGGGAACATTCCAAACGTATCCTACGGGGCGCCCTCTACAATGATTCCAAATTCCTAAGCGACATCAATGTTATGGATTATTCCCTTGTTTGCGGCGTAACTATATGCCCGACAAAAAGCGACCTCAACGCTAACGAGCTGTCGGCTTCTCCAGGTAGACAGCAAGAACAACGAACTTGTCGTTGGAATTGTCGGTATGTGGCCAGTTCATGACACAGAACTCCGCCAACATTGAGCAGACTATATCCGGACATACACTTGGGATAAGAAGTTAGAAAGCTGGGTCAAAGAGTCCGCGTTCCTGGGCGGATCTGCCCGAGGCGAACCCACGATAGTCACCCCAAAGCAATATCGCCAGAGATTCCTTGGTGCGATGGAACGTTATTTCCCTTTGGTAAACTCAGCTTCTTTGGTCGTTTCATTTATTGCATACTCACTCTTTCCAAGATTCCTGATCGCTGGATGAAGCAGAGAGATTCTCCCGAATTTGAAGAAGATTCTCACTTGCTTGAACTGTGGCCCGATTGGTAACTAAACAAATCTTTCTTCAAGCACACGCATGTTGCACCTTTTACCCCGCATCTTTCACATACCTTGTATATCACCACTAGCACACCTACTCTGTAGCATAAGCCTCATTCACAATCGCCTGTTGGTTCATTTCGTCCTCTTGATATCAACATCCCTCTGAAGTCGTCAAGTCTGCCAAAAACAAAAACACTGCAGCCATTCCTTTCACTGACCTTGCAAACAAACGCGAGCCGAGTCCGACTTTATTCCTCTTCTTCAGCACATTTCATGCATGCATTGGCAGAGCAAGAAGCGATGAGTCAGCATTCACATTGCAATGCCACCATAATATGAGACAGCCATAAACCGTACTCTGCTGTCTACCTACCACCCACATGCACCGTCGTACCAGGTACCTTACACATTACTACACGCAGATACAGTATAATATACAATCATCCGATTTTGATCTTCTTCGTTGGTTGTGGAGTCCCTTTTTCTCCATCCTTCCTCTTCTTGTTGAAGCCCGCTCTCCAGCTAGTCAAAAGCTCTTGAACTCTGTCCTGCACTTGTACTGCCCATACACCGACTTGTGACTCGGCTCCGTTGAATTTGACGGCGTTGTGCACCATGAGTGCGATATCGGCCTCGAATGCCTCGATTGTGTCGTACTTATCGTTGTCGAGCTTTTGCCGTAGCGTTCTCAGATCTCGAGCATCCTTGCGCGGTATTATGTCGAAGTAAGTTGGAATGTTCAGAAGAACAGGATCCACCGGGTCCAGGAAGGCCCAAGATCTAGAAGCAAGTGAGCATTGCGTAATGTGTGAAATGCAAGTTTGACATACATGTCTTCTTTGACTAGCGTGGTTAGTATACCCTGGAGGCCACGCTTTTCATTCAAAGACAACTTTCTTTCCATCGTCTTGGGCCACTCTTTCTTGAAGAATTTTTCGACGACGAGGGCAGCGAGATGTGGATAGGTCGGCGGTGGGTTGAACTTGTAGCAGTTGCTGAACACCAGCTCGATGTCTTTGCGAACGTCTTCCATGGATTTGTAGCGATGTGTGGTGAGCTTGCCAGATATAGTGTCAAAATCCATGGGATGAGTGATCTCATCAAAGTAGCTTTGTTGTCAAGTCAGTAACAGAACATGCGGGGCAGGCACCACTCACGTGGGACACCCATCGAGTTCTGGATCAACAGGTCTCGAGAATATGGCGGCCTCTGGAAGTTTCAACAGAGTGGACAAAAGCTGCTTGCACTTCTTCTCGTTTACGGGTGTGGCCGGAGCTACAGGAGATTTCTTTGGCCGGGGCGTAGGAAGGGTGTCGGGTAAAGACATTTCCTTTTCCTTTCCTTTGATAGATATTCGCGGGACATCGACGGTAGAGGATCGGGAAGTTTGTGGTTCCGTTGGCGGCTTCGACTTGGGCGGGTTCAGAACAATTTTCGGGACTGCAGACGAAGAGGGCTCGGGAGGTGATGGCCTGCCCTTCTTCGCAGGTGTTGCAAGTGCTAGGAGGTCGTCTTCGTCCACCTCGTCCTCCTCCTCCGTGGATATATCCACCTTCTTCCGCTTCCCATTTGCCGTAACCGATGACCGATGTCGGACTTTTTCGACCTTCTCTCGCTCGAGAGCAATCACCTCTTGGAGAATGTCATGCGATCCATCATCCACGTATGGCGGAGGGGGCGGATCTACAGGAGGCAGTTCTACCGCAGGGAGTTCAACCTTCGACTTCCGACGTGGCGGCTTGAGAGCTAGTTTAGGTGTTGTGTCTTTAGCCTGCAGTGTTTTGAACTTGATAGTCGGCCGAGACGATGAAGGTGTGGGTTCGGATGGGGTTGGGTCTGGGAAAGCCGTGGGCACGGGAGGTAGAACCTTTGTTGGCCGTTGGACCTCCTTCGCATGCGCAGCTTCAAGGGTTTTATTGATAATTGTCCATTCTAAACGCATGTTAGTTTGGCCAATTACTGTGACGGTGTTCGATCACGTACGCTTCTCGAAAAATATCTCCAGAGCGATAGCTTCATTATGTGCGTAGGTTCCGGGGGGATTGTAAAGCTTTGCGTTTGCCATCATAAGACGAAAATCGGCCTGGAAAGCCAGCCGGTCTGCATATTTACCCTCTTCCAACTTGTGCAGCATCGTCCCCAGATCAATTGGATCTTTGATGACATCGAAATAACTGGATCAAACACATCAGCACAGCGTGGTAAGCACATTGTTGACGTAATACTTGGGTGCTTGGTCTCGAATAGGATCCACGGGGTGCTGAAAGATTTTTGCGTGTTTGTGACCTAGGACTTTTTTCAAGGCGGACCGAGAGGCTCGAAGGTCGTTCAACGACATCCCGGATGCCTGAGCCTTGAGAACATGGGTAGGCTTGGAAACACCGTTGGGTTTCGGAGGCTTCACTTTGGGCTTCACTTTCAAGGGAAGGGCTGGAACAGCAAAAGCAACCGCCTTGCTCTGCGGCTCCACGCTCGGTGTTCGGGGCACAGTAGGTGTCGAGGCACGTAATTTGAGTTTGGAAGGGACGTGATTGGGGACAAGGGGACTCTGAATTGGTCCTGCCAATTTCAGTGGTCGTGGCTTGGTAGACAGTGGGGTGAGCTGAGGCGGGGTTTCGGCGACGGGTGTGCTCGGGATGTGTATCCGAACAGTTGGTGGGGTTTCTTCAACTGGTTTGATAAGAAGATCGGCCAGCTTAAGGAGACACCATCGAACTTCATGATCGACATCGGGAGCGCTGATTACAATGTCAGTAGGCAGAATTTGATGCTAAAGAGGAACGCACAGGGCGAGTGGCATCATGAGCTCCCTAAAGGCTTCATTCTTCCCAACCTCCTTATCTTTCCTCAGAGCTTTGATCATCGCCTCCATCTCGCTTCGCCTAGATTCCTTGTTCTTTTCCGGAATGGAGCCGTCCTCTTCTATGAGCAAAGATTCGGAATCCTTGGAGTTCAACTTCATTTCGCCCATCTGGACAAGAAGAGCCAAGCTCTGGCATGCATTGCGCGCGACATGGCGTCGAATAACTCTTGACGGATCATGCGCCATGACTGCTAAGACGTACTTCATGATTGGGGGGGTATACCACTTCGTCATGAAAAGACCGTCGAACGCTGCTATCCGAACTTGGGTATAGTTGCCCTCTCTTTTCAAGATGTGAGTCTAGTGTGCCCTCATCGTCAATTAGAATTACCTTGTCAAGGGGAAGAACTGAATCGGTGCGCTGGGGATGAGATTTGCGACACTAAGAACAAGATAGAACTTTGGACCCGGCCGTTAATGATGGGTGATTTCGAGAGGAAAGCAGACGATTACCTCCAGAGCAGCAATGGTGACATTGTTATGCGTTGAAGGAATAAGCCTGTCCATGCTCTTGTAACGGTCAACTTCTACCAAAGTCTGCTGGAGGAGGTCGGCGTCTTCCTCGTTATACTCCGTGCGAACTTCAGATGGTAGCAATTCTCCGCGTTCCGGGGACGCCGTAGATACCGTAGCGTAGGCTGCGGCAGAAATTATAGTACAGATATAGAAGCCGTCCGCGTACTAGAGCACATTCGGTCCATGAACGGGTAGGTATGAGAGGTACAACTGGGACTCACAGGATTGGAGGTGTTATCGTTGTATTTGAGCTGGTCGATCAGAAACCTTCGAACAACCGACGGCGACTTTCCATTCAAAAAGCGGATTCGTGATATCGCGTTAATTAAACTCTGCGATGACAGTGATCAATGACTCAGGTTTCCGATCGGAAAGGACTCACCTTCCGAACAAAGTACTCCGAAAGGTCAGAAAAGTCGTTAGGTTTAGGGACGTAAGTATGAGTGAAAAGGTCCTGATTGGGGTTCTCGGGATCATAACAATATCGCAGAAAAAGCTTGAAGAGATGAAATAGACCCAAGAAGTTCAGCCGAGGTATCGAGCACTGCCAAGACATTAGATGTGCCCATCGATTAGCAAAGAAGATGTCCTACGTTTACGAGTGCAACAGCGGCCTCACAGCGAATTCGAAAATAATAGTTGGACACAAGCACCGTTTTCGTCAATGTGCTCGACACAATTGCCGTAGGTTGCTGTGCGAGGGCGTGTAACGCCTGCAGATTCGTCAGCACTATCCGCAAGAAACGGGATGAATATGTTGTTACCTCGAGCTGCGCCACTACATCCCTGTCCCGTTGCAATTGCGAAACCCACATGAAATCAGGTTGCTCGAACTTCAAGTCGGCGATCCACTCAAAGTCGGCGTCCATTCGTATCCATTCGTAGGTGGCACCGCTCATTGCAGTTTCGTCCTCCTCGGTCCAATCCTCTACCTTCCAGTTATTCCGTTCACTTTCTTTTTCCCAGACCTCTAAGCCGAACCCCATATCTACCATGCCCATGGCTTCGGCAGCCTCCGTGTCACCTTCGGCCGCAGCCTGCGCAGCCGCTTGTCTTGCGAGATAGCGCTTGGTATTGCGCCGTACACGTTTGTACTTCGTGTTGAAAGGCACCTCATACCGTTTGAACGGAGATCGGATGTCCAGAACGTGTTCGTACGGTGTACCATCCGCCTCGTGGATCCGCACCGTCATCTGCCCCTCGAAAAATGGAACAGGTTTCAGCAACGCCATGGAGTGTTCGTTTCCCTCGAGCGCTTTATACGCGGGACACTCCTGTCGCATCGTGATCTCTACCGCCATCTTCTTCCGATTGAAACTAGCGGAAAATCCGAACGCCGGGCAGCCACTCCCATAGATCCACTGGTCGGCAAAAGTACGTGGATCGACACCGCTGACCTTGCGACATGTTCGAAGAAACATATGGGTCGAGATGGTGTTATTCTCCCCAGTCAGGGCCGACAAGAATATCTTGGGTAGGACACGTGAAAGGCCGAGTGAGGTCCCAGACTTTCCTAACTTTCGATCCAGGATGTGAAGGACGAGAGGTGCTTTCAAATTGATGAAAGGGATTTCCGAATAGTCCGGTGGCTCTAGCCGCGTCGGTTGGCAAATCGGCGGCATGAGCCCTGTGTCTCGTTCCACGACGCGCTGCATGTCTTTCTTCAGTCGGAAACGATACTCGTTATTTCCAAGCAGCTTTTTAATGAAGAGACCCGTTATGTATAACGCGAGCCCGTTGACTAGCCAGGTATCAGAGAAGAACTTGGGCTGAATGTTGATGCCCATCCATTGACATGCTAGCGCGTGAGCAAGGGCATGCCGTGTCTCGAGTGACTGCTCGATAGCGTCTTCCCCATACAACAAGTCTACAGTGAGGAGTGAAAACGTAGAGCTGTCGAATCGCTGTATTGGCATCTCGTCAACGAAGGCGAGTTTGTAGGAGCCAAAGGGATAGGACCCGAACTCGGTGGTATAAAAGTTCATGGTAGAGCGGAGGCAGGCAGTCGAAGTTGTCAGGAGGGATTCATGCCCTGGTAGGCAGAACGCGTACATCAGTGGCTGAGTTGAGTTGGCGTCGTCGGCTATATGGTCCATGGGTATGGAATACATATGAAAAGGTCCCGCGGCAAAAGCAATATGTTGGACCGAAGTAAGGACAGCTTGGGAAAAGAGAAAGATGGTCTTGTTCGAATTATAGGGGTGCGCAACCTATGCCCAGTTCACACTGGCTCCGTTCAAGCAGCACGCGAAAACGTACCTGCTCAACCAACTCCCCGGAACATACTACCAAGGTCGGGCTTGCGTCGATAGGCTCGTCGTCCTGAACGGATATTTCTTCGAGATATCGAGGGACGACAAACTCAAACTCCCAAGTACACTTCTCCCATAAGTTGTCAATACACGGAACCCAACATCGTGCAGAGTCGGGTGAAGACGGCGTTGTGTAAGCATGAGGGACGCGCTTTCGCAATGTGAGACATATCAAGCACCACTTTGCAGTTCACTCACATATGGATATGAGTCAGTCGGAAACACGAATTGGAATCCATCTACTGGATTACGGAGACTGTATGCAATGTTGACGACGATAGGAGATAACTCGGGGACAGCTTGCGTAGCTTGTGGCAAGGTCCCGGGCGTCTGAGGCTCTGGAGTCGCTACTGCCATAGTTCGAGCCAAGAAAGTGAAAAAGACCACGGAAACTCACCTTCACCAAGCACTGGATTAAGAATCGTCTGACCAGATGGCTTCAAGGTAACTTCTAACGGAATGGCAATCGACAATTCTCCCTCATCCGATTCCTGCAGAGCGGAATAGAGCTTGCGCTTGAGTTCCGGATGTCTATGGCAATCGAGAGGTTCATTCGGCGCTCCGACAGTGATGTTGACGAGTGGGTCGTGATGTGTGAAATCCGCTTGGCGGGATGCCACAGTAACGGATTGTATCGCTGAATGAACAGATATAAGGAGGGCAACCAGACTCCAAGACGAAACCACCGACTGCATTGTCGTGAGTGGAGGTTTATAGTCCTCAGTTCTTTGCTTGTAGGGACAATCGTGATCTCGGTATAACCCTGTTGCTCGAATATGAGGCTCGGAGAACAGCATGCATACGAAGGCTGCCGCACCCAAAGGCATCCCGAAAAGTCGATTTCCAAAACGACCTTTTGATGACTAGTAAGTACCACAGATAGATATCAGTACTGGGTGTGTCGGGAACGAGAAACGGGACGTATATGGAGAATCCACGACGTGTTTGTTCCCTTTGCGCATTGACTCGGCTATCCATTGTAGCCTACGTGTGCTGGGGCACGCCTTCTGGAGCGTTCCCCGCGAATACCAGCTTGAAATCACGGAGTATACGAGAGGTTTGGGCGAGTTCGAGTTTGCTCAGCGAAGGCGTGAGCATTGCCCTGTTGATGTCTGTTGCTCAGCGGCATCCGGTTGAAACACCTGCTAAATTATTAGTTGCCGGAAATTCTCAAATTTTCAAGCTCTCCCCACACTGAGCCTGACGTTGGCCACGCGCGTACTTGAAATAAAATGCCCCCCAAGTCTATCTTCCGTCAGCCCGGTGCACAACACTTTCAGCTTGTCCACCGTTCGCAGAGGGATCCTCTTATCCACGACCCGGACGCCAGTCAACATGTACTAAAACCAATTCAGCGGGAGAACGCCAACAAGGGGAAATCCCGCGCAGATCTTGAGGGCGTTCTTCCCGAGTCGGATCTCTCCTCCAACATTGGCGAAGCTGCGCTATACGGCGTTTATTACGATGACTCGGAATACAACTATATGCAGCATCTGCGTACAGTGGGTCTACAGGAGGACGGCGTAGAGAGTGTCCTAATTGAGGCCCCTTCTGCTTCGAAGAAGGGGAAAGGCAAAGGGATCGCTCTCAAGGATCTCCCTGACGGCGTGCTGGCTTCCACATCGGAATTGCCCAGGACATACGAATCTCAGCAAGCTGTCCCTGCGAGTATCGCGGGTTTCCAACCTGACATGGATCCTCATCTGCGACAAGTGCTGGAGGCACTCGAGGATGACGCATTCGTAGAAAACGACCTCGAGGACGATTTTTTCGGAGAGCTAATGGGAGACGGCGAGCGGGGAAGTGACGAAGAAGTCGAATTTGAATTCTCCAAGGAAGGCGCGGGGGAAATACCTGAGAAGGACGAAGAGGCGGACGAGGCCGACGAAGGTGCGGGCTGGGAGGCGAGATTTGCACAATTCAAGAAAGTGCAAAAAGTTGTCACCGAGAAGAGTGAAGATGGTTTTGACGACTCCGAGGGCGGAGACACCGTTGGGAGACTCCCTGAAATGTCCGTTATCGGTGGCAAGGGTAAGAAGCGTCGAAAAGGCACTAGCGATGCCTCCGGGTATAGCATGAGCAGCTCCTCGATGTATCGCAATGAAGCACTGCAAATATTAGATGAACGATTTGACCAGGCATGTTCTATTTTGTGTTCTGTTCCTCGCGATCTCATGTCGTCTTCAGATGATCATGAAAGAATACAATTCTGACGAAGACTCTGAACCTTCAGAAGAAGATAACGAAAATGATGAGGCTCCTGAACTCATCACCTCGAGAGAAGATTTCGAATCGATGATGGACGAATTTTTGAACGACTACGAAATTCTGGGTCGCAAGATGAAGCCCAAACTAGAGGGCGACAGTGGGGCCGCAAAACTCGACACTCTGCGTAGAGCAATGGGCCAGGACGAGCGCGTTCGCGTTGAAGGCGACGAGGAACAGCATGACGATGACATTCTAATGCCCCTCGACATTGACGACCGGAAAGACCGATGGGATTGCGAGACTATTCTCAGTGAGACACATTTTTGTTTTCTGAGATTTTTTAAATTGAGCATTGCATACAGCGACATATTCTAATCTAGAAAACCATCCACGGCTTATCCGAGCACGGGATGCCGATGCTCGCAGCAAAAAACCGGTCCCGAAGATACATCTCGACCCACGTACAGGTCTCCCTTCAGTCGTCAATGACGCGAACGTCGGACAGCCCCCTAAAGCCAAGGGCCGTGTCTCCTTTACCTCAGATTCAGATTCTGAATCTTCGGACGACGACCGGCCTCGCGTTGAAACGATCAAACGGGATAGAGACGAATCTAAAGAGGCCAAGAAGGCGAGGAAAGTCGCTGTGAAAGCGGAGCGACAGACGAGGAGGGCAGATAAAAAGGCAACGAAAGAACTATTTGGGGCAGAGTTGAAGACACAGAAGAGAGCCATTGGGAACAAGGAACGGAGGTTAAAAAGTCTTTAATAGCTTACCTCTCGATGGTCTCTCATGGCAGCATCGCGATGCCCTTTATATCAAGTTGCCCGCCTGGGGTGAGACTTTACTGACACTGGTGATGGCCGAGTTGTACTTTACTTGTAAGGCATAGACTGATATCACTACGTCATCAAAGTTAGAGTCCAGTAAATTTAATTGAGGTACGGCTTGTTCTGATGATCTATGATTTTGCAGTTAGTGTCGTCCCTTTGAACAGACGTCGACGCGTTGACTTTTGGTCCGTGCGAGCAGACACAAAGCATACATCTAACCTCCACCGCATCTTACCGATAACACCCTGCCCTTCATGAGCGACATCGCAGCCCTGCGTCGGCAGCTCAAGATCAAGTCGGGTGTCACCATGCGGTGAATAACGATTTGCACCCCGTCCCCGTCCCCGTCGCGGGATCCGCGTCCAGCACGATCTGACCGCTCTGTCCAGCCTCAAGAAAGAAAACGGAATGTATCAGAAGGAGGTCGTCGATCAGAAACTCAAGAAGGTCAAGCTCGTTGCGGACGGGGCGGAGGAGTGGGACATCAAGAATGCTGTAAGTGCTACGATGGCTATTTCTATGTCTTCGCGCGATCCAAATCAATACATTCATTCGCTGCCCAGGGCAAGATGGAGGAAGAGTCCGAGAAGATGATCAAGGACTCTGCCACCCGTCTGGATAAGGCGTACGGCGAACTGAGGGATCTCGTCGTACGTGACCGAACGTATTTATTGCGCGCCTTCAGTGTTGACTTGCTCGTCCGCAGGCATCGGCGAAGAAGGAGCCGGCACTCGCTGAGGAGAGGACTTTCTCAAAGCCGAGGGGATCCTGGAGGAGGCGAGCTTGTAGCCGGCGGACACAGGAACGACCTGGCTTCGAGCGTTGTAAATAATACATACAAGCCACGAAAATGTTGACTCACCTGTATGTACGCACCCTAGTGCATCTCTGTGTCCGCATCCGTGTTGGACTGTGTTTCCTGCTCCGCCTTCAGGCGGCGCAGCGCGTCCAAGATCCCCTTCCACGCGTCCCGCTCGATCCGCTCTTCTTGCAGCCCGCGATTTTTGCGCAGCAAGGCGCCCTCAGACGACGGCAGGCCGACGCCGAGCGACGGCGGCACGAAGTTTGGCGGGGGCGCGTTGATCGCCGAAGGCGCGATGCGCGAGTGCCGGATGTGCGCCAGGGAGGAGCGGATAGCTATCTGGATGGCCTGGCGTCGGAAGGGACATGAGATGAAAATGCGACCAAGAGAAGAACAATGGAGGCAGATACAGACGTCGAGGCGCTCAAAGTACTCGCTGACCTCCAACACGAACTGCTCGGACCGTTCGTCGCCCTGCGGGAGGTTGTCCCCTTCCGCGTCGGTCTGGGGCAACGTGAGGAGGGAAATGGACGAGGCAGCCAGCGCAAGAAGACGCGTTATGTCCTGAGAAGATGAAGTTCAGGTCCAGTCTTGTAACCGCGTCCAGATGGATACTTTTTCCACCTGGCCGAGAGCAAAGATTTGGCGGGCGGTACGGGTGGTGGTCCAGATGGGGTCTATCTCAAACGCGTCCGTCTCATCGTCGACTTGGGTGGACGACATGGCCGTCAAGACCAACAAACAGGTTTATTTATTCGACTTCCTACATCCTTCTTCTCTACAAGTACAAATGTTACAGTCCACTACCTCAAGTATCTACAGTCCACGGTCCTACATTCCTGACTTCCTTCAATAGTTGCTTTCGTATTCGCTCCTGCCATGGCCTTGGCTGCGGCCGTAGCCCTGGCCCTCGTTGTCGTCGCCGATGTTGAGGCGTTCCGCACCAAACGTCTCGTCTTCTCCACGCTGGGCGTACGAGTCCTCGTTCCCGTATCCAGAGCTGCGCCCCCCTCCATACGAGTCGGCCGCGGCCCGGCCATATGAGCTCTCTTCTGACCTGCCATAGCCCGTCGACTCTTCGCCGCGCCCGTCCTGCATTCCTTCCGCTCTCCCGTACGCTCCACGACCCAACGACTGGTAGGAGCTTTCGTTCCTAGATCCATACTCGTTTCCGCCAGAATTGTACGATGGGTCCTCTGACTTGCCATGGCCGCCACGGCCCGACGACTCGTACGAACTTTCCGTCCGCGATCCATACTCTTCTCCGCGACCGTACTGGTTCTCCTCCGCCTTGCCATATCCGGCACGGCCTGACGATTCATATGAACCTTGGTTCGTGGATCCATACTGGTCTCCACCGCTACGAGAATTGTGCGACTGCCCGTGGCCCCCGCGGCCCGACGATGCGGACGAACTTTCCTTCGGTAGGCTGTAAGCCGGCGCGTATCCACCGCTTTCATTGCCGCCGGAAGTGTACGAATCCTGGTTGTCGTTGCGACGAGACGAGTGGTGTCCTTGTCGGCGGCCAGAGCCGTACTCGTCACTCTCTTCGGTGCGGCGAGAGCTGCTGTTCGCGTTAGAGCTTTCCTCCGGCCGATTGTAAGATGGCGCGTATCCGCCGGAACCGTACGAATCTTCGTTGTCGTTGCGGCGCGACGAGTGATGGCCTTGTCGGCGGCCAGAGCCGTATTCGTTGCTCTCTTCGGTGTGGCGAGAGCTGCTGTACTCGTCGGACTGAACACCGTAGCTCCCCGTGCGCCCCGAGGTCCTTGCGTATTCGTTGTCGGCGTCGTCTCTCCTGCTCGTCTGCTGGCCGTATCCTCCTCCTTTGCCGCTCGAATATTGATCATCGTTCCCACTGGAATAGGAGGATTGGTTCCGGGATTCTGCAATCTATGTTATTTATCTGACGTTCTCCAATGAATTGACCGCACGTACCACCACCATAGCCGCCGCCACCATGGCTCTGAGCCTGACCCTGAGGCGTGCGCTGGGGCTGCGCACCGTGCCCGCATCCTCCGTATCCCGGCTCGTCGAGATTCTCGTTCTCCGATCCAAGCCGCTTGTTCTTCCCGTCGCGCACACTCTCCTGCACATGCAATGAACGACCCGCACTATTCACAGACATTAGGGATAGCTTACCTTCGTCAGGGCATTCAAGGTCTCGCGCGCCTCGTCCTCTCCCAAACCGCCAAGCCACTGCTCCATCGTCTGGAACATGGCGTTTTGTATCGCGGACCGACCAGTGGCGTAGTACGGGTGGTGGAACGCTTCCAGGATCTAGAGCGGTATCAGCCAAGAATACGGGAGTAGATAACGGTAGACTGACGACGTCCACAGCTTGATTTGGGTTGTTGTTGTCCGACCAAGCCTGAATGACGATCAGTGATAGTTAAGTGCACTTGAGCACGCGCACTGACCTGGACGATGGTCTTAACGGAGTGCTCTACCACGATCTGGGCGATCTTTCCAGCCGGCTCATTGAGGATGAGGTTAAAGTGATCCTGGTAGTCGTTCAGCTCCGTTTCCGGGCGAGCGTCACGCTACGCGGCGAAACTGACCTTGGACAGCAAACTGTGCGAAGGATCAGATGCACGAGGGTCGTCAAAGACCTGGAAATGAAGATGAGTCGACGAATTAGCCTGAAAGGAAGTGAGCCTCACAGCGTACTGATCTTCCGAGTTGATAACGGCTTTGCTTCCTTCTCCAAGAACAGACGTAGCTTGTTGCAAAATGGGCTGCGGAGAGATATAAGTGGATTAAATCTTACTGCAGTCGCAAGTCCCTTACCGTGATCCAAGGCGCAATAACGGTGAAGACATCTAACCAAAGGCTCTCAGGCTAAGAAGAGGAATTGGCCCACACTACTCACAGGCGTTGAGCGCATTAGTGAGCTGATCAATGAGCCCATCGAGCCCCGGAATCATCTCGATCTTCTCCAGAATCGACCGCATCAGCCCGTCGCGCCACCTCAACAACTGCAGGAGCTTCGCCTGTATTTCGGGCGGGGCGATATTGTCGGGGTCGAAATTGTACGCTTTGGATTCCTTCTGCAGCTCTTCTCCCTCGTCCATGCTGAGGAGCCGCCGCCCACGGGAAGTTTTCCGAGGATGGATTTGAGGGTATCGAGATCGGAGTTGGAGTTGCCGCCGTCCTCCGCCTGGTTCATCTTCGTCGACAGATCCGTCACACTCGCTTGGCTCAATTTACTATAAACAAGTAGGAATGATCAACACCTTTTT
Organism: Mycena sp. CBHHK59/15; assembly: GCA_029204085.1. Taxonomy (NCBI): domain Eukaryota; kingdom Fungi; phylum Basidiomycota; class Agaricomycetes; order Agaricales; family Mycenaceae; genus Mycena; species Mycena sp. CBHHK59/15. The sequence continues at coordinate 193,650 of JARGXW010000039.1, forward strand.
TTGTTCGGCGGAAATTATTGGCGCGTACTCGGTAGACTCTCCTAAGAGGGAAAAGAGAAAATCCGCGCCGCCAAACGTGCCGGTCACCAATGGAGGTGCCCTGCCGTTCGGCGTCTTGATGTCGGTATCGTCTCCGACATGGCAGAACACCTGGGAGTGCCCCATCTTGCGCAAAGCTATCTCCACCCAGTTGCTGTGGGCCAGGAGATCTTCCAGAGTGTGCAGCCCAGTCCCGAGCAAACGGTACGCTTCGTACAGGTCCGGGCCGTCTCGCCCTTGCGCGCGACGGCCCATCTCGATACAGGCGGTCAGAACGCGGCGGATGTGGGCAGTCGAGGTGTCCCATCCTTCATTTTCAGTCGCTAAATGCAAGTGTGAGTTGTTGGAAATGGTTGGGAAACAGAAGCACGGACCCATGTATTTCTAGATGGATGATCTGGGTGTTAGGAAAGGATGCGAAAGAAGAAAATATAATACTTACCTTCATTCCTGTGCGCATGTCAACCTCGAGTTCGCGCGGATTGACAGGAGGGCGAAGCTTCGGGTGGAATTGACGGGCATCGCCCTCTTTTTCCGCGTAGCCTCTGCGTTTTCGGTAAGTTTCACAGAATATATGCGCGTTTATGATCACTTACTTGGGGTTATCGATATGTTCCTGCAGGTTAAGTAACAGGTGAGACCTGGGGTACATATAAGTGTCGAGTGTTACTCACGACAGGCAAGTACACTCCAAGGCGCTCGGCTGTGATTTGAAATTCTTCCGTTGCGAATCCAAACGTCTGAGTGAGATGCGGATGTGAGCGAAAGTGTGGCGTAAGGAGATGGTTAGATGATCACCATGAAACCGAGGACAGATACAACAAGGACGAGACTCTCAGCTGTGAGTTTGCTCAGGCCACCGATATCCATTGCCTAGTAAATAGGGTAAGCATCTTGTTATTCAGATAAACAGTTCGATTTAAATTACCTGAGAATAATCTCGCAACCAGTTGCCCTAGGTATGGATAAGAGAAGCGGCCACTTGAGCCGGACCTGAGACATACAAAGTAGACCTTCTTGATGTCACCGCTGGAGAACTTTGGGCCACCGGGGCCAGAAGTCGCAGTCTTGATGATCGATTTCGCGAATCCAAAGAGGTCGCCGCCGCTGTTCGACAATGCGGCATGACCTGCCGTCTTAGCAAGGGTCGAAAGGATGTTTTCGATATCGCCGTGACGAAAAGCCTTGTCTGGCAGCACGTCGATGAGCATCGATAGAAACAGCAGGAAAAACGCAGGCGGACCATTTAGAAAGGCGAAATCGGGGATATCGCCTGCACCGAAGGCATGGGCCGTCTGCGGTAGCAAAACGAGGACAAGGGTGAGGATGAGGAGCGTTGTTGTAAATTTTGGCGATACGGCCATGGCGGTTCGTTGTAAGGAGGTTGTTGCTGCAGTTGGCGCCAAGTGAGCAGTGTACTTCAATCGATCTCAGGCCGCTCGTGACTCTGGCTTGGCGGGTCTAGCCACTGCCCAACGACCATCTAGCCTAGATTGACGTGCCGACGACTGGCTCGCAGCACAACGCAGCCCATGTTCTGCTGTCTCTCAGCATATGTGTCGCGACGTTCTTTAGCAGTCTTAGGAGAACAAAGCGTAAGTTAGCACGGCAACTGATCAAGTTGCCGGTTCCGCATTTGAACCTGAGCCATGTCTTCCACCCAAGTCGACGATGAGACGGACGCGCTTGAGATAGACCCCATCTGGACCACCACCCGTACCGCCCGCCAAATCTTTGCTCTCGGCCAGGTGGAAAAAGTATCCATCTCGACGCGGTTACAAGACTGGACCTGAACTTCATCTTCTCAGGACATAACGCGTCTTCTTGCGCTGGCTGCCTCGTCCATTTCCCTCCTCACGCTGCCCCAGACCGACGCGGAAGGGGACAACCTCCCGCAGGGCGACGAACGGTCCGAGCAGTTCGTGTTGGAGGTCAGCGAGTATTTTGAGCGCCTCGACGTCTGTATCTGCCTCCATTGTTCTTCTCTTGGTCGCATTCTCATCTCATGTCCTTTCCGACGCCAGGCCATCCAGATAGCTATCCGCTCCTCCCTGGCGCACATCCGGCACTCGCGCATCGCGCCTTCGGCGATCAACGCGCCCCCGCCGAACTTCGTGCCGCCGTCGCTCGGCGTCGGCCTGCCGTCGTCTGAGGGCGCCTTGCTGCGCAAAAATCGCGGGCTGCAAGAAGAGCGGATCGAGCGGGACGCGTGGAAGGGGATCTTGGACGCGCTGCACCGCCTGAAGGCGGAGCGGGAAAAACAACCCAACACGGATGCGGACACAGAGATGCACTAGGGTGCGTACATACAGGTGAGTCAACATTTTCGTGGCTTGTATATATTATTTACAACCCTCGAAGCCACGTCGTTCCTGTGTCCGCCGGCTACAAGCTCGCCTCCTCCAGGATCCCCTCGGCTTCGAGAAAATCCTCGTCCTCAGCGAGTGCCGGCTCCTTCTTCGCCGATGCCTGCGGACGAGCAAGTCACTGAAGGCACGCAATAAATACGTTCGGTCACGTATGACGAGATCCCTCAGTTCGCCGTACGCCTTATCCAGACGGGCGGCAGAGTCCCTGATCATCTTCTCGGACTCTTCCTCCATCTTGCCCGGGCTGCAATGAATGAATGATTTGTATTGTATTGGATCGCACGAGTTGTCGTAGTGTGTAGACCACTTACAGCATTCTTGATGTCACTCCTCCGGCGCGTCCGCAACGAGCCTGTCCTTCTTGAGTCTCTGATCGACCGCCTCCTTCTGATACAACTCATACAGAGTAGGGGTGAGATCTGGTACGACACCGCGACGGGGACGGGCTGCGGAAATTTACCATGTGGTGGCACCCGACTTAATCTTGAGCGCCTGAGCTGTTGACGCAGGGCTGCGATGTCGCTCATGAAAAGGCTGTGTGTCGTCAGATGCGGTGGAATGGGGAAAAAACGCGTGTCTACGCGTATCAACACGAAGTAAACGCGCCCCAAGCTAATGAACACGACTCACTTATCGAGTCATCGATTACTATCTTGATTGTCAAGCGACTCGGATCTTACTTATGTGCTTCCACTCGCTCTGGCTTACATTCCATAGAATCACAAATTATGTTTGCAAAACTTCGTTTCATTGGCGTCGTAAGATCACACAGAAATCGTACTACAGCGCGTAAACAGGTGCAGCAAAACAATCTCAACAAAACGATAGGTACGAGAGCAGGGTTGGGGTCGACTTGAGTCTGGCTCGGGGAGGGCATGGAGGTGGGCACGGGCCTGGACGTCGCGGCGCCCGCGGGCTTGACAACTGCGCACGCGCAGATGCAATTCGGGCTAGCGTGGACGGGCGGCGCCAGGGTGCGGCATAGGAGGGTGGGACAACGGCACTGCGCGAGTAGTATCCCGCTGGTGATTCGGCTCGACGGTCGCAGATCGCGGATCTGCGGCACAGACTGCGACAGTGCGCGCGGGCGCCCGGACGAGCAGCACAGCGCTCTTGCGGCTTCGCTTCCAGGGCGGGCCCGTCAGCGCGCGCGGCGAACTCAGAGGACTAGCCGTCACGAGTGGGCAGGGCGCGCGAGGGCCACGGCGCAGGGAAGGGCCGCCCGGGGGCGGACGGGCTGTCTGGCTGTGCAGATGGGCGTGTCGTGGTAGCGAATCGGGGAGGCAGAGCGCGGTGTCGTCCAGTCGTGGTAGATCCACCCTCGCGCACCATCCAGGTGTACTTGATACATGCAGTCCATGCGCGCGCGAATCGGGAAGGGTGGACGTAAGAGGGATGGGCAAAGGGCGCAGCGAGCGCGCGCGGTGATCAGACGCGCACGGGGGCGGCGGGGAGAAGGTGGGATAACATGAGGAGAGCGGCGTACAAGGACATGTATACTGTGACAGTGGGACATAAAGATAATAAACAATTGCAATGCGTGGCGGAGGGGGGGGCGAGTGTCGGCGGGGAACGCTATGAATGGAAGGCTATGTGTTGGGGGCAGCAGTCTATGCGCACACGGCCGGTAGGGACGCGAATTGAGAGTCGGAGAAGCGACGAGGTGATGCCAGTGTATCGGCACACGCGAGGCACGGAACCACAGTGAAGTGGTCGTTCGCCTCAAGCGTGATGATGGGGTGTCAGGTTCGGGACGAGATGCAAGGAGCAAGCGACGGGGAAAAAAGGGTGGGGTACAAGAAAGCGCCGAGGCAAGCGAAGCACGCATTCCGCTCATCAGCTGAGAGCAGAGGTTTTGCGCCTCAAGCTATGCCTGTGTCTTGTGTCGGTGTCGTGTCCATCTGCAAAGCATCAACCGAAGATCCGGGGTCCATCGTCGTCGTCGAGTCTTCGGAGCTCCCCAGTCGTAGCTGCGGAACTCTGGAGGAACGTCCGACCACAGGTCAGAGTCGCGCGGTCCAGAGCCCGGGTACGAAGTGTGCAGCGCGGCCACAAAAGGGCGTTCTACGCGGGCCGCGGTGGAAGGCGGCACAATAGCCTAGAAGCGTTCCGGGTGACAGGGGCGCCGGGGAATGTGGAAGATGTGGCGTGACATATACAATAATGCGAGGGAGTCCATGGTCATAAATCAAGCAGCGTCACCTGTCCAGGCAGGATTCAGGATTCGAGAGGTCAGCCGTCTGGTTGATTTTTGGGTGTGGAGATGTGCGATTTTCTGAGATTTTTCTGCGGAAGCCCGACCACCGAAGAAGCGGAAGGCGATCAGAAGGAAGCGATACCGCGCTGCTGGTTGACAGCACGAACGCTCAAGACCTCGTTGATGTGGCGGAGGTGCTTGACTTCTGATTCGGCCTCTTTCAGCCTCTTCTCCAGCTGCTCTTTTGCGAGCTCGAGATTCCGAACGTGGTTCGTAGCTATAAGATATAATTATCAGAGTTGAGAAATTTACAGGTTTTGAAAAAGGACTGACCCCGATCAAGCAAAGAGACTTTACTTGATTTCTGGTTGGTGGTGGGGAGGGTGTCCTTCAGGCGGGAGTATCCATCTCGGAGCTCATCACGTCTCCGCTGCTCTGACTCGATGCGCTGCTTGCGGATCGTCTCGCGGCGCGAGTCGGCACCCCCAGCGAGGCTGTTCGCGGTCGGCTGGAAGTCGTCGTCCTCCTCGTCGCTGTCGTCGTCGCGGCGCGTAGGTTTTCTGCGGGGCGCTCGGGTGCGCAGTGACGGCGACGCGATCGGATTGAAGCGATGTGACGCGATCGAGCGCGGGACGGCAGCAGCGGCCGAATAGGGCATCGCGGGCGGCGAGTGCGAGCCGCTACCACGACTCCGACGGCCTGATGTGAGGCCATCGGACGACATCTCACCCGCGCTGAGCGTGTACGAGGGCCCGAGCAGCGAGGGCGGCGAGATGCCGGCGCCGTCGAGGGGCGTGTACGGCCGGGTGGGCGGGTTAAACGGCGCGGGGATCGGCGTGGGGGCGGCGGGCGGCGACGACGACGAGTAGTACGCCTCGTTGAGAGTGTGGGCGAGACCCATGTGGTTGTGCAGGGAACTGAAGGTCGTGGGACTCGGGGGGACTATAATAGGGCGAGATCGTAGTGGCAGTGCATGCGGGTAGAATGGACAATTAAACTGACGCTCGATGGACTGGTCGAAGGAGGAGGGGGAAGGCGGGTAGCGGAGGTATTCACTGTCCATATAGGAAAAGCTGCTGGTGTCCATTGCATCCATGTAGGAAGGAGTCTTGGGGGCGTGGTCGAATTCCATTGGAACACTGTGTGGCGCAACGGGTTAGTGGCGATCTCGGGGGGAAAAGGAGAGGCGCACGCAAGGAGCAGCTCAGTGAGGGGGAGGGAGGAGGGGGGGGGCGGGGGCGGGGGCGGATGGGAGGATGAGGGGGAGGGATAGAGAGCGAGGAGGTTCCGCGGAAGTATTTATACAAAGAGGAACGGGGGTATTGGCGGAGTTTGAAAGGACGGGGAAGATGCGCCCAAGGATCCGGATGAAGGCAATCTCATGTAGCAGTATTTGCAGCATCTCATGATCCCATCCATCGCCAGATCTCGACGCTTTGAGCTGTCTTTCCTCCGCGAATGCCCCGTCCCCGGTGTCCCTGCTTCCGGCCCCCGAGGAATCCCGCAGAATCTCACGCAGCGTGCTTTTCATTTCACCCACAAAGTCACATCACAATCTGTCGCAACGGAACGACAGCGGGGTACACAATGGTACAAGAATCGTGAAGGTAATAAGTCATCGTCAAAGGAAACCAGGGAAAAAGTCATTAGTCGTGTCGTAAGAGTCGTAAGTACCGTCGTAATAGGGATCCTGCAGGGAAAAAGAGAGAACAAGGGATAACAGTGTCCATGATATGCACGATAACAGACCCGCCTATGCGTTGTAGTATCCTAGACAGGATCAGTATCACTTACGACACACACGATAGAGCTTAGCGTACCGTTTCCGAATGGTCCTTTCATTCCGGAATAGTGCTCCAGTCTTGCACAGAAGCGCCACGTCAGGAAAAACATGTACAACTATTATATCCCCGTCAGTTCCCAGGAACTGCGCCACACTGTAGTCAAGACCAAGGTCAACACTCACTTGGAAGCCGAGGTCTACCAGCAGCGAGATGATGAACGCCGTGTTGACGGAAGAGAATCCCACTATGCAGAACTCGGTGGGGAACGTCGCAGATGTGCTGTAGTTGGCTGCGACCGACGCGGCCACAGGTCACCGCCATTGTCACATTCCCACTGGATCTTGTCTTTCCTACGGAGCACAAGGGAAAAAGAAGGGCAAGTCAGACAGGCAGTTGCTGATGGCGCCAAATGAAAAGAAGATGGGGGAAGTAACAACTTACCCCCGGTTGAGCTCCACTATCATGAGGATCGCTCGCACTGCACAGATGACGATGATGAATGGCCATGCAAACTTGGCCACTCTTGTGAAAACGTATGATCGCTGCGAAGCGAGGTGAACATCGGATGTACCGACCACAGACGCGATGGGAACCCACTGTGGAGAGGGCGAGAATTTCGATGACGGCCAGAGCCATGACACCCAGACCAATACCGCCGTATATTTGCCTGTCGGGTGGAGCATTAAACGAGAACAACAGACTCGGAAATGAATACAGCAACAGACCATTCGGGGAAAACGAAGAACAAGTACTGGCCATAGACGAGCAAGAAGATCCCACCAGCAAGACTGTATACCTGAAGCGGCATCAGCATACACTCCCGCGGAGAGAAAGTCAAATAATCGTACAGCGATTGCGACAGCCCAGGCGATAGCACCCGCTCTCTGAGAAATTCACACAGGTAAGCAAAAAGGCTCTTCCCCAGTGCAGCAGACGTACCAGGGGAAGAACGAGCAAGCAGTTGTCACACCTGGGCCCGGGTGAGTACACGGTGCCCGGACTGCGAACATCGAGCGACGCACCACATTGTTAAATTAACGTGAGTATCAGGGGTTGAGGGTGAAGATGGACAACGATGATAGCAAAAACGTTTGCGGTGTGGGGTGGGGTGGTGGTCGGGGTGTCGCCGAGATCGTCAAAGAGTCGTTACCGGGCCCGAGGCCGCTGCTGGCGTCGTGGAGCAAAAGGAAAGGATGCGGTCACTGACAGCGTGACTCCAATGGAATGGCGTGTGACCCAGTGCAAACGTGCTTGCACCTGAACTTCCGAACCGCCTATCGTCAGCTGAGCTCTCCTGTGCCGACGTCGGGGTCGGCCGCGGTCGTGATGCACACGCTGGATCCAGGATTTCTGGCGGGATTCGTGGCGCGTGCGATGCGCGTTGTTACCCCCATCTGGCTTGTCGATGTATCTTACTCTCGGCATCTGGACAACGAACTAAACATGGTACTTTTCGACGCGAACGCAGTCTGTGCGCTGCGTGCTCTGCCGTTACCTTCCACGATCGCGGCACAGCCCAATGGCTGATCAGCTACTCCGAAAACCAAAATCCGCCGCAGGCTCGCCCCTCTATTGCCTCTGCTGATCGAGGAGTGGTTTCATGATGGACGCGGACGCAGTCAGGGAGCGTGCTTTCCCTCGACTCCTCCGATCGTGGAATTATTTTGCTCGCTGCAGCACCACTTGAAGCTCCCCAGCCGCGACGGCAGACGGTCGAGCGTGCTGTCTCCTTCTTTGTGCCAAAGTTTTCTGCTGGCCCAGATCACACTTCACCTCGAGTGTGGAAAGAGTCTCCTCACACACACTTGCTGTCGACTGGAAGAATATCTTCATTTCACCACTGACAGATCTGGCAGTCTTCCTAATTTGTCTTTGCCCGGAGAGCCCGACAATTCTTTGAAAGTCTTCGCGAATCTCTTGTCTATTTTCCGTGGAATGGAGGTCTTTTGCATCGGCCACTAACAAGGCACCCGTCTTTCTTCCGCCGTTTGTGGCTTTCCGTTTGCAGCCATCACCGTCTTACACAACCGCCGCCTTCGCCTGGCCCCTCCCCCAGCCAATGGCCTCGCCCGCTATTCTAGAGCTCGCTCTCCGACCTGGCGTCGGCCAAAAGACTGGAAATGTAAATGACTTCCAAAAACAGAACCAGACCCAGGAACTCGGCGCCTTTCTTCTCGACTTGCTGCGCCGCAAATCAGCTGTAATCTGAGAAATTGTGTGGCGATCATCCCATCAGGCTGCCTCGCGTTTTCTGGCAGGCGCTTGGACTTATTCTGCAGTGGGATACTTCTGGGTTTACATTACGCCCGATCTCGCGCCCAATTGAATGTAATATCCTTCCCGCCCAAAGCCCACTGCTGTAGAGGCCATTGCCCGCTGAGTCACTTGCGCGCCTTATCGCCCGCGCAGCGGCGGCGGCACCGAGTGATGAGCGGATCACCATCGCGTTCTCTTATCAGGCTTAGCGTCTGTTGTTTACTGAGGTAACCGAAGTCCGTCGAGCGATTACGCGTCCCTACCATGATTGGCGGTCATCGCTGACCCGCGGCGAGTCGAGTCACCTTTGGAATCAACACGCAGTCGTAGCGCGAGGCCGCTTAGGTTTATCGCTCGTAGACCCGAAGAATCTCAGTCTCGTTCGCCGTGGACTTACTGCTTTCATTCAACGAACAACCTCGGATGGCCACCGTATTCTTGGGAGCCACTCTCTCAGTCTTGCCGTACTGCGTCACTCGGGCTGCGAAGCTGGCCATCTTTGGTATCGATGCTATCGAGGCACCGGAACGTGACATTTGATCCCTCGGCTCTCGAGCGTAGGAAGCAAGATCCATCCATGGCAGGGGATACTATCCTATTGCTTAAACAAACGACGGCACTGCCAATGCTCGAAGAGCGTGTCCCGCACGTGGCTCCGTATTTCTTTACACTCATTTCAAGGTCGGTGAGGCCGAAATGACGCCTTAGGCCGCCGCGGTGGCGTCGTCACAACGGCCGCGATGACACACTGTCAGCGGTCAGTTAGGTGTCCCGGATGGGCGTAGACGACCGTCAAACAGGGTGGTTCGGGGGGACATGGGCGGCAGGCGCATTGCATTAACCTGCATGTACAGTTCTGACGTTGGGAACGCCGCTACGTGAATACAACGTTATCGGATCTTTTTTGAGCTTGTCAGGGGAAGTCTCCTTCAGGAGTGGCGGCGAGCAAGTGAGCGGAGACTGCTCACACCCTTGGGCTGGTCCCCCTCTCGCCGCCGGGGATTGCAGCTGGGCGGCGGGCTCTCGGTCCGGTGGGAAAAGATCCTTCCGGGAATATCTCAGGTGGCCACAGAGCGCGGTAGCGTAAACCCAGGGTTGCCCAGATCGCCGTCGCCATCTGACTCTGTGCAATGGATGGTCGGGGGTCTTCGAACTTTGTATTTGCCGTAACTTGCGGCGGTGGAAATGGGTTTGTTTGATAACTATTAAGTGGGACAGTAATTCAATCAATTGCGGAGCATGCCAGTGATGTCTCCGGGATTTGTATTCAGGTGCGCGGGTTCAAGGCGTGTATCGATTTGCACAGCATGTCCATCAACCTTGGGTATGATCACAAGGCTGCCACTGGAAGGAATTTGGGTAGGGGCTCTTCAACTTCCGCGATCACCGTGTATTAGCATTGTCAGCTCACATTCAAATATTACATAGAAGTACACCCTCGAACCCGAAGATGAACGTCAATCTGCCGTCGCTAGATTTTGACAACGTGTCTCGACGAGATAACATTGAATCCAGCTCTCAGCTCCCGACCACTGGCAGCTTCCTTCGGGAAATAATTGTGCCAAGATTATTGTTCGTGGGTTTACAAGGAAGATAAGGGCATCCCAAGGAAAATGCTCCGTGTCGATCAAGTGTTTAAATGAAGCGTGTGTACGACGGTTGCACTAGTAGAGAAATTAACCGCACAGCCTCCTTTGTTCAACCACCTACAGCCGCCCACAACGATGTCCTGGCTTCAAGTAGAGTTGGGGGCCTTGGGGCAGTATTCCCCCTTCTCTGAAAAATGTCGAGAAAAACAGCAGGGGGAGAAAAGGGCATACTTGCACATACCACACTTCGGCCGAGTACCCTCGGCTTACCCACGCGGGTCGAGCCCCATATCTGAGGCCCATCGCCAGAAATCGGATTTATCGAGAGGAGCTGTAAATTGGCCTTGGTCTCGCTGGGTCCTTCTCCTCTACGGTCTACCAGACTCACGGACTTTCCATGGTGCCCATTTTAAACAAATTCAATTATGACGGTATTTAGTATTTTATTGGTGCCAGAAAAACCGCCAATTTCCAAGGGACCGGAATTTGGTCTTCAACACCGCTCACTGTGCCAGAAACGTGCCCCGAAGTGTGCAGTTCTATCGACAACTCGGGGGCACACGATTTTGATGGTCAAAAGCGCATTGGCGCCAGAAGCATGGACAATTTCAAGGTGCTGGGATCTGGCCTTATGAACGTTTCATCTTGTCGCTAACTCTACCTAGAGTACACAGTTGCACTGAAAACTCGAGAATGCCGTGCATCCGGTTTTGATGGTCAAAGCGCATTATTTGATGAGATCGCGGCCGTAGTGGAGCCTCAACGTCATCCACATATTTAACGCTAACTCTTCGGGCTACCCGTGTGACCGCGGAGGTCCAAGCGCCCTATTTTGAGGGCCCTGTGGAGACGGCCGTGGGGCCAGTGGACGTACACGGCGTCATGGGGCATGAAAGCGGTACTTGTGTTGACGCATGATTACTTTCACGGTGGCGTTCAAGCAGCGCGAAACAACGCGTCCTGCTGAACCTTAAACGACAAGGTATTCAGTTTTACGTACTAGGCTTCATTGTCCGGGCGCTCAACCACAAAGGCTTGGGTCAGGGCTGAATTTGACGGTGTTGCGAGGCTGGTTGTGAGCACATCTCCTGTATTCGAGCGCAATTCCACTCAGTGTTCATTCCCATAGGTGTGAAACTTGAACCTAATCTACGTGCTGCCCGATCTGAGTTCTAAGTTATTCATACATAATATTTTCCGAGTATCACCCTGATACTTCACCTTCCTACCCGCGGAGCATGTTTTTGAATTCCTTCTCTGGGACTTTGCATCTGCGCGGTATCTTTACGCTGGGTTTCCTCGGGATCGTCTTGGGAGTCGAACTTTGGGAGTCAAACAGTTTGTTTTTCCATTGCGTCGAGGCTGTGACTGACGACTGCATTCCTTAGACTTCATTACTCCAACTTAAAAGCTTGTATAGCGGTACCGCCCAGGTATCCGTCCTCGCAGCTTTCCGCGGAGCTCTAGCTCACCCACCCAAACGAGAGACTAGGTACGCTCTCGCCGTAGTATATATTATACAGGCTGTGGCGCAACTTGCGGCCTGCTTCTCCAAGCGAAACAATAGATCTTTCAAGTGCATTTCAAAACAAGATTTAAAACTACTGACTACAACGGTCTATGCACCTAATTACAGTCGTCCGTTCAGCAACACGTCCGGATGCAGGGGCGCAGAGTTCGACAGCAAAGTCCGAAACCAAGATTCCAAGTCCGTCCTCGTCCGAACCTCGTCAAGAGACCGGTCGGGCGGTCGTCCGCCGCCAAGGTCGCCGTCAATCCAAAGGACGGCGACTCGCGCGCGGGGAGACATCCCCTGCATCTCACCCGTCCGCGAATCTACTCGGCACGGATCGCCAAATCATGGGTTCGTTTTCCTTCCGGGTCCTTTCTCTGCTGCTGCTCCTGTTCCGAGACGAACGTGTTTTTGTTGGTATAGTTGGGTAGCTGCGAGTTCATCAAGAATCGTGAGTCATTAGGCCGTCCTCCATCGATGGGGACCGTTTGTCGTCGCGTTTTCGTGGGGAAAAAGAGTGCGATGGGTAGAGGCTGGTTACGGATTGGGGAAGAGCTGAATATTGCCCGGGAGATCGATGGCAGAGAACACGATGCATGGGGATAGATCGGTGGGCTTCTTCGTCCCCCAAAAACGCGAGGAGTGGGTGAACAAGAATAAGAGATGGCACAAGAAGAAGAACGGGGGCGGCGACGGTGGGAGAAAAGACATCCGGCGACAGGGAGATCGCCACAGGATCCACCCGTTCGAATCAAGGTCGTCGAAGAGGGAAGAAGGGGCAGCCAGGTCGGAATAATACATGATCATCGATCAACGAGATCAAACACGATGCAAGGCCGGCTCGAACCGATTTATTACTCCCTCTTTGACGAGGCCTCCCTGCGATTGCTTCTCACGACACACGACACGCGGGTGTGCGCGCAGCGCAGACGACACCTGCCAGTGTTCGACACAGCATAGGATCCATTTCTTTCCGTGTGCAAGTAGGACGCCGCCGCCCAATAAAAAAAAACGTAACGTGAAGACGCAGAAAACCAGGGAAAAAATGGTGCAAGAGTAAACGTATCGCAAAAAAGACGGTCGCGGGTGAATCGTAACGAGGTTTGGATCAATAGCCACCTTCCGATGGCGATGGACTTGTATCATCCGGCGGTTCCTGATGAACATGCCAGCAGCGAGTGGGTGCATCGTTGTCACTGTCACTTCGGGTGGCGGCGACAGAGGTCTCTCGTACATTCCTGGCGACGGAGTCTCGATGGAGCCGCCCTGGAGCTTGTCGTTGATCGCCTGGAGCCGCCGGATTTCCTCCTCGAGATTGGCGATACGGTCCAGCAGCGCCTTGTTCTCCGACTCCATGATGGATATATGGCTCGTGGCTGCGAAGCACGGCTATTAGCGCCATGTCGACGAACGGGGATACAATAAACGACTGACCTCTATCCAGCAATGACACTTTACTGCTTTTCTGGTTGGAGACAGGCAGAACGTCCTTGAGCTTCGCATAGCCGTCGCGCAGTTCATCTCGTCGCCGCTGCTCCGCCTCGATCCGTTGCCTCCGTGTAGCCTCCTTCCTGTTCTGAGCTAGGTTTTCCACAAATGACATGTTCATCTCTTCGTCGTCCGAGTCCTGGGAGCGACCACGCCGTCGACGGCCGGGCGAGCTCGTCGGGGACGGGGTGGGGTTGTAGCGAAGGTGGCGCTGGACGAGACTTTCCCGCGTGATGAGGACGGGGAGTTGGCACCGCTGCTGTTGGAGCCTTGGTACAGACCGTCGGCTGAAGTGTCGGATCCGGAAAGCGGAGGAGACAAGGGGTCATACATGTCAGGCGAGGGGGGCGGAGGCGAAGCTGGAATGGGGAGGGGAACATGAGGTGGCGAAGGAGGGTACACGGGGGATGGATATTGATGGGAAATGAGGGTGATGTTGTGTTGATAGTGCTGCTGCTGCTGTATGGGGTGCTGGAGGTCTAGCTGGCCTGGAGAACAAAGAGTCAGGTTATCGGATGAACACGAGGCACACAATGCTGCACGCACGCGTTTGGGTGTGCTGGACTTGGACCTGATACGGGGGCATCTGGGGATGCGGGTAGGCCATCGCGTACGGCTGGTCCTGGTCCGTCGCGTAGAATCCGTACGAGTTAGCAGGGATGTTAGGATCAGTGTCCATCTGGTGGTGGTGTTGGTGGTGGGGGTCCATTTACACGGAATCGTTGCGGGATCGTCTGGGTCGTGAAGGTAGAAGAAGGAAGGAATAGACAAGAATACAATGCGGGAACGAAGCAGAATCGAACAAGCCGAGCACGCTCGAACTCCGCCAATCGACCGTTCTCCAAGACGGGAGCAGCTTGGCCGTGTTTGTACACCACGCTGTTGCCTTTGTGCCTATCATTATCTCCCCTGAAGCTAATTGTACTACCAAGTCTTGTCCTGTTTAGCCTCTGTTCCTTGCGATTGTATTTAGCCTCTCTGCCATCCAACACGTTTGCCACGAATCAATCCGTCTGTCATGTAACCGATTTTTTGTTCAAGCCTCTCCTGAACCCGTAGCGAAGCTCCCTTCTCCAGTTGAAGCCATGGAAATAGCACCTCTTTACCTACCTTTTTGTGTGTGGAAGGGAATAAAAAACGGTCCGCGGAGACAATTACTTCGAGGTTAGTTGAGATATGGCGTCTATTGCAGCAATGGCCCTGCTGCAATATGACTCCAATTGGAATCATTCGCCACGGGACCCCGCAAAATTAATTCGGCCGACAGCGCGCCTAGGCCGCCCGCGCTCGAGAAAAGAGAACAGTTCTGTCAACGAACCAGGTTCGGATCCTGTGACGGATTTAATTTAGGAGGTTCGGAACCTCCTAAGTTAAATCCGTCACAGGATCAGTGACATGAGCACGTGAGCACCACTACCTCCTCCGTGACAGATTTTTTTCTGTCATTTGTCTCACTCTCTCCTCAACCACAACGACCAGTGGTAAGTGTCTCTCCTTCGTCTGCCGCTGTTTTTCTCCCACCACCACCCCCTCCCTCTGTGATGATTTCAACCGAAAACATTAGGAAGTGCCGTCTGAATGCCTCCGGGCTTTCCAGTCTGTCGAGCTGCATCTGTCGATTTCGGTTCTCTGATCCTCCATCCATCATCTTACACCAGACCTCCCGTCATTCATCGCAGTTTCTCATTTCCTCTTTTTTAGTACCCCGTTACTATCGTGTCGTCCGTCCGAAGTGATCGTCATCGATAGTAGAGGGTGCCGTAGTGCGCCCACCCGGCGGAGCGGTTGTTGCAACGGTGGATGCTTCTTGCCGCTCACTTCGGAGGATGAGGAGAAATTCCCCGGCGGCAGAATACGCAGGGCTACTGGTTTGTGGGCATCTAACGTACGCACTCTATTTCTGTCAGTCTATAGTACCCGTGTCGACGTCCTCGGTCGTACGACTCAGTTGTGAATTATCGTCACGCGATATGTATACAGAACTGCTCCTACTTTAGAGAGAGCGGGCATCCATAAAATTATTTCCCCACAAACCCGGTCACTCCGCCTTCGCAGCAATCTCGCGCCGCGCCTCCGCCGCGACGCGCTCGAGTACGCCTGTACCCACGGCAGTGCGGCGCCCGCGAGCGCAAGCACGGCCCCGCAACAAGCAGGAACGGGACGAGCGTCGCGGGGAGCACGCCGAGGTACAGCGGCTCGAGCGTGAGCACGAACGCGACCGTCACGTTTAACGCGCGCGGCGCGGCGGGCGGCGTCAGGACGCCCGTGTCGACCGCGCGGATGCGGGCGTACTTGCGGCGTGTCTGCGCGCCGGTGGACGGCGGGAGGCGGAGGAGTGCGGCGACCGCGGGCGGGTCGAGGATTTCGAGGCGGAAGTCGGTCGGTGTCTGGCGGTCATTCAGATTAGTTTGCAGCAGCGGCGGGGGGGATGGAGGATGGGGCGACGCACATAGGCGGGCCACGAGAGGCGCAGGGTGAACGAGGTGTAGTGCGCGTAGTTGGGGTGCGCGAGGTCGAGGTCGAGCCAGAGCTCGTGGACACATGCGTGGTGCGCGCCGCCGGTGGTGATCGGGCATACGGCGTCAAGCGGGGTGTGCAGCGGCGCGGGGACGACCGTCCACTCGGCGGTCTCGCGCGGGTGCACGACGGGCCTGTACGTGGGGTCAGCGCACACAATAGCAGAGGCAGGAGCGGGACGACGTGCCATTGCAGCGCTTGCGGGAGCGCGACGTCCGCGCTCTCGGAGGCGGCGAAGTTGGTGATTTCGGTGTTGGCGAGGACGGGGGCGAGGAGGCAGAGGAGGATAGGAAGACTACTTGTCCATCGCATCTGGACTTTGCAAAAGTGAGTGGTGGTGTTTGCCAACGGCGGGTTTGGTTGTGTGGTGGCGGTCAAAGCTTTGGCTCCTAGCCCCTATGTCGCTGATGGTCATGACCATTCTCGATCGCAACTGGATCGACGGACACAGGGGCAGGAGGCTTTTGCTGCTGCTCTTCTCGACTCCATGATCAGCCTATTTCCCTGTTGGGTCCTCGGTCGCGGTCTTCTACTGCTTCCACCATTCGAATTTCAATTAATATTATGGCCCTCGGGCGAACAGCACTTTGGCTTCGGAGCTGCGTCGGACTCGCAATTGGATTTCTCGTGTTCTTGTTCTGCACCACTAATTGCCAACTCCTCGCCTTGCCTATTCCTAGACAAGTGTCAATCCATTTTATGTTTAAATTTCTTCCAGAAGTCCTCCTATAATAACTCCTACGTAAATTATCCGACGCACAATACGCGAGCAAGTTGGAGACTTGGTACTAGAATATTAGACTGGGGCTTCTGGAAAGTCGTTCGAATGGTAGTAACAGATGTTCCCGGCAGGAGGCGTCCAGCCGTGAGAGGGTGTCTGTTGGCCCGTCGAACGTTGACTGTCTTGTGCGGTCAACCGATGTCGTAGAAGGGCTTGGAGTGGCCGACACTTGGCCAACACATGCAATAGCACGCTGTTGGAATGATGAACGTTCTTTGATCAGGCGCATAGTGTGATGTCGATCCTCCGAATGGGGAATCCGATTTAATTGAGCTGGCCACGGAGGAAGTTGAAGTTGTGCGGCCACAGTAGTTGCGACGGCGAGCAGGGAAAAGTGGAGCTGGCCGGCAACTGGCCAGAGGGAATACTTGTCGCGCTGGCAGTGGGAGGGTGGGTGACCCGGGTATGATCAAGGGATGGTGATGCGCGTGATCGATGGTTTTCCTATTCGCTTCCTAATTTGGACTTGTTTTTACTCAAGTTGTTGTCCTTGGCCCTCTGGAGACTCTCCGTCGTCGTCCAGGCCGACGAGCAAGCCCCTTCGCCACAGTTCACTCACTGCCTTGGTCGCTTCGTTTTATTCTCCGCGCAAGTCAATCCGGTGCGGCCTGCTGAAACCTGATTCAACAATTCAGCTCCGTCACACCTCACACTTATCTCCAGTCCAATGCCAGTGCTGGGCCGTTAACTCTCGGCCGTTAACTTTCGTTATTCTCTGCCACCACCGTCCTTCTTTGCCTCTTTCGTGCTTCTATCCTACTCGTTCGCGCGACTCGCGACTAGCACCATCATCATGTCGACATTGAATGTGTCCGCGGACCGCGACTCGCATCTCTCGCCTCCCCCCATTGCCCAGTCATGGGCGCCCCCAAGGAACCCGCTGCCCCCGCACAGGCTCGCCCGCCTCGCAAATGCACTCGGCGTGTCCACCCCGATGCCGGCGATCCACACCCCATCACCGCTGCTATCCCCGTCGTACAACGGCTCCTCGACGGGGCTGGACCAGTACCGACGCTCCCCGACCCCGTCTACCTCATCTACCTTCGGTTTCTCACCATCTACCTCCAAATTCTTGCTTCATGTCATTCCGCCTATACACCTCCCCCACGACACCGACTCCTTCGACTCGGAGCTTACTCCTCCGCCGTCCACAGCCTCTGGCTACCACACCCAGTTTCGCCGCGGAACGCTCGTTCCCGTCCATCCGACGCTACAGTCCCAGCTAGGGGCCATCGCGAAGGAATACGCACTCCCGAGCACCTCAGGCATGGTCCTCTACCTCGTATCGCAGCCCAGTGCACGGAGTCCTGGGCCCACTGAGAAATCGTTCGGCGACGACGAGTTAGACGAGCCTGGTCCACGGTTATCGGAAGATATCTGGAGACACCTCTGGATGCGGGTCGTAAAAACCGAACTCCGCGACGAGGGCGTGTCGCTGGCGCCCCCACTGCTCGGCCTTGGGATATCCATGGCGGGGCGCTCCACCCCCTATCTCAACCGCGCCCCGTCCGCAACCTCCCATCCTCTGCCGCTGCTCTCCACCAACGGCTTGCAGGCGCTCCAGCCGTCACTCAACTATCCATTCACCCCATCACCCACCTCGCCCTCCACCTCCGACCTCCAGCGGTTCAACACCAAATCCGCGCCCCCCTCCTCCTCGTCGCGGTCGCCCTCCGAAGCCGAGACGCCCGACACCTCGCAGGCCGCGTCCTCCCGCGCCGACTCGCTCGACCTGCCCGGGCTCAGCTCCTCCGCGCTCATCCCCATCTTGGCCAAGGTCGAGTTCGACATCGACCGCCGGAAGGCGGCCTGGTACGAGCCGTGGCTCCGCAGCCGGCGCATGAATCACAAGAAACGCGCGGGGAGCGTCAACGGGCGCCAGGGCAGCTTCACGACGGACGGGAGCGCGGACGAGGGCGAGGAGCGCCGCGCGCGTGCGCCGCTCCCCCTGCGTCTCAACGGGCACGAGCGCAAGAAGAACGGGAGCCCCGCCTCGCTGTTCTCGTCCGTGAGCGGCGACAAGCGCTACCTCCCGCTGTCCGAGTCCCCGCACTCCATGGGCTCGGACAGCGACGACGAGGACGGTGCCGCAGGCAAGGACCCCCTCGCTGATGTATTTGGCTCGGACGCTGACACCTGGGCAGACATGCGCACGCGCGGTGACCGCCGGCCGGTGAGCCCGCACACGGTGCAGCTCGCGCTCAACGCGGCTGAGTTGGCTGAGGCGCCGCTCGACGACGAGGACGAGGCGCGCGAGCCGGTCGACGACGAGAAGGACGTCGTGGAGCTGATGGCGGTGCACCCGCAGTTCGGGGTCGACATCCCGCCAGTCGAGGTGCCCGGCATGCAGCGCTCCGCGTCGCGGCGGCGCGCGCCCCCGCCGACTCCGCTCGTGTTACGCGGCGTGGCGTCCACCTCCACGACGCCGCCGCTCGACGAGGAGGAGGAGGAGGAGTCGCCGCAGGACGACCACGACGGGCGGACGACCCTGCCGTACCTGAACGAGGAGGACTCGTATGACTCCGGGTACGTGGAGACGGCGGCGCGCGCGAAGAGCATGTACGACCCGGTCAAGCGGGTCGGGGGCGTGTATGACGATATGGACTTGGGATTCGAGGCCGACGACGTGCGTGTTGTTTTTTATATATCTTTTCTTCAACGGAGGCTCATTGGATGAACAGCTTGATGCCGATGACCCCCATGACCGACGGAAGAGCCAGCTGATCATGAGCGCCCAGCTGGATGAGATTGAGAAGGTGTGTCACTTGCGCATTCGCGTCGGCGGGATTTTCGGGTCTGATATGCGTTCCAGAACTTGGTGCAGTTCTCTCCTCGAAAGCTCAAGACGGACCTCGAGGCGGAGCAAGCGCTCAGCCTGGCCGCTGTCTCGGCCGCGCCGCATCTCAGTCCACCCGGTTCTGCACAGTTTCGTGCGATTTCAAACGCAGACGTCTTCCCGCCCACCCCCCGACTTCCCCACCACCCCGATATCCACCCCGAGCCGGAGGAGGATGAGTCCGGCTCGTGAGTTCCCTATGTATAGACTTTTCGTCGATGTTTGCTCACGATATGTTTAGCGGCGACGACTTATCTCAACAGGCGGCCTGGCCCGCCGTCCCGTTCACCTCCCTACCCGAACGGGCCTCGCCCTCGATCGGCTCCCCTCCGCGACTGGCAGTCAACGGCGTCAGCGCCTCGATGCCGAAGCGATTCCGCTCAAACAGCCGTGCGTCGACGGCGTCGACTGAAACGGAGGCGCGGAAGCGCGATCTTGCGGAGCAGCAGGCAGCGTACCCCGCGTACACACCGTCCATCGGCAAGGCGACGAACTCGCCGCTGATCCCGCTGTCGCCCGATCCGTTTGGCCGGCACCCGTCGCAGCCGCAGAACGACACGTCCCGGCAGTCGGTCGCGTACTGGGACGCGCCCGTCGTGGTCCCCGCGCCGCCGCCCCCCGAGGTGCAGCGCAAGTCGTCGCTGTCGTCGATCTCGGAGCGCGGCGGGCGGCCCGCATCGAGTCGGTTTTCCTCCGACTCGATGCACGGCGCCGACGCGGCGTCGCTGAAGCAGACGAACCGCACGACGCTGATGTCCGTCAAGAGCATCAAGAAGCTGTGGCGGAAGAGCCACAAAGCGTCCGTGTCGAGCGTGAACACGAATGCCATGCGGCCGATCTCGACGGTGCACGAGAACATCCACTCGCCGCTGTCGCCGCCGCCGCGCCCGCAACGGCCCTCGATGGAGGACATGGATCTGCCCGACGTGGAGGTGCCCATGCCGCCGCGGACGCCGACGACGGACAGCTTTGCACCTGTTCCCCCGCGCCCGTCATTGGAGGCGCGTGCGCATGCGCCTACGCCGCCACTGCAACCGCAACCGCACCCGCATTCGCAGTTGGGCGTGCCGCCATCGCAGTCACAGTTGAGCGTGCCGCCTCCGCCGATGCTGCGGTCGCTCAACTCGGCGCCGATAGTCATGACAAGAGCGAAGCAGTCGTCACGGCCGTCGCTTGATGGGCTGCACTTCGACCAGGAATCGCCATACCCGACGCGCGCTGCGTCCGCGCGCGCGCCGTCCATCTCTTCTCGTCCCTCCTCCTCTGCCAGCCGGCCGCCGTCAGCAGCCTCCATGAATCCGAGCCCCGCGACGATGCCGAACGGAAACGGAAACGGGCACGTCAACCCGCCACCGCCGATCACGGAGAAGACAAGAACAGCGCGCGCAAATCCATCCTCAAATGGAAGTCTGCGACGAACGGCGCGGGTGGCGGTGGCGCCAACAATGTCATACCCGCGCCGCTGACGCCCTCCGCGACGACGTTCCGCGCACGGAAGGGCAGCGTGTCCGGCTCGCCGTCGCTGGGCTCGCCGCTCAATCTGCCTCCGGACATCCCGCCGAGCCCCAAAATCCCCGAGCAGTTCATGAACAGCTTTGTGGGCAGCCACCCGCCGCCAGCGCCGCGGCCGAACTCGGCGGCGATCGCGCGGCGACGGCTGAGCGCGAAGATGGCGTCGACGTCGACGGACGCGTCCTCGCGGCACCACCGCACGCAGGAGTCGATGGCGTCGCGGTCGTCGTCACACTCGCACGGCTCGGAGGAGACGCGGGACACGCACGAGAGCAGCGGGTTCGACACCTCCAACTTCGAGATAATCTCGCCCAAGATCGGCGGGACGTTGAGTTTCCCGTATCATGGGTTAGACCAGGAGCAGTACCCGGTGGATGGAGTTCGCATGTAGATAGCACTAATCATATTTATTCCATCCTTTTGAGAACGTCGACATTGTGTACCGTCTGTATTCCATCCTCATCGTATAATCCTAACGACACACCCGCATTGTTCTTCAGGTCTTTTGTAAGACGCGCGAAAGGATTTTCTTTCCGTGGGGTATGCCGTGGGGTATGTTATACATAGAATAGAATAGAATATAAGAGCTTCCAGCATAAGAGCATAATAAATAAATTTAGATTAGATTTCTCAGAACCCGAACAGTCGGAATATGAGGTACAAGAACGATCCTGTGAAGCGAATCGCCGATAGACCAGCTCTGAAAAACAGACAAGTGAGTCATAGCAGGATGCGACAAAGGTCGGGCACTTACAGGGCGAAAAACAGGAATTGGAGGTAAGGATTGAACGTCGAGTCGCCGCTTGTCTTCACATACGTCGCGACAAAGTTCGTAAACGCCGTGAGGTGAACGCCACAATCATCAGCCTGCGCGCATGTATTCAGTCACGTCCAAGAAGGCATGGGGCAGCCAGCATACATGTTAGTTCCGACCCACGCAAGCACGACGTTCGTGCGGCTGTTCCTGTCGTGGTCCGTCTGCTTCGTCGCCGCGTCGCGGTGCTCCTTCTCGTTCGGCGGCGGGACCTTGAGCGCGCTGCGCGACGCGGCCCACAGCTGGTCGACGTCCTCGCGCGCGGTAGGGAGTTCGACCTCCATGAACTCCTTGCCGTCGTCGCCCTTGACCTTCTTCGCGCCGCCCAGGTCCTTCGCCGCGCCGTTGTCGCCCTTGGTGCCCCACGTCACGTCGTGAAGATTGCACATGGCGTACATCACTGCGGCGAAACACATTAGTTAGCGGGCTCGAATCGCCGAGAGGGGTGAAACGAAACGCACTAAGGATGTTGACATCTGAGGGCGCAATGCGATGCATTAGGGGACAAGCGTCAGACGGGGAGGGATGCACGCACAGGACGGGAGGAAGAACATGTACTGGATGAAGCTGGTGAACATGTGCCAGGGCTCCATGTGCATGAACGAGCTGATAAAGTACAGGCCGTACGTCGCGAGCATCGAGATGACGATGTCGCGGAAGGTCGTGTTCGTTTCGAGGAGCCTGAGCAGGCCATTTTGTCAATCACAGTGGCAAAAAGAGAAAGGAAAGCAAAGAAAAACACGCACGTCCCGATGTGCTTCCATTCCTCCACCGTGACGCTCGCAACGGACAGGTACACGGTAAAGCCCGCGCACCACAGCGTAATGATGTTGCACAGCCCAAAGAGCAGGATCGCGGCGATGTACGTGAACTTGGACCCCTGCGGGCGGTTGCCAAGCGAACACACGGTGACGACGAAGAGCAGCGCGATGTACAGCTTGAGGAACACCTCGAACACCTCCTTGCCCGCGCCGACGCTGAGGAAGTTGAACGCATCGGTCGACTGGTTCGACGTCGCGGACCCGACGAGGAAGAAGAACGCAAGGTAGAAGTTGGCGAGCGACGTCCACGTGAAGATGAGCTGCACGCCGTTGTAGATGAACTCGAGCTGCAGGATGATCTTGCGGAAGAAGTTCTGCCCCGAAGACCAGATGCGGAACCAGAAGACCGTGGCGTGGATGGACGCGAAGAGCGAGCCGTTGAGCCACCGCCGGCGCTGTGAGATGAACTCCGCGATGGACGTGGGCACGTCGGTCGACGCCTTGGCGCTCTTGACGTATTTCAAACTGCCGCCCCATCAGCCCACGTCTCGCGAAAAAGGTGAGGTCAAAAAACGTACATCCACCCCTCGCGCTTCTTCGTGACGATTTCAAAGCATAGAATCCGATCTTCCGCGAGGTACATGTTCCGTTCTTCGCAACGGCAGTGAATACGCCAAATGAACACCAGGGTAAAAGCGAAGAGAACGCACCGAACAGCCCGGCGCCGCTGACGCCGCCGCCGTGCATCGCCTCGCCCTTGAAGTACGACGCGAGCGGGCCCTTCCCGTCTGGCCCGTTGAGCAGCGCGCGGTAGCGATACGCGCTGAACGCGCCAGGCAGCACGCTGATGTACCCGAACACACTCTGCCGCGGCGTCAGTATCAGAGTGCGCGGGGTAAATGGGGGGCAGGCGCACCTCGAGCGGCTTGTCGAGCACGTTCGACATCTTGTACTCGAAGTTCTGCGAGGCGGCGAGGGGGGAGGTGAGCAGCAGCGAGCAACCACGGCCAGTGTCGACACAGATCCTGGGGGCGTGTTACAGAAAAAAGATAGGAGGGCGAGAAGATACGTACTCGCCACAGGCTCCTCCGACGTTGGAATGCTTGTCGAAGCCTGCATTGTATCACTGTTAGATGTCTGTTGTTTTCTGCACTTCATGGACCTACATTTCCAGAGTTCGTAGATCGACGTGCTGGTGGGCTTGGTGCCAACGTCCAGCAGGATGCAGACTGCCGGCATAGGTCTAGAGTTGACTTCGATGCTATGCAGAGTACACACCGTTGGGCTTGATAAGGGGACCGAACGCGTTGAAGAACCAACGGTGGCTGTTGAGCTTCTTCTTGTTCTGCTCCTTGAGGCAGAAGAGGATTTGCACAGGGCAGGTGCCCTGCGAGACCTCGCCGGTCGCGGTGACGATCATGCTGGAGGTGTACCTAAACGCAACATCAGATGACGTGTGGATATTGGAAGGTGGCGTGTATACGCACTCGAAGATGTGGGCAGTGACGTCCTTTCCGCCGACGGTGTCTTTAGCGATGCCGTCTTGGTAGCATCCCATCTACCGTGCAAAGTCGATTACTATATGTTGGGGGAAAAGAAAACAGACTAACAAGACTGAGGACTTGTAGAGTACGCTTGTTGACCTTGCTGCGACCATCAGAGACGACACAAACGACGACCTTCTTCCAACCCTCGGAGCCCCAGGTCTTGGAGCGGTCCCTGCTGCATAGGTGTGCGATGTTCTTGATCACACTGCACGCATCAACCATCAGCGGTATGCACCAGATCGGTTCGCGCGCACGTACGCATTCATGGTCTTGACGAAGAGGACCTCATCTTCGTTGTACATGGTCATCACGATGAAGAGCTCGGTGTGGCGGCCGTAGAGGAACTGGCGCAAGGAATACTTGGAGCGCATGAAGTCGTCCGGGTCGCACGTCGCGGCGGTGTACCGCATCTTGGAGAACTCTTCGATTTCGCCCTTGCCCGCGGGAACAATGTGCGTGGGGACTTGCATGTCCAGCACGAGATTCCCTTGAAAGAGCTCGACCTGGCGCACGGAGCGGCGCTTCATCATCTTCTCGTGCATGGCGCTGTAGCCGCCGGTGCTCTGCGCGTAGTGCATGCCAGGGCGCTGCTGCGGCGGGTAGTTTGAGGCGTAGTTCACGCTGGGACGGGCGGGATGTTGACTTGGCTCATCTCGTACGGGTTGAGGTGTGTCTGCGAGCCGGCGTAGCTGTCCTGGTAGGACTTGCCATCCCAGACCTGGTCGTGGCTGTGCGCTGAGCTGTAGTCGGTCACTGCGTGGGCGGCATACGGGTCGGCGGGCTGGTGATACTGCTGGGCGGGGTCGTGGTACTCCTGCTGCTGATACGGCTGGGTGTTCTGGCGTTGGGGCGGAGCGGGGTCATAGTATGGATCTTGTTGCTGGTAGGGCTGGGTGTTCTGGCGTTGGGGTTGCTGGGGGTACTGGGGCTGTTGCGGCTGGGCATAATAAGGATCGTGGTTCTGACGATAAGCCATGGTAACAAAGAGAGACGGGCGCAAGGATCAACCAGCGAGATGCAGCGAGAGGGAGCCCAGAGAGTCGCAAAGGCGGTAGTGGGAGAAAGCAAATTATAAGACCCTCTTAACAACACCCATCAAAACTATTGCACCATCACTGCGTCCCGCATTGAGGTGATATCGACTCTGTACCGAGTATCTCTGCAAATCCGGGGTCTGAAGGCGTCTATCATTAACGTCAACGACGTCGACGGCTTAACCATTTATCACAGTCGAGTTCAACACCCTCCTCAGTTGGTCTTGTACTGCAATCGCCAAGCGTGCAAAGTTAGCCGCGAAGATTTGAAGCCCAGCCCAAGACTTTCAAGTAAATCAAGTACTTGCTTCTAGTCTGTCTGTTCTCCCCAAAACTATGCCTCCTGTAGTTCAATTCCGTAAGCGCTATGGTACTGTATCCCTTGAGGTGTACCCTAGTATACCTCAATTGCACCCTTCTCCCCACGTCAACCCCACATGCAACAGACTGAATATTATACAATCCCCCACCGACTGCCTCACGCAGAATTCCTACGGAGTATTGCATATTCTCCGGAGTGAGCGAGATTGTACACTCCCAAGTTCCATCAGTTCTCCTTGTACTCATGTGCCCTGGGCCATCAGCCGGGTCTCTGCACGGCTATGAGGACACAGACACCCGGATCGAATTCTCCGATTCTTGTTCTCAGTTCATCGATTACGGCGGCGGAGACGTGGAGTTGCGCGCTTACCGCTTGTGCAAATCGATGACCGATTCAAACTCCGCTGCGGACACACCACCACACTCTCCCACCTCCCCCAACTCCTCTCTTTGTCCTCCTCCTCCTCTTTACGCCCTTTTCTCTATCCCAGTGAGTACCAGTTACTTTGTTCTCCGCTTTCCCCGAGTCCCGCGAATCGAACCATGGCAGCGTGGCCGCCTCGTTGGCAGTCAACCCAAACAAACGTGCAGGCGGCCCTATGCCTCCTGACGAGGCAGCCGACATCTGCCTGGTGCGGAAAGACCGCCTACGTGGCGTCACCTGCTTCCGTCGCGCCGCACCACCGCAGTGTTTGCCTGCCCTTCGCAGCCCTCCATCCGCAGACGATCATTGATCCTTCCGTTTCTCCGATGTATATTAAACGCTCACCTTTCCTTCTCCCACCCGCAGCTTCCACCCTCGTCACCAGTCAGAATGGCCGATAGCTCCTCGCACCGGTTGGACCTCCGGGTCGGCGGAAAGTACAGGCTCGGCAAAAAGATTGGTTCGGGCTCTTTCGGTGCGCTATGCTATGCTCTCGTGCCCGATTCGTCCCGCTCAACAGCTTTTGCTTTGCAGGTGATATCTACCTCGGAATCAACATCATTTCTGGTGAAGAGGTCGCCATCAAGCTCGAGTCTGTCAAAGCCAAGCACCCACAGCTCGAGTACGAATCCAAAGTCTACAAGACCCTCGCTGGTGGCGTGGGTGTGCCATTTGTGAGATGGTTCGGCACCGAGTGTGATTACAACGCCATGGTAATGGATCTTCTCGGCCCGTCTCTCGAGGATCTTTTCAACTTTTGCAATCGCAAATTCAGTCTCAAGACTGTCCTGCTTCTCGCAGACCAACTTGTGAGTGGCTTCAACCCTTATTATTCCTTGTTGTCCCTCGCTTACGCGCACGTCAGATTTCGAGAATCGAATATATCCACTCTCGCAACTTCATCCACCGCGACATCAAACCTGACAACTTTTTGATGGGCATCGGCAAGCGCGGAAACCAAGTCAACGTCATTGACTTTGGGCTCGCAAAGAAGTTTCGCGACCCGAAAACCCACCTGCACATCCCATACAGAGAGAACAAGAACTTGACCGGCACGGCCAGGTACACCTCCATCAATACCCATTTGGGCGTCGAGCAGGCCCGTCGGGACGATCTCGAGTCACTCGCTTACGTGCTCATGTACTTCCTGCGTGGCGCCCTGCCGTGGCAAGGTCTCAAGGCCGCAACGAAGAAGCAGAAGTACGATCGCATCATGGAGAAGAAGATGACGACGCCCACGGACCTCTTATGCCGCGGCTTCCCCAATGAGTTCGGTATTTTCCTCAACTACACTCGTGCGTTGCGCTTCGATGACAAGCCTGACTACTCGTACCTGCGCAAGCTGTTCCGCGACCTGTTCGTCCGCGAGGGGTACCAGTACGACTATGTCTTCGACTGGAGCGTGCAGCGGGGGGCTCAGGACGACGGCTCCTCAGGCACCAGCAAGGCCGCGGCTGGCGGTCGCCGCAAGGTTGTCCAGGACGAGGAGGACCACCGTGCCAGCGACAGGATGTAGGTGCCTCCTTCCACCCGCCTTTTTCTCACATGCTAACGTTCTTTCCTTCAGGCTCCGTTCCCACACCCGCCAGGCGCAGCAGGGCCCGCCGGCGGCCGTCGGGCAGCGTGGCGCTCGTGGACGGGAGACTGAGCTCTGGTAGATGGTTTGTTCGTCTGCGGGGTGTTGTGCATGCTCTGCGTCCCGAGTGCGGCTGGGCGACTGGGGGTGGAGGGTAGGTGCAGAGGTTTTCGCTCAGTCGGAAGGGGGGGAGATCCCCAGTGGCGTTGACATTCCGAGCGTGCGGGGAGGTGCATTGTACGGACACCGAAACGAATCAGAGGAACGGCGGTGGGACGTCCGGTCCCGCTGATGATGCAGACAAGTGCGCAGCCGGCTTCTGCTCCTTCACTTTGGTTCCCGCGGACGGCCAGCAGTCGAGTCAATTCGTCGTGGCGACTCTTTCTCGTTAATTATTGCCGCCATCCATCCATGCGTTTACATGGCTGACAGGCGCGCTTCCTGGGTCTGCCGCGCGGCGCGATATGGCGCCCTCCACCACTACAACTACGTTACTCCCGTTACGCCGCCAGGTGCTATATATATTTCCACGGACGCTTTTTCACTTCACGCTGGCTGCCAGTCCCTCCCAGACTAGGCTGCGGTCAGCCGCCTTTAATTCCCTTGTTTGACTTACCGCCACTGTCGCACACATATCCATTATACAGCGCCCGTTGGGTGTTCTGACGTTGGGGCTGCTGGGGGTACTGGGGCTGTTTTCGCTGGGCATAATAAGGATCGTGGTTCTGATGATAAGCCATGGTAACAAAGAGAGATGGGTAGTGGGTCTTAACAACACCCATCAAAAGTATTGCACACATGCACTCTCATCACTGCGTACCGCATTCAGGTCGATATAACTCTAAGTACGAGTATCTCTGCAAATCCGGGGTCTGAAGGCGTCTATCGTTAACGTCAACGACGTCGACGGCTAACCCTTTATCACAGTCGAGTTCAACACCCAGAACTTGCTCATGAGCAACTAACTCTGAATATAGTTGGTCTTGTACTGCAATCGCCAAGCGGGCAAAGTTAGCCGTGAAGATTTGAAGCCCCTGATGTGGAGCCCAGCAACACCAAGACTTTCAAGTAAATCAAGTACTTGCTTCTAGCCCGCCACGTCTGTCTGTTCTCCCAACAAATAAGCTAGATCTGTCTTCCCACTTCCGATGCGCAGAAGGGAACGGAGAGGAGATTAGTATATGAGTTAGCTGTGAATACAGAAATTGTTTGACATTGGATATAGAGTTCGGGGGGGGGGGGGGGTTGCGGGTGGGGTGGGCCCCGATTCAGGAGCCTCTCAGCCCGCCTGGAAAAGCGGCGGAAAGGGAACCGAATCGGAAGGGGAAAAGAACATGCAGGGGGGCCAAAATCAGTACACAAGGGTCTCGAGGGTGTGATATAGCACCAAAACAACCACCAGGAGCAACACTCTTAGAGTGAAGCTGGCATGAGGGTGGAATCATGTGCTCGGGGCCCGAACCCCCCCACAGAGTGATGCGACTGTACCAATTCACTTACTGCGAATCGATTGTTAAGGTCAAAAAAGAATGGATTGAATGCTAATTGATATTGAGAACAAGATTGTCTACAGAGTGTCCGTGTACAGATGCAAATTGTCAAATACAGGTGTCCCAAGCACGAGTGACTGCAAGAGGGAGGATGGTCTCCAGTCTGCGCCAATATATGAGAAAACAGAGTGAAGTCCAGCTGCCAATTTTAATGATGACCTCAGGCTCGATGCCAGCAAGCAACAGCTCCAACGACCCACCAATATGGTAGCTGTGTCCAAACACGGTCTCAAGGGTGGCGGCCTTGAAGATGGCAGCAGATGATCACAAGAAGGAGTCTTTGGTGAGGTGCATCCAGCCGCCGCTGGAGCAATATGCAAAAAGGAGGGTGTTGGGGGGAGGGGAGTGATTGATGGTGATGTGGTTGTCCCAAGCCCAGACCGGGCAAAGGTCTGCATCATCGCCCTCGGTCATGCTGAAGATACACTCGCTGCCTAGGATTGTCCTTGTCCTTGTCCAGACCAGATGAAGATTGACCACACGGCGTCAATTGACTGTAGGCTGTGAAATACGAGTGGAGTGGGAGGTGTCACACTTGGGTGAGTACTTGTTTGCACTGCAGATGAGCATCTCTCGCAAGCGGTGGCATCCCCAGAAGGTGGATAGGGTGGCAGACCAGGAAGCAGCCCCCAGTGGGGTTGTCAGATCGAGATGTGCGTGCCATGCATGCAGATGTATTGGGGTTATGGGCCCACACAGAGGACACTTGAAGGGGATCCCACCCTTGTCTGCAGCCTTCTTGAGTGCAGGAAACTAGCCCTTGTTGCTGTGCCACTCAGTGTCATTGAAAAGGTGCCATAGCTGCAGCCCACTCAGTCAATTGCATATCCACTTACCAGAGCAGGAGCCCATGGCCTCCGCAACCAATGCAGGAAGCGATCCATGGGCATGTGTGAATGCTCACCGAACCCCTCTTGGTCGCAGAACTGATGGAATTGCAAGTGGCCTGCGCCATATGCTTCCTGCATGTCTGGCGCAGTCGCAAGGAGGAGCGTCGCATAGATGCGAGTTTGGATGTGAGCCGCAACACCAGCATTGTGCATGGATAGGTAGGATGTAAGGGAGTGTGGAGATGTCCACAGGAGGATGTGGTGATCAGCTGGGACATGTGGTTGATACACGCTCAGGCTAATCTCATTGCCCTTGGCTGGGCAGTGGGCCGATCTGGATATGAGGGAGAGGGCGGCTGCCCAATGAATGTCAAGCAGTGCCTCGCGCACGTCTGAATTTACAACAGACGAAGACATGCATGTGTTGAAGGTGGGTGTCATTGCTGGAAGGGTGTCAGCAAGGGAGGCACAGGGAGGGGGCACAGGGAAGGGCCGCCCATATGGAGGATGAGACACCCACCTGTGCGGTTGCATTGGGTGAATGGGGAGGAGGAGACGGGCCCAGCTGCGCAGTTGTCATCATCAGTGTGGGTGGGTCCTTTCAGTGTGTCTGCACCTGTCAGCGTGCCTGCAGTCCCTGGTGTGTCGGCAATGGGTTGGGTGAGTGTGGGGAAGGAGGTGAGGTGATTGGTGGCGCTGCCACGAGTGTGGATGTGTTAGGGGAGCCAGCCCATATTGATGAACGATTGTGTAAGCCTGTCGGGCGCATAAGTTTAGGTCTACGTTGGACTGCACAACTTGGTGAGCACGCTGATAGCGCTGCAATTATCGGAATGTACCAGGAGGTGAATGTTGTGGAAGCCAAGCTGAACAAGGAAGTGTAATAAGAGCCTGAGAGTGATGGCCTCGAGCCAGCAGATGTCAATACCCAGCCGCTTCCAATCACAAATGAGCTTCAGCAAGTACCAGCAGCATCCAATGATGATGCCAATTCCCCATGAGGTGCAGGTGTCAACGTATATGCCCATGTCGTGAAGTGGTCCCAGGATGCGCAGTTGTCGAAATAAGGAGACATTGGTGAGTTTGTCCTGCTGCCATCACAGTGTGTGCAGGAATGAGCTTGATATGTGCCGCCGCGTTGTGATGTGGACTGCGGTTCTACTAGATGCAGGGTAGTATTTGCAAGTAGAGTAGTATTCGTCCTCTAGAGGGAATAGAGTTTACAGCTTTCAGTTAAGATGGAGGGCTTCGGTTTTGTGCTTGTTAAAATTTCCTGTGTGGATTAAAGTTAGTTGGTTAGTGTAATAGTTATGATCCGTCTGATGGGGTCCGGATTTTCCAATAATATTTGTTTTGCACTACTGGTACATGGCAGAATCGTCTCCACTCGCATAGGAAGCACTAGGTCGCCCCTTTTCTAGACCTGTATCCTTCACCGGATATGTTGATACGAGTCTGGGGTCTTCTTGGAGGATAGACAGCGAATTCTGTTCTACAGGCAGAGCTGTTAAAAAGCCCTCATTGCGATGTGGGTTCGCTTCGTAAGCCTGCAAGGATGTGTAGTTTTCTAAGGGTTTCTTTTAATGGAATGGACAGTGTCCGCTTTTGAAAGCAAACGGAAAAATGATGTCCGCAGGTCTCCGATCGCGCTGAATGATTAAACGTAGAAAGCGGATGCTTCCACAGACTACGTGAAGGATGTGGATGGCTCCTCGGAGAGTCCGCACACTTCGAAATGCTAATATTGTTGGCAGGATCTGAAGTGGAGAATGGATCTGGGTAATTGATTTGTTTCTGCGCAGTCGTTCGGGGTCAGATTGGATCTGTACCAAGAACTGGCGCTGTACTGGAGCTCTTTTGGAGCTTTACGGTATAAAATATGTTGGTGGACAGTGCCTCTCAGGACCTGGAGAGGACTGAAGAGTTTTTGTGAAGGGCCTAAAGGACAACACTTCCAGGGATTATTCTTGTTCAGAATGGAGGATGAGTAAAGAAGAGAGAGAGCCCCTGGTGACCAGTGAACTCTATAGATTGGCAGGTTTCCTACTTTTCCGCTCTAGTCTAGGACAGTAGCAGAAAGCAGGGGAGTTCGGAGATGATTTCTCCAGATACAGTGAGTGGTATTTATACTGTTTCTAAAGACCATGTGATTTTCCCTTATTCCCATGACTCCATTCCTCTTTCCGACGATCGGGAACAAGCCCCCCTCTTCCTGCTCTCCCTCCTAGCTGTGCGGAATCATTGTATGAGCTCGCGGACTGATTTCCTAGCGTGCAGAACGGTTCTACGAGCCAATGGACTGCGTATGTCTTCGTCCAGCATGTCGGAGACGTTCGTGGTGTGTTTCTTGTAGGTGGAGTGACTCTGCAAGCACGCGGACCGTGTAATTGTTGGTCGGAATTGGTCTTCTAAAGTCCATGTGATTTTCCCTTATTTCGATAACTCCATTCATCTTTCCGACAATTGGGAACAGGTCCCCCTCTTCCCAGTGGAATCATTGTATGAGCCTGCAGACTGATTTCCTAGTGTGCAGAACCATAGCCAGCAGACTGCATATGTCTTCGTCTGACATGTCGGAAACGTTCATGGTGTGTTTCTTGTAGGTGGAGTGACTCTGGAGTCAGCGGACAATGCGAACTTGGTTGTAGGTGATCGCAGCGTGTGGTGGAATGATCCTGGAGCCAGTGGACGGTGGGTTGGACTTGGTCGTAGACAGTCGTGAAGTGTGGCAGAGTGACTCTGGAGCCGGCGGACAATGTATAGATGATCGCAGAGTGTGGCGGAATGATCCTGGGGCCGGTGGACGATGCAAACTTGGTTGTAGACAATCACAGAGCGTGGCGGAATGATCCTGGCGTCAACGGACGGTGTAGTTGCTCATTGGACACCGTCGTAGTCAGACTCTGGGGCCGGCGGATGATGCAAACTAGGTTGTAGACGATCACAGAGTGTGGCGGAGTGATCCTGGTTGCTGGTCAGACTACACCGCGGATTATGTCACAATGGTCTCTGGAGCTGGCGGACGATGTATAGATGATCACAGAGTGTGGCGGAATGATCCTGGGGCCGGTGGATGATGCAAACTTGGTTGTAGACGACCACAGAGCGTGGCGGAATGATCCTGGCGCCAGCGGACGGTGTAGTTGCTCATTGGACACGGTCGTAGTCAGACTCTGGGGCCGGCGGACGATGCAAACTAGGTTGTAGACGATCACAGAGTGTGGCGGAGTGATCCTGGTCGCTGGTCGGACTACACCATGATGTCGCAACGGTGGGCAAACATAGTGCAGCCTCACAGCATGTGCCAATTGCCCTTAAAGTCTGACATGGTGTTTGATATGACTGTGAGACATGAGCTGCCGTTCTTATAGACAAAGCAGATGTGGCACAAGACTCCATGAATCTCCTGCACATCATGCAGTGAGAAGTCTGATCGTGCCTCTGCAGTAGCAATCATATCGTACACGCAAGCCAGATATTTGAGACACTTCTCGAGCAGCAGTGAGGCATCCTGGCAGACCAAATAGGGATGGACATGGGTACGGGTTTGGGTCTGGAGGCACTGACCTGGACCCCTACCCAGAAAAACCCGAACCCCAAGGGGTACAGGTCTGTACCCGACCCGCCAACCTGTGGGTCAAGGCCCTACTGAACCCGGTGGTAATGGGTTCAGGTCCAGAACACCATGCACCTGGTCAAAGCTGGGAATTGCAACCCAGCCAGACGGACAATGGCGTAGATTGAAGAAGAGTCTGCATCTGTCAAAAATGCATCTACATCATGAACTATCCGTCGTCATATAATACTGTTGACTCATTACGGACTTGCGCACAGAAGAAGCCAATAAATAAATTGTTTTTAGGCAATAAATATACATTCTGACCAGGAAAGGTTGAATTCTAATCGCTCTGAGCCTTCTTGCTTGTTCCCTCCTCCTTGTCATCCACAGGAGCGGTGCGCTTCAGCTCATTACGAGCCCGATCACCCATCACTTTCTTCACAGCTTCCATGACTTGCTCGGTGCAAATAAGATTGTGCTTACTCCATTCCCCAAAGCATAGAAACTTCTGAATTGAGTTGCCTGACAACCGGTTGCGCATGAAGACCAACAGATGGCGTCCTTGTGAGAAGAATCGCTCCACCGGCGTAGAAGTTGCTATGTAGATTCAACAATTAGTTCAGATCCATGTGGCACAATTTGAAGAACATACCGGGTACGCAGAGGTAGTCCAAAGCCATGCAAGAGAGGCGGGGCCATACGTGGCACTTCTCCCACCACCAGCGAAGCAGATTTACCCGTGTACGCTCCATGGGCTGAGCCAGGTACTCTTCGAGTTCGTCAGCCTCGTGGCTCACATCGGGCAAGGGAATGTCTTCAAGCCAGTTCGTTGCATCGTTAAACTCAACTTGGCTCAAGGATATGCTGACCTACAACACATAGTCAGTGAGAATATTGTCAATGGTCTAATATGGGATCATACCACATTGCTTGCTGCATCTGCACCATCACTGTCATCCTTGTCGGCTACGGATGTGTAGTGAGCATCGAATTCTTCACACACAAGATCTGTTGCAGTGTCGATCCATCCCTTTTCCCACTTGCACGCACGGAAATAGTCGAGTTTGTAATTCGGGTGTAGCACTGGATATAAATTTCGAGTTAAGGTGGAGAGCGTGGGAACCCCACACCTTTATGTAAGCTGTGACAAAGTGTGATGTGACCATCCAAATCTTGAGGTCGAGAACAAAAATTCAATAAATCCGCGCCAAAAAATGTAATTCATAGAGAACAGAAAACTACATAGCTACAGACTGTTTAATCTCTGCTAGTGCATTGTAAGATAGCATACTGTGGCTTTTGTATGTCTTTTGTGCATAACCCAAATCCTGTCCGGTGCATCCAAGATAATAAGCTAAACCGAAGAATATGCAATTGAGGGACTTCATCTAGACACCTCTTGACATTTGCTTCCATTTCATCAATATTCTTGGTGCTAGGGCTCTTTCGATATATGTATTTTGCTGCACCCCAGTACATTTCAATAAAGTTGAGTTCACAGTGATACTTTGGGTAGAAGTCACAAATATGACCACAACTTTCGATGAGTTCCTGAAGTGCAGATTTTTGATTGATAAAGTCTGGCTGATTGAAGAGAATTCTACAGCAACAACAGTTGGTCGCTCCTGCTTCACATTTGAATCCTGGACACTGAGCCAACAAGCCAGTATGAAACAGACCCCTCTCTTCTAAAATTTGCTCCATACCCTTGAACCATCCAGGCATTTGGGGATGATTATCAGGATAATAGAATTCCTGACAAGCTCCTCCAGGCAGTGTTCCTGCTCGCATTCTGGGTGATTGGCCCCATGTCTTGCTTGGTCCCTTGGGCATCTTTCTCGCAGAGAGTGCATCTGCTGCACGCTTCTGATGACCAGGAGCATTATCGAAGGGAAATAGACCAACTTCTCCTCCTGGTATTTCTTTTGCCACTCTGGCTTCAAAAATCTCAATGGCACGTGAAACCTGTACCAACAGTTCCTTGTTGCCAAACCATCCCTCTCGATTTTTCCCGACTTGGAAAAAAAGCCGAGCCTCTTCTGAATCATAAACAAGACGTCCCCATTCAGGTGTTAAAAAATCAGAGACCATGATAGATTGCCCCTGGCCTTTGGGTTCTGGCTTTGCTTTGAATGAAGGATGAATCCATCCAACTTTAAGTTGATCATTTCCAAAGAATGTAGATTCATCATGAGTGGCCACAATCAGACGATATGGTTTTCCATCAGGACAAGTACCACCAGGCAGACCGATGCAAACACCTTCAGTGTTGAATTTGGTGATTCTTGGTTCATATTCTTCAATCCATCGTTTCACAAATGCCATGCGATATTTCACAACATCATC
This sequence comes from Mycena sp. CBHHK59/15, assembly GCA_029204085.1. Lineage (NCBI taxonomy): Eukaryota > Fungi > Basidiomycota > Agaricomycetes > Agaricales > Mycenaceae > Mycena > Mycena sp. CBHHK59/15. The sequence goes on from JARGXW010000039.1 coordinate 229,293, forward strand.
ACGCTCATGGCCATCAATATACATTCCATTTTTCCTTCTGCCAAATCTGAGGTCAAGAGTTTTCAACCAGCAACATGCAGTCCAGACAGAAATGGTGTGCTGTTGAACAGGTACACCTCTTTCCACCAAGAATGCTTGCATTCCTGGAGATGCCACATAATCAACAATTGTGTTGGCTCGAAAGTGACCATTTTTTTCAGCCACAGCCTGGAGATGCAATTTAATGGCCAAGGAAAAATCTTCATCATCAAGAAGTGAAGATGCATAGCGACCAATTTTATGCAAGGGAAGTTTGCCTGTAGAAAGATATATGTGTAGCCACTCTCGAATCCTGCGGGCAAGATAGCTTCCATGCCCCTGAGATTCCGACACAATCATTGAAGATTGTCTCCAGGTGTAGGAAAGAAGAGGATTGAGATACAATTTCAATGCCCCCAGCATCCCTTGAATTCGCCCTCTGAAAACAAGATCATGTTCTTTTTTCTTGCTTCAAGCTCAAGCCGATCAGCTGCACACTGTAAAGCCGGGAAATTGCGATAAATGAGCTGATTCAATTTATTCTCAGCAAGACTCTCAGGACTGTTTTCAACTGGAGGAGAATTGTGAGAAATTGCTTCAAGCAATTCCTTGAGATGAACATGTGCCAAGTTGACAGGATCCATGAAAGTTTCCACATCAGGAGAAGGTGGCTGTAAACATGTTAGTCTCACAAAAGAATTGAAAATTTTAGGACTGACTGCAATGGGAATTTCCACAGATTCTGTATCTGTGCTTGATTCACTCTCAGAGTCATTCTCAGAGTCTGAGGAAATCTCTGTAATTTCTTTGCTGCATGAGGGCTCTGAGGCTGTCTTTGGAGCCTTCCCCGCACTTCCAAAGAAAGATCAGATGTCTGAGTAGCCCTGCTCTCTCATCTTGGTCTCAGCCTGTTTTCTGCGCTGAGCAGTTTGCCTAGAATGTCCTGTGTAACCTTTTCTCTTTTTCTTTCTTCCAGTCTGTTGCTCTAGCCGATGTTCAGCTTTCTGAGCATCAACCAGGAATTCTGCAAAAGAAGCCAGAGCAGTTTCAGAATTGAGTTCCATGTCTTCTTCATCTTCATTTTCTTCCTGCAGCTCTGTGCATTCTACATCTGGAAGTTCATCACTAAGCAAAGAGTCCCATGAGCCAGGGGTGTCATCTAGAGAGGTGGGCTCCAATTCTGAGAAGGTTTGAGTGGGGGAATCCAATTCCAAAGGTGTTCCTTCTGGTGTTCCCTCTGGAATAGGGGTATTAGTCTGAGATCTCTTCAAAGTGAGGGCCTCTGTGGCCTTTGAGAGATTGTTCTGCCTAGCTTTCTTGCCTTTGCTGACTTTGGGCATGGTGCAGATGGAAGGGAGAGGAGAAGAGGGCAGAAAATGTGACGACAGTGAGGTTTCGATGAGGCGCCGGAATGACCGGGCCGGTCACGTGATCGATTACATAACCAGTCCAAATCCTCCATTCCGATTGACCGAAATCGCACCGAATGGATGGAAAGTGCTGTAGGAACATATTTCCCAAAAAAGGAAAGAAGTGCTTATAACTTTGGAGTGGTGTCCTTTTTGAAGATTCTGCTTCCTAGGAAGTGTTAACATTGTTGATAGGCACATTTCCTAGCATCTATAATATTTCTTTGAAGGTGTGTTGTATAGTTATAACGGTGTCACAAAATAGCTTACATAAAGGTGCAGGGTTCCCACGCTCTCCACCTTAGCAAGCATATAAAAACGAGTTTAAATTTACCCATGGCAATTCAATAGATATTGGACTTGTCAGTGCGTGAGTAATACTTGTTCAATGTCAATTTGGCGAGCTTGAGTGCGGATTTGATAGAGTGGTCCAGGGCACGTTTTGGAGCATCCCCTGGCTGAACCGATGATGTGACGACTGTTGCAGTGATGAGGTCGTCAATTTTGTCTAGGGTTGTCAAGACTTGAGTAATTGTGCAATGCTTCTCGTTGGAAAAATAGAGTGTTGCATCCTTGAAAACCTACATCACTATGTTAAGAATACAAAAGTGAATCAATTTCAGGCCATGCACCTTCAAGATGTGAAGCATATCTTCAACCAGTGTCCACTGAGCATTGGACAGATCATACTTGCGGTATCCCAAGCCACGGTTGCCGGTGAAGTCGTTGATTACTTCCTTGTACGTGACTGTGACAGAGAGCATGTTGTACACAGAGTTCCAGTGGGTATGGGCATCACGAGGGATGAGGCGAACATGCATCTTATGGTTTGTGCATGCCTTTCGCCATGCAGGTCCTGTGTGAAATTGTTGTTCATACCTTGTGCTCAATATTAAACCTAGCATGCATGTCGTTGAATTCTCGTGCAAGGGTTTCACTGGTGTGGGACTGCAGCAAGATTAAACAAGCAAACAATTCCAATTGAGTTCTCACATACCTCTGGCACTTCATAAATATCAAGGGGAAAGGCGAGCAGCTGCCCTTCATGTTGAAGACGATCCAAGCCACAAAGGCGTGGTGATTTGTGGATGTCCAGGCATCGGTACTGAAGCTCAATCTCCCATTATAACCCTGATCTTTGTGAGTACATAATCACACATGAAAAATAAGACGCACTGTCAAAAGAGCCTCAATATGAGCTCGAGCCTGTCAATAAGCAGTGTTCAGGTCGCGAGACACTGTACAATGGCCAGGAAGCCAAAACTCAGGTCTTCCAGCACCGAGGATGAGCCTGAACTCACAATCCTCAACGAGACTGAGAGGACAGTGGTTCTCTGCAACCCAATAAACAATGTACACCCTGGTAAGTAGGTGTTAGGATTGACTGACTGTTGAGACCTTGTACACACACCTGAGCTCTGCCTCTGTCAGTGTACGGTCACTCGGCTGGATAGGGTGGTCGCTGGCACAGGCGAAAGCGGTAAAGATGTCACCGTCCCTTCCCTGCACCTCGACACCCTTCATCCGAGCTTCGACAATGTCTGCGCCCCAACATTTCTTGGCATGCTTCATTAAGTGCCTTGCTGCTGTCCTTGTTAGTCTGAAATCGGGTCATACCCTTTGCCTTGTGCTTGCAGCCCCAGGGTGCAGCACACTTGAAGAATTGATACTCCTGCCCATCCTCGTCCTTGTCGAGTTTGGGCAGCTCGAAAAACTGGTATACACCAGAGGTGACTCTTGGCGACTAGAAGTCAGGAAGAGTCAGCAAGTGTATAATAATGAAGAGAAGCCTTACCATCACCATCGCCATTATCATTATTGTGTGACGACTGCAATTTGGCGTGTACAACGGCTGCGACGAAAGTCAGAAGAGGTTGAGAGGTACAAGATGGAGCCGTACATTTGACAGCACCAACAGCCTTCTTCACAATCTGCTTTGCTGCTCTTTTAAGCTTGTGGGCGGCGATGGAGCTGACAGACCAGATACTCGAGCCAGAAGATGAATTAGAGGTAGGCATTTTGCAGAGGGATGCCTGATGATAGTTTGACGCTTGTTGGTGGTCCACTATTTATTCACCTGCAGAGTTTCATGTGTTTAATTTCTCACCATGGTTGCGCAGTCGACACAATGTTTAGGAGAAGAATTAAATGGATTCTGAGTTACCCCCTTGATTCCATAGCAGCCACAACAGGCTGAACATTGAGGCAGGGGAGTCGGTGATCTTGCGTCTGGACAGCATTTGAGATAAATGATGTATTGATTGTGGATCCACAACCCCTAGCTATGTGGAGCAAAGAAGAATGAGGTGGAAAGAGTGAAAAATGACAAGAAAGAAAGTGTACTTGGTTCAGCTTCAAGCATGTGTGTGGGATGGTGAGTTGAGAAAGAGAAAAAAAAGAGGAACGTAGGTACACATCTTGTTCCCTAGGAATCCAGCACATCAAAATTCCCCCCTAAAATTGATCATTTCAAAATTTTGTGGAATGCCAGCACGAAGTCAGCACATTTGAGCACACAGCCCCTAACACGAAGCTGGTTGTCTGGCGAGTGCCTCATGGGCAATGCCCAAGCACCTTGAAGGCACTGGAAAGAAGAAATGAGTGTGCAACAATAAACATTGGTGGTGGGAGGTAAGATGGAGCTTTGTTTGTCTCTGTGGGGCCACTGTGATCGCTGTCAGCCCTTACCGAGTGACAGCGCGGATCTGAGTGAGCGCTTGTGGCTTGTGTATGCATGGGCCGACGGGTCTACCAGTCGGGTACGGGTTGCGCTGGACCACAACCTGCGACCCGTACCCAGTCAACCTGACCCGTAGACCTGTCGGGTTGACCCGAACTCTCAAAGTTATATTCTTATTACTCGAACACTGGGTCGGAGAGAGAGACATTAGATTAATGTAAGTAGTTACATTGGAATTGACATACCTGGGTTGGAGAGAGAGACATTAGGGGTCTCCTCTCCACCCAGGTCTTAATATGGTAATAGTCAGGATGCTGAGTCACCATTTAACACCCCCCCTTGACTGGTGTCCAATCACAACATCTTCACCCAATGAGAATGAAGTATCCGATGCAGCGGTTTCGTGAATAAGTCCGCAATGTGCTCCTTGTTTGAGACGTGCACAACGTCAATCAGCCACTTCATAATGCAGTCATGAAGTGTTCTCGGATGGCGATATGCTTCATTTTCAAATGAGCGTGTGGGTCGTGCGTGCATGCGACTGTGCCTTGGTTGTCGCAGAAGAGGGTTGTTGGTTGGATCTGTGGGATACCAAGTTCAGCGAACAGGTTTCTAAACCACAGAATGTTTCGAGCATAGTGAGTCAAAGCAAGGTACTCTGCTTCGCATGAAGAGAGAGTGATGACTGCTTGCTGTTTTGAGCTCCATGACAGTGGGGAATCCCCCATCATGATAAGATACCCAGAGACAGACTTCTGTGTGTCTCCTATTCCCCAGTCCAAGTCGGTCAGGGCTTTCAGGATTGGATGCAAAGTCTCGGATTGCCCGCCGAGAATGATCCCATATGAGACAGTACCTTTGAGGGAACAAGTAGGTGTTTGGCGGCCGTGATATGTGAAGGACCGTAGTTCGACATGAACCGAGCAAGCTCCCTGACCATGTACGAGATGTCAGGCTGTGTGCAGGTTGCTAAGTACATGCACTTCCCGACAACGGCGGTGTATGGGAAATCCTGGACCCTCTGTGCATCCTCAGCATCAAGCAGATCGGCTTGCGGTGACAGACGAGCTCCAGGATCCATGGGGGTCGAGACAGAGTTGCACTTGTCAAAGCTAAACTCACGAAGGATGGACTCTGTGTACAACTTCTGATGGAGCTTAAGTGTTCGGCCGTCGCAGTTCCGTTCGATGGTGCATCCAAGATGTAGTTTGGGCTCGCCATTGTTGGTGATCTCGAATTGGGAAGCCAATGCGGTGGCAACGGCGTCTGACTCAGCATCAGACATTGACGCAATGAGCATGTCGTCTACGCTCATGGTGATGATTGAGTGCTCTGAGCCTTGGGTACAGCAATACATGCTCTAGTCTGACTCGGTACACTTGAAGCCAACAGCCTCAAGCTTGGAGTTCAGCTCAAGGTACCACTGTCGGCCAGCCTGTTTGAGTCCTTATAGACCCCGGTGCAGCCTCCAGTACCCGCTCCCAACAATAGACGGTTTGCACATGTAAATTTCTTCATCGAGGGCCCATTGAGAAAGGCCATCTTGATGTCAATTTGCTGTAAGGCCATGCCACGTTCCGCTGCCAAGGTAAGTAGGCTCCAAATAGATTCCCATCATCTACAGGTGCAAAGGTGTAATTGAAGTCTTGACCAGGAATCTGGGTAAAGCCTTTGGCGACCAGGTGTGCCTTGAATCTTGAGATGAGTCCATCACGATCACGCTTGATGTGCAAGACCCATTTGACTTGATGGCTTTGCGGTCTGGCGGTAGCTTGTCTATTTCCTCGTAAACACCCTTTGCCTTGAGAGCCTCCAACTCTTCGTAAATGGTGGCTAACCAATATGTCCAGTAGATAGAGGACTTGGCTTCCTGAAGAGTCTTCGGGTCTTTCTCGTTGGGATCATTGATTGGGTCCATGAAAGTAGCACCGGTGAATGCAACTTCAGCTTCAATGAAGCTCAGTGCAAGTTTTGGGAAGTCAGTGCTGTCACACTCAATTTCAACCTCTTCACCATGACGAGGATGCTGCATAGGATGTCTGTTCCCCCCTCATCTGATGTCCCGGCGTGATTGATAATGAGCCAAGCAGGCACATGTTTCAATTGTGTGGACCGTTGAGGGGAAGAAGAATCTGGACGCATAGCGTCATCCATCACAATGTTGGGAGAAGAGGTACCATCATCCATCTCAACATCGGTAGGCAGCCTATCAGCAAGTCAGGATGGTTCAGAGACCAACGAGCCATGTGATAACGTACTCGTGAACTGCTTGTGGGCACGGGTTAATCTCATTAGATGGATTACTCTCAACGGAGGACCTGTACAACAGGTTAGGATACGTTCAAAGACATGAGTCGTTTATAATGTACTCGTTATGCTCAATGGCAGGGTTATGCTCGATGGCAGGTTTGGAACACCGTTCCAGCACAATGCGCTCAACACCATCATGGAAGCACGGTTCAAGGTCCATGGGATGTCATCCCAAAGGATCTCCGACAGCGCTGGCAAAGAAAGGAAGTCAGGGAATCCATGGAACTCGACATCTCGTCAAGAGTGAATGGACTTTGCATCAGGGAACCAAATAAGGTAACCCTTCAAGTCCCTCGCGTATCCCACAAATCTCCCCTCCTCACCTCTCGAGACAGCTTTGTTTAACGTGTCTGAGTTCGTCTTCCTTGCAGTGACCAGCGTGCTGAAAGGCCTGAGATGTGAGAGATCAGGTTTCCTCTTAAACCAGCCTTCAAACAGTGTTTTGTCAGTGTCGAGTGCAGCATGTGGAACACGGTTCTTGATGTGAACACCTGCCTATGCAGCTAGTGGCCAGAACCAGTGTGAGAGGCTGGAATCAACCAGCATAGTGTGCATCATGTGCTCGATGATCTGGTTGGCACGCTCAGCCACACCGTTCTGTTGAGACGCGTCAGGAACAGTCTTCTCAAAGGTGATGCCATTTAATTTACAGCACTCGCTGAATTGACTTTCAATGAGTTCTGGAACATTATCGATTCGAAGGAATACAATGGGGTAGCCGATAAGTTTCTCGGCAGTGATGCGGAATTCATGCAAGCATTGTAAAGTGTCCGACTTGTGTTTGAGGAAATAAATAAAGATGAAGTGCGAATAGTCATCAATGAAGGTGATGAAGTACCAGAACCTGCCGTAGCTGAGAAGCAACTGTCCACAGATGTCAGAATGGATACGAAAGAGCGGACGCTCCGCCGATGGGTAGCTTTGCGCGGAAACTTGAGCCGTTTGATATTGGCTAAAGCGCAGATATGGCAATTCTGCACCTGGACACTGTTGATCAGTAGTCCAGTGGTGAAGCACTTCAGCCCTTTAACGTCTATGTAGCCAACTAGATGGTGACAAAACCCAAGTGTGTGGCATCCTTGCTTTCAGTGCCAGGTCCGAACAAGGATGTAACCGATGGCACCATTGCCGCGATCAAATCCGTGGTATCAACCTCAGCCTATGGCTTGACCGTCTCCACATCCATCTTGTACAAATCCCTCGCGATCCCTCCGGAAGCAAATGGGACATTAATGGCATTGAGGTATGTGATTTTACCGCTCCCAGTTTGTGTGCTGACACCTTTCTTGTTGATCCTAGAACTTGAGATATGAAGGGTGTTTGACACTGAGAATTGACAAGTTCTTCCATCATATGTTGCCCTCATCACGATTTTGCCTTTCCCTATAGCTTGAGCTGACAGGTTTGCACTGAAACTGTGGACATTCAACAGTGTATCAAACTGGACGTAGTCGTGGAAGAGTTCTCGGCGGTGGAAGATGTGGTGCGAGGCACCTGTATCATGATTGACTGTGTCATTTTGCACGACCTCAAGATTGAGCGCAGCAGCGTTCACATGGATCTCCTCATCTATGGTGATCTCGTCCTCAGTATCTTCACCTGGCAACTCCAGCGTGAATACAAAACCATCTTGACCGTCTCAAATACGGTGTTCACCTCTTCCTCCCCATCCTCTGTGTACTCTGCCATCCCTGCAAATCAACTCCCACTCGCCTCGAGGGCCTGTTTGCGACAAGCGGTGATCCTCACCTCGGGTGCAAGATGCACATCCTTTCAGCTGGGGAAGCTCTCATGATATTTACCGGCCTTTCCTCCACCGTAGGAGAAACAGTCGGCCTTAGTGTGGCCCACAGGTGTATCGCAGAAGGTGTTCGCACAGTGCTCATGGACCTGAGCGCTGTTGGGTCTTGTACAGGCCCAGGTGTTTGGCTTGATATTGCTGGGTTTTGTCGGACTTGCGGTTAGCTTGATTGGAAGGCCCAGCTGTGTATACACCGGGGACAGCATCACCAGTGTCGCAATGCTTCCCTCTTCCACCAGCGATGAGCGCATTGATATAAACAATGGAGGGAGCAATTCTCATTTCCAACTTTTCTTGTTTCATGTGATTAATCATGAACACAGATGAGACTGGACTCCTCATCACCTCGCTTTGTCGGACCTTTTCGTGAAGAGAGTCACGACAGTATCGCCAGGTGTCCGATGGCGACATGAGAGTGACAAGGTGCTTGGCAAATTCGGGGTCTGGCGTCATGAACAGGTCTGCATCTCGCAGCTTACCGTATAACTGGACCATGACTTGACACCAGTTGACGGGATCCTCGCTCGCGCTGCACTGGTAAGCAATGATCTGCTGCTTGATTGTGACGGTGGTAAGAGTATTAGCAAGCTCATACTTGTTCTTTAAGGCATTCCAGGCCTCATGTGCTGATTTGCAATCACAAACAACATACAGTTTTACACTCAGGACTGCCTTCACGATGAGAGTGTGGGCTTTCTTGTCCATCAACAGCCACGCCTCAGCATTTTTCTTGGCTGCATCGATCACCGCTTCGTTCCCCAGGATTGTGCAGGGGACGAGGTTTCCGGTTGCATCAAGGCCTTGCACTTGCATGCTCAGCATGAGCTCTGGGATGATGGGAGGGTTGTAGTCTGGCCCTGCAACAAATGGCCAGTATCTGGCAGTGTCGAGGTCGAGGATGGACTTCTGCTTGAACTCGCCATAGTTGTTCGAGCTGTCTTCCTCCTCGGTGATAGGGGTAAGCTTCAAGCCCTTCCACTCCTTCTCTTTGCCGACAGTACTTTGGAGGTTCGCCATTTGGATGGAGAGATTGTGGGGTAGGATAGTAATGAATATAATAATATAACTTTGATGAATTGGTGCATAGTAAACTCGGTGTGTGTTTTGAGCTTAAGCAACTCAGAGGCCCATAACCTCTCAAAGTTATATTCTTATTACTCAAACACTGGGTCGGAGAGAGAGATGTTAGGGGTCTCCTCTCCACCCAGGTCTTAATAAGGTAATAGTCAGGATGCCGAGTCACCATTTAACACAAACCCGTGTCCTACCCTAAGGCCAAATCCCAGAATATGCCCAGGAAAACCATTGAGTTGTTAAATTTCATGCTGGTTTTAGTGAGATGCCATGGAGTCTTCAACCGGTCAATGGGTGCAACGCAAGAGTTGCGGTCGAACCTGTACTTGAAGAGGCCCGACGAGAAAGGGCCGGTGAGATTGGGGTAACACAACTTGCTCAGATCATCCTCATACTTTAATGTCTTGGTGTCCATGTTGTCGCCAGTCTCGGCCTTCCAGATGTTGACAATAGAGTTACATATCTGGCTGGCATTGCTACTTGTAGATGCCGCCCCAAAAGGGTGGCAGTGGTCCAGGTAAAAACCGCTGTCGAAGAAGACAATGAGGAATGGCTTGTGGTTGGGAAGGATGAGACAGGAGCAGTGGAACACCTTGATGTCGAATGCACAGGCCTGTGTTCCATCAGGAGCTGCGGTGATCTAGACAGAGGTGAGTGTCGAGACGATATGTGCAGAGTGATGAGTTAGAGTGCTTATAAGTGAGATGTGGGAGAGCACTCATAAACGAGACATAGGGGAGCACCCATAAGTGAGACATGGGAAAACATCATATGCATGGGAAAGCATGAGAAATATAGGATATATTGATATGCATAAGGATAAGTTGGATAAGTTCATCAATGATAAGACCACAGAGCCGAAACTGAGGGTGAGTATAAGACTGCAGAGCCAAAGCTGAGGATGAAGATAAGACTGCAAAGCTGAAGCAGAAGAAAGATAGCAGGAAGGTAGCAGGATAAACACTGGATGCAACCCTGGGGGATTAAAATCACATAGAAAAAATGAGAAAGGCTGAAAAATTAAAACACTTTTCAGTGAAAAAAAAAAAAAAATATCACTAAAAAAATAAAAATTAAAGCTAACCAGTGATAGGTAATAGGTCAAAAGGGGCCGCAGGCACCGTGATAAGACATGAAATCAAGTAATCAATAAAAAGCTCGTGAAATAAAACTCATAATTCTGTGACCTTGAGCACCAGATCAAAATGTGTCAGGAAATTCTCCTTGGATATGAAATTGTTGACAGAAGGCATGTGTGTACATTGATCGCCTTTCGAGAGGTGGCGACAGACTCACCTCTTCACGTCGACATTCAAACTCCTTGAGCACAGATGGGTGTTTGGGATGATGGTCGTGGACGTCAAAATAGGCATCCATCTGAGCAGAAAGCCATGCATCAAGTGCTGGACCAGTTGCGGATAGTCAGCCATCAAGTCGTGTTTGCGGATAAGGAGATCAAAGGCCGCTGTGTTGTATGGGTGGACGACCTGATTGTATAACTCAATGTGGGCTGCAGTAGCATTGTTAGGCATGCTCCGACTATTGACAAAAGTGATCAGATTTGAATAGACAAGCTTAGTAGTAGGTTGTGACATGTTGAGCATGGGTTCTTCAAGAAAGGTGGGGTAGGCGGTACCCGCATCAAGGGTGATACTCGCTGTTGTGGAATCACGCACAGTTGGAATTGTAGCTGAGTGCAGGGTGTTTTCTGCATAAGGAGCAGATGTGGAGTTGGTCGCCCAAGTGTTTGTTGTCGCAGCTGCACTCGCCAATGTTGTAAAGGATGCAGATGGACTTGCTGTTGCATCCCTGAACACCTGTGACTGTCCACATAGCATTCCTCTTCTGCTCGCAGAGTAATGCTTTGCTGTCTCGAAATGTGTGATATTTGCAGGTTGGTGTGTACTTTGTGTGCACCAGCGCATAGGAGACAGATAGGTGGGCAGCAGTCATTGTTGTCATGTTCACGTGGCCTGTGCAGTGGTTCTTGGTCACAAAAGGTATTCGAGTTGTTGCAAAATGGGCTGGCATTGTCATTGCTCCGAAATGACCTGTCGTCGTTCGTGTTTCTCTGTATCTTCTGTGGGCCCGAACCCAAGTCAAGCTCAGCAGTACACTTAGAGGGAATGAGGGATGTGGCCATGGTGAGCTCCTTGGCTGCCTTGAACACGCTCATGGCGACCTGGACTTTCACCACCCACATGGCTTCGACAAACTGGACTTTATTGAGGATGGTGAGGTAGAGTTTCTTTTCTGTGGGGTACCAGATAGAAAAATCAGCTTCAAAATGCTTGGGGCCCAAGAAGAACTGAAGGTGCTTCTCATATTCAGAGGCAAACATGGGATTTGCAGGGTCAGGCACTGGGCACAAGCGCTGCAGGGCCGTCAGAAAATTAGTGGAGCCCTGCATCCAGGTGTGCATCGAGAACCACTCTGTTGTGTCATCAGGACCCCAGAGACTGATATGCTTCGCAATGTCGATGACCGTGACTTTGTTGGGCAAGAGATTTGTCAAGGTGGTGCAGGACAAATTTGCTTGAGGTGCATCTAGTGTGGGCGCTCATTCACCAGAGGCAACTTGTCATCAGTGAACCAATGGATGGGCAGGTCAAGCTTGTGGAAGATGGAGAGAAGAAACGAGTCAGGCATCATCACCAACATGTGCAACGTGCTTGAAAGAATGACAGGATTGGACATCACCATACTGCCTAGTAAGGGGACAGTGGAATTCTCCTTCTCTTTCTCCTTATCAGTGTGTTCCTTCTCTCTTCTAAGTCTTTCCATTTCAGCCGCTACGACCTTTTTGGCTCTTTCACGACATAAGTCACCATGGACAGGGGGAGGGGGGCAACAGCTTTCTCGCAGTAGTAAGGGGAGTCCACCATCAGTTCCAACTCTTCTGGAGTGTACTGGTAGAACAGAATGAGCCTGCACCAAGACACTGCCGGCAAGTGCCATGACCGTGGGTTCATGGCATTTGATTGGCAGAGCACCGACACTTGCCATGGCATTGGCCAGGCATTGCACAAATCCCTTTGTTCCATTGTCAGCGTGGGAAAGTCCAATGTTCAAGTTCGAACGCAATGAGAAGTTCTCCCCTTGGCTCACTCATTACTCGCTGGCCGTCGTCTCACTCCGAGCTGGATCAGGGAAATTTGGAGAGCCTGAGGCAGAAATTACTGGTACATCTTGTGGCCTTTATCTGCACCAACCCCTGCAGTGCAATGAATTTGTTTTGCATGCGGCTTGAAACCCAGTGCCCATGCAAAATTGGCTGCATGGTGAGAAGTCTTCGGGAAAGCAACAAACGAGGAAAGCTTTTGTAGAACTAACTTATGGGAAGAACAATATATTTTCTGGACTCAGGAGTGGTCGAGAAAATCAGAAAGCCTCAAGGTTACAAGGTGGAAGTGATCGCAGAATGATCGCTGATCGCAAGCCACGAAAGGCAGACCAACTTCCCACGCCGACAAAGGAACAAAGGGATTTGTGCAATGTCTGGCCAACGCCATGGCAAGTGTCGGTGCTCTGCCAATCAAATGCCATGAACCCACGGTCATGGCACTTGCCGGCAGTGAGATCTATACCATTTGTACTGCTGGCAGGAACAGTTGGGCTCAGAGCAAATTAATAAAGCTTCATCGCATGTATGCTGGCCCTGTTTGCGAGCTCCGAGTTGTGGTTCCATCCGTTCCTGGCTTGTAGATCCATGTCGGCTGGAATGAGCCAATCTGCAGGTCTAGCCATCCAAGCAGCAAAGTCGAAAGTGTCATTGAGTGGAAGAGGAGGGCCAGCAACTGATAGTAGAGCCACGTTGGGAAGGTTGAAAGGCTTCAGAAAATGAAATTTCAGAGGATTTGGATGGAAGATGGATCGTGAAGAGCGCGTCGAGAGAAAGATATATTTCTCAGCAGTGTTCGCCTGAAGGGCGAAGGGCTTCGGACACCAAAGCCCTTTATGTGGGCTTCATGAAGGGCTTCAGAATTTTCGGCCGTCGAGTCGGCCCCTTCGGAAGGGCTTCATCTATCACGTGCACATTATGTAATTTTATTTTTCTGACTCCATTTTTTGCCGTTACATCACAACACGTCCCTTCCCACTCAATGGCTACCAACTCTCTGTGGGCATTCTTCCACAAGGGGGGAACTCAAAATGCCAGTGGCAGACATTTCAAGACATAGTGCAAGGCATGTGTGAAACACCACATGGAAAGCATTGGAGCACTGCTGGGCGATATAGTGACACAAGGGCAGGCATTTCAAGCCAGTGGGCACAACCCATTAACTCATCGGAGAGTCCCCGTTTCTCAGTATGTATAGCCTGCAAAGCCGTAGGATCCACCCGTTCCGAAAAGACGGCATGGATTGCGCATCTGCTTGGTGGGAAAAATGCCTGTCCACACGCATCAGCAGAAGCCAAGGCGGATGCCATGGCCCAGCGAAAGGAAATTCAATCAAACAAATGGCCACATCCTGATACACCAGACGCCACGGCAGAACCAGTGCAAAAGAAGCATCAGCAGCAGCCCACGCTCACCCAGTCTACCCTGACGGCGTTCCGCAAGAACAACATGCCTTACTCGGATTCCGAGGTGGCAGTGCTTCAGTGTCAAGCCCTCTGTGCCATTGTATCTGTGATCGCGTGGAGGAGAAGTATGGGTGTGTTATAATATACTTTACCACCCATGCCGATGGAGGGAGCAAGACAGGCCGCATTCTCCTCGGGAAAAAGCAGCTGTGGTTAATTCTACCATCTTGTTGGGCTCATCAGGTTGGTGGACTAGTCGTCTTGCAATTTTAACAGTGTCTAACATTTAATAGTTTCAGTTGATTCCCAGAGATTACTTCAAGGTCAACGACATGGCAGCTGGAATTGCTGAGGAAGCCACTGCCTTAATTGCCTGGATCAATAACCATGGCAAGGTTCGCAAAATACTCGACAATGCACCAGCTATTATCAGCAAGGATCGAAATGCTGGCTCAATCATTATTCTTGCGTACCTTGTCACACTGGTTGAACATTTCAAAATTTTCACCTTCTTTTTCAGTGAAAAATGTCGTTTATTTTTCACACATTTTTCACTGAAAAAGCAGGTGAAAAATTCAAAACATTTTCATCACTTTCTTATTTTATTTCGAATTTTTCACCTTGAATTGAGAAAGTGCTGAACAAGTTTTAAAATTTTCACCTTCTTTTTCAGTGAAAAATGTCTGAAAAATAAACAACATTTTTCACTGAAAAAGAAGGTGAAAAAATTGAAATGCTCAACCAGTGTCACCAACCTCATTCGCTGGACCACTCACTTCGTCGCATTTCTGCGGCTCTTCATACTCCGATCGGCCCTCCAGCTCGCTGTCCTCCAGAAACGTTCAGCCATTATTGCAGCCGAGGTTGGTGCTGCGATGTCAACGGAGGGGGACCGTCTGAAGGAGGACGCTGACAGATTCTGTGCCTTGATCGAAGATGCATCGTTTTGGAATGGCCTCGAGATGGTACTGGGTGATCTCGAACCTATATGCCTTGGTACCAACATCAACCAAAAAGATTTGACATGCCTTGACCAAGTTTTTCTCATGATCACTGGTATTTTCTTACATTTTGCAGACCACCCTGAGGAAGAAGTCAAAACATGTATGCTCATTCGCCTGGAGAAGAGGTGGAAGGACTGTGATCAGCATGTTTTCCTCGCTGCATTGATTTTAAATCCATTCCAGAAGCTGTCCTGCTTCGGTCCGAACACTAATTTGAATCATTTTAAATGCCTCAATATGCTGATCGTGGTATGAGTTCAGTCATGTTTATCTCTTGGGTTTTCAGGCTCACACTAAACAGTTGTATTGCGGCATGAAGGGCCGCCCCGGCAACAAGGACACTCCAGAGCAGAAAAAATCGAAAGAGACTGAGGTCTCGAAGGCGTTTAAACAATACCTCACCGGGACCGGAGATTTTGGTGATTTCGATTCGGTGGAGTGGGAGACAACCTTTGTAAGCATGCTTATGGCTCCTGGCATGTTCTGAACTCATAATCTTAAGGAAAACGTCGACCCTATTCAGGTGTGGGAGGTGTTTGCGAGGATATACAAGACCCGGCCAGCACATACATTCAAGAAGAGGCACATTCCCATCAGAAGCGGCACATTCAGACCAAGGTGCCGCCTTTGAAACAGAGGCGGCACTTGCCTGTTTAGAAATGCACTTGGCATGCACAGCCTGAATGATCCCGTCTTGCGTCCCCGCTCTTTATTTTACCACCACCACCACCACCACGCAAACTGCCCTGCCGATGCATCGAACATGCACTTGAAGCTGCAGGGGTGGGATCCGGACAGACTACCGAGTCGCGGGAGATTCACATTGTGTCGTGCAGGTGGAGACTTCATTTTCAAGCCAATCTGGTATGTCCTAGCTACATGGATTTCGGCTGAGAGCTGTGGAACAGCGTCGAGGGATGGGTGGCGTGTAGGTTAGAAGGGAGATAAGCTGGTAGAAACGAGCCAGTGGACATATACAGCAAGACGGCGCAGTAAGCGAACTTTTACGGTTCCCGCGGTGATCACGATGGCAACTGGTGGAGCGTGTTCGACAGCAGGTTTTAGTTTCCATTTGGTGCCCTTTGAGATGCGCGAGAGGATGGGCAATTGCGTCCCGTTCACGATATCTTGTGCAAGTTGCGATTCGGAGCGCACACGGATACGGCAGAGGACTTGCGCACCTCCAGATACATCTGGCACGCTGTGCTTCGAAGGCAGGATTTACGCATGGCAGAGGTGTGGTGCTGACACGGCGTTCGTTTTTACTTTACCATTAGCAAGTTCGTTCGTACCGTCTGTGTACTGTAGTATATAAATATACTATGTGCAGCATCCCCGACCGAAGTATTTGAATAGAAAGCTATTAAAAAATACCACGCACCAGAGCCAGCCGGGACGCCAACACAGCCTCTGAATGTGCTGGCTTTGAGTTGAAACATGGCACATAAGTTGGTGAATGTGCCGGGCTTGAGCAAATGTGCCGCCTCTCATCTGGAATGTGCTTCCTCTGGAATGTATGTGCCGGCCGGGTCTTGTCCATCCCGGGTGTTTGCCGGCTCCAGTGCCCTTGCGGAGCTGGCCGATTTTGCGATTACAATCCTTCAGATTGTCGCAAACCAAGCGGGGTGTGAACGCACATTCTCCCGAACTAAAGTTGAGGAATCTGACCATCGCAACCGATTGTCTCTTGAGAAAATCGAGAGGCGGACAAAGGTGGGTTCATGTTTTTGTCTGAGCATACCATAAATACTTAATGAATGTCGGGCACACTGTCCAGGTCCGCACGCAAATCCGGTCCGAGCACGTTAAACAGGGCCTATATAAGCCTCGCAAGGGGCGAAAAAATCACAAGTCCACAGTATCACTGCTAAGAGTTCTCCGTTATCACGATCTCCTCGAAGACCAGAATGACGAGGATCCCAGTGAACGCGGGGACGCCCTCGTATCAAGTGCAGAGGGCTGGAGAACACAGGTTGCGAGATGGATCGGTGATGCAAAGGCCGCAGAACGAGTGGAGCGGGAAACGAGGACAACAATGCCATCCCCAACGCCATCCCAAGCGAGGAAGCCACTCCCCGTGTTCCAAATCACATACCTGCGTGGAAACCGATAACACTTCAGGTCTTATTTAGCGGTGCCGAGAAGCCCCGGAACCGCAAGCCGTCACCACGAGTAATGGAGGAGGAGGAAATGTTAATGCAGCAGTTGGCCGAGGATGCTGAGGATGAGGTGATAGATTCAGACGAGGAATATCAGGGCTAGATTTAACGGTAAATATGACAGCCGGGTAGCGTGGGAAAATCAAAGAAGGCCTTCACCTGCCCTTCGGGTGAAGCCCCTTCGCCCTTCCGAAGCCCTTCAGAATTTTGAGAACCCAACTGAAGGCCTTCAGGGCGAACACTGTTTCTCAGCGCCGCACGAACACGTGCTTCGGAGATTACCTATCTAATCTAACTTATCTCCCACTAGCTCCGTGTAGTTCAATTACGTAAGTGCGGTACTGTATCTTCTGAGGTGTGCCCTAGTATACCTCAATTGCACCCTTCTCCCCACGTCAACCCCACATGTAACGGACTATTATACAACCCCCCACCGACTGCCTCGGGCAGAATTCCGACGGAGTATTGCGTATTCTCCGGAGCGAGCGAGATTGTGCGCTCCCGAGTTCCATCAGTTCTCCTTGTACTCATGTGCCGTGAGCCATCAGCCGGGCCTCTGTACGGCTATGAGGACACAGACACCCGGATCGAATTCTCCGATTCTTGTTCTGAGTTCATCGATTACGGTGGCGGAGACGTGGAAATGACGAGAGCCGCCCGCTTGCCGCTTGCGCAAATCGATGACCGATTCAAACTCCGCTGCTGACACACCGCCACAGTCGCCTCTTGTCTCCCACCTCCCCCCGACTCCTCTCTTTATCCCCCAGCACCTCCTCCTCCTCTTTACGCCCTTTTCTCCATCCTAGTGAGTACCAGCTCCTTTGTTCCCCGTTTTCCCCGAGTCCCGCGAATCGAACCATGGCAGCGTGGCCACCTCGTTGGCAGTCAACCCAAACAAACGTGGAAGGCGGCCCTATGCCTCCTGACGGTCAGAGACAGGCAGCCGACACCTGGTGCGGAAAGACCGCCTACGTGGCGTCACCTGCTTCCGTCGCGCCGCACCACCGCAGCGTTTGCCTGCCCTTCACAGCCCTACATCCGCAGACGATCATTGATCCTTCCGTTTCTCCGATGTATATTAAACGCTCACCTTTCCTTCTCCCACCCGCAGCTTCCACCCTCGTCACCAGTCAGAATGGCCGATAGCTCCTCGCACCGATTGGACCTCCGGGTCGGGGAAAGTACAGGCTGGCAAAAAGATTGGTTCGGGCTCTTTGGTGCGCTATGTTATGCTCTCGTGCCCGATTCGTCCCGCTCAACAGCTTTTGCTTTGCAGGTGATATCTACCTCGGAATCAACATCATTTCTGGTGAAGAGGTCGCCATCAAGCTCGAGTCTGTCAAAGCCAAGCACCCACAGCTCGAGTACGAATCCAAAGTCTACAAGACCCTCGCTGGTGGCGTGGGTGTGCCATTTGTGAGATGGTTCGGACCGAGTGTGATTACAACGCCATGGTAATGGATCTTCTCGGCCCGTCTCTCGAGGATCTTTTCAACTTTTGCAATCGCAAATTCAGTCTCAAGACTGTCCTGCTTCTCGCAGACCAACTTGTGAGTGGCTTCAACCCTTATTATTCCTTGTTGTCCCTCGCTTACGCGCACGTCAGATTTCGAGAATCGAATATATCCACTCTCGCAACTTCATCCACCGCGACATCAAACCTGACAACTTTGTGATGGGTATCGGCAAGCGTGGAAACCAAGTCAACGTCATTGACTTTGGGCTCGCAAAGAAGTTTCGCGACCCGAAAACCCACCTGCACATCCCATACAGAGAGAACAAGAACTTGACCGGCACGGCCAGGTACACCTCCATCAATACCCATTTGGGCGTCGAGCAAGCCCGTCGGGACGATCTCGAGTCACTCGCTTACGTGCTCATGTACTTCCTGCGTGGCGCCCTGCCGTGGCAAGGTCTCAAGGCCGCAACGAAGAAGCAGAAGTACGATCGCATCATGGAGAAGAAGATGACGACGCCCACGGACCTCTTATGCCGCGGCTTCCCCAATGAGTTCGGTATTTTCCTCAACTACACTCGTGCGTTGCGCTTCGATGACAAGCCCGACTACTCGTACCTGCGCAAGCTGTTCCGCGACCTGTTCGTCCGCGAGGGGTACCAGTACGACTATGTCTTCGACTGGAGCGTGCAGCGGGGGGCTCAGGACGACGGCTCCGCGGCCACCAGCAAGGCTGCAGCTGGCGGTCGCCGCAAGGTTGTCCAGGACGAGGAGGACCACCGTGCCAGCGACAGGATGTAGGTGCCCCTTTCCACCCGCCTTTTTCTCGCATGCTAACGTTCCTTCCTTCAGGCTCCGTTCCCACACCCGCCAGGCGCAGCAGGGCCCGCCGGCGGCCGTCGGGCAGCGTGGCGCTCGTGGACGGGAGACTGAGCTCTGGTAGATGGTTTGTTTGATCGTTCGTATGCGGGGTGGTGTGCCCGCTCTGCGTCCCGAGTGCGACTGGGCGACTGGGGGTGGAGGGTAGGTGCAGAGGTTTTCGCTCAGTCGGGGAGGGGGGGAGATCCCCAGTGGCGTTGGCATTCCGAGCGTGCGGGGAGGTGCATTGTACGGATACCGAAACGAATCAGAGGAACGGCGGTGGGACGTCCGGTCCCGCTGATGATGCAGACAAGTGCGCAGCCCGGCTTCTGCTCCTTCACTTTGGTTCCCGCGGACGGCCAGCAGTCGAGTCAATTCGTCGTGGCGACTCTTTCTCGTTAATTATTGCCGCCATCCATCCATGCGTTTACATGGCTGACAGGCGCGCTTCCTGGGTCTGCCGCGCGGCGCGATATGGCGCCCTCCACCACTACAACTACGTTACTCCCGTTACGCCGCCAGGTGCTATATATATTTCCACGGACGCTTTTTCACTTCACGCTGGCTGCCAGTCCCTCCCAGACTAGCTGCGGTCAGCCGCCTTTAATTCCCTTGTTTGACTTACCGCCACTGTCGCACACATATCCATTATACAGCGCCCGCGTCTTGTTTGTTGGATTCCTAATTTCCCTTTCCACCATCCCATCCCCTTCCATCATCATCCCTGCTGTGTTACTTTTACATTTTCTACCTCGTTTACGGACCACGTACCACTCTCTTTTTTCTGTTCTTTCCTCATCCCACCACCATCAACTGCTATCATCCGGCTTCGACTGTGTTTCTTTCACTGGGTTCTGTGTACGTCCTCGATCCACACATTTGTTGTCCTCCTCCCCATACTGTGGGTGGAGAGGGCGCCGAGACGGGTTGCAGGGGGCGGGAGTGGGAGGAGATATAAATAGAGGAGATGTTGCGGGCGTGCACAGGGTACTTATGATTGCTTCATCCACGCCACGTATGTACCGTATGCCGCCCAATCCATGGTCCACGATTCACGACTTATATACGATTTTTTGTCTGATTTCTGTTCCATTTGATCAGGGGGCCCCAAAAGCAGATGGCTGTGCAAACCGCGGGTTTGCCAGTATTTGTTTGATGGTCGCGCCGTGGGAAAATGTCCATCATTACCAACAGCCCAAGCTCAACAAATTTACGCTGTCTTAGAGCAAGAATAGGAGCATGTAAATTTTGAGTACATCTATCTATATCCACCGTTTAAGCGTACAGCCATGCCTTATATTGGACACCCAGGAAAGGTTTGCTGCAAGTCCGGATAAGGCCGGCTGAGTTTGAATTTGATCAAACTCCATTCTGACAGATCAATCCACAGAACATTTGATGCTTTGAATTCTCCCCGGGCCAGTTAAGCCAGCACCGGGGGCAGGTAGGTAGGTCTGGCCATCAGGCCAGAAAAAAAAATGGGTACTGTCAGAACTTAGGTTGGAATCAGTCCCAAGACTTCCTGGAACCTTTGGACAGCTCTTTAATTATAAATGCATGTCCAAGGCTCAACCAAGTTTCCAAGGTGTTCTTTAGGCAACCTACTACCTCTTGACTATGCCACTTGGTTTTAAGAGCCCAACTCAACAAGGGAACATCAGAGTAAATAAAATAAAATTTACATTCAGGTGAATCACTCCAGTATCAACGTTATATATCAACTCTCACTGGTTGAGCATTTCAAGTTTTTCAGTGAAAATATTGGTAAAAAACTATCTTCATTTTTCACACTTTCACTGGTTGAGCATTTCAATTTTTTCACCTTCTTTTTCAGTGAAAAATGTTGTTTATTTTTCAGACATTTTTCACTGAAAAGAAGGTGAAATTTTTAAAACTTTTTCAGCGCTTTCTCGATTCAAGGTGAAAAATTCGAAATAAAATAAGAAAGTGATGAAAATGTTTTGAAATTTTCACCTGCTTTTTCAGTGAAAAATGTGTGAAAAATAAACGACATTTTTCACTGAAAAAGAAGGTGAAAATTTTGAAATGTTCAACCAGTGTTTTTTCACTGAAAAAGGATGTGAAAAGTATAAAACTTTTTCAGTACTTTTTGATTTTACTTTGAATTTTTCACCTTGACATTAAAAAGTACTGAAAAAGGTTTGAATTTTCATAGACTTTTTCAGTGAAAAAAGCGTGACAAATGAAGGAAGTTTTTCACCAATATTTTCACTGAAAAACTTGAAATGCTCAACCAGTGTCTGTAAAATATTGATTGACATACTGAAAAGATCACTGACCATAGATAACTTGCATAATATGCAAGTTGCTTACTTGCATAGAGTAAGAGAAAAATACAAGCAGTTACAGCTGTTTCTGAAAACCTTGACACCGGTGAAAGATTTTTGCGCACACCGAATTTTGATGGAATGCTAAGGATTACCAGTTTTGGTATCACCAAGCCCAGACCGCCAGCATTTCGGTTTCTTTCAGATATTCATGTTGACACCAAATGAAGGCTTTTTGGCTAGGGATACCCAATTGTGAGTGCCATGGAGTCATTACAGTACCTTTCCACCCGTCTCTCACTTTATGTGGGCAAATCCTACGATTTTGAGAGGAAGAGCTAGGCTGGGCCCATCCCGAAATGGTAGCTGATCTGAACCCAAACCGGAAATTCTTAGCACTCCATCAAAAGTCAACCCATGCAAAAAAAAAAGCACCAGTGTCAAGGTTTTCGGAAACAGCTGTAATTGGCTATGTAATAATTAATTTCAGGGTGTTAGGCTACTCTTTGGAGAGGTTTTTCGACCAGAGGGAATGACCGTGGCCAAACCAGGACCAAAATGGAGAGGCCATTGGCAAATTCCAAACATCTGCACATGAAATATTACTTGATTTGAAGATCACATGGTAGGTAGGTTGGGTTGAAATAGATAAAAATGGCCCCAGTTATTTGATTAGGGGCAATCAGAGTAGAGGATTCAGGTGTGATTATTGTCCTTGATTCTGAGGTGATTCTGGATTTATTTAAGCATGGGAGTTAAGCATGGGAGAAACCCTCAAATCCCAAATCACACCAGAATCCTCGAATCTCATCTGGAGGCAATTAAGAAAGGATTCGAGGATTCAGATTAACAAGGATTAATGATCCCTTCACTTAGAGAATCACAAGGATTTAAACACACACAGAATCCTATGAAGAATCACTTTTCAAAATGGGACAGTCAGAATTGAGTCTGATTCTCACAGGATGCTGACTGATTCTGATGCAAAGAATTTTGAGAACCATGTCAGAATCCTCATCCGAATCCTCTCAGAATCACACCTGAATCCTCTACTCTGACTGCCCCTAGTGACAGAATGGAACACCCTTGCTTCCCTTGGCTCCTTCTCTGTCTCGGTAACCCAGATGTTCTGGTGACAATGGTCCCTACCGGACCAGACCATGTGAGCGGAGTTTGAAAAAGATGTGCAGAACCCCCCCCCCCACTTTTTGGCTGACCTGGAAGCATTCGAAAAATGACACTGTTTGGTGCCACCTAGCCTTCAATTGACCTCCACACATCCGAAAAAAAAAATGTTATATATTATTATGACTCTCACACTCAAGATAGAATACTTTGTGAAATGGTTTGTGGACACTGGGACATGCACAAAAAGATTTTGGCCCAAGCGTGACATTGAGGTGTGACTCGATGGGGGAGGAGGAGGAGGATATATTATACTGATGTGGTCCCAAATTGGAACAGCCAGTTTACTGAGGACTAACAAGTAGTTAAAATATGGGTGGATATCCATATCTAACTCCACGATGCCCACAGAACAGCACATACTACCACTGGGGTGAGGAAAGTCAGCGTGTATGACCAATCTCCATTGCCTGATATGGATGAGATCCAGCAGGCTTGAATGGTTGAAAACCCAGCGGGTAAAAAGCCCCATCGGCCAAGAGAAAGATTCATCCAATGCAGACTCTGCGTCCCATTGGGCATGCCTGCACGAAGATATAAAAAGAAAAGAAAGAAAGTAAAAATGCCTTTTGCTGCCGTTGAAGCAGTAGCTGGCTGGATGGGGATCCCTCGCAGTCTACGCAGCAGTTCTGTAGATTCCTGGATTGATGATCAGCATTGGCGTCGCATAGAAAATCTGGAGAACATTGTAAGTGAATTTTGCCAGCAGAACGATAGTCTTGCGGCGTGAGATTAGGTCTCGGAAAAATAAACCAGGGTCCATGTATTTGCCCTTTAGGTCAGGCAGCACATTAAAGAGTTGCTCAAAGAAGGCCCTGCATATCTAAAGCACGGGCTCATGTTTGCATATGAACAGCACGTGAACGGGGTCCTCGACAGCAACTCTGCAGAAGCAGCAGAGTCTCCACTGTTCTGGCACCGGTTCTGGACAGTAACGCTCACCCCATGTCATCTGTTCACTCACCAATGCATGATCAGACAGAAGTATGTGGGTTAATGCTCACCGATACTTCTTGTTGGTCACCCACAGATAGCGACGGAAGCACAAGACTTTTCGCACAAGTTTCTTCTCAACCACTTCTAACCGTTCAGCAAATAAGTCACGAGTTTTGCTGTAAGACATGATCTCAGCCTGGATGGATTCCTCCATAGAATACTTCAGGCTATTCAACAAGCCATCAACTGTCTTTTCGGTGATTGCATGTCAGTGTAACAAGTCCCAGTAGACCGGTAGTGGCAGTTTTGACAGGACTATGCAGATGTTGTTTATCCACAAGATCTTATGTTGTTTGGCAAGATTTAGGGAATCTCCTAGCCCATCGGCCGCTAACCGGCATTTGTTTTCAGGTAGTCCTCGGTGCTGGGCATCATTGTTGAGCAGTACTAGATGCCAGAGATAATTGACCAATTGTTTGGCTCTACAGTAGCGGATTGGTTCCAACCCAGTCTCAGAAAGCAGTATTGCGGTCATGGATCTCATGTTTAGTCCCAGCATCCTTCTGAGGTAGTGGTATTGAACCGCCTCCTTTTCGGCCAATCTCAACGCGACCAAGTCAGGGCAGATATCAGCCCCGGAGATTAGATATGGATCAACTCTTGCCATGTAGAGCATCCGCGCATCCCAGACCGGTGTTATATCTGTGCATCTTGATTCCAGTCACACTCCAGTCACACTCTGGTTTCCGGTAAACCGGAGTATCTCGGAATGATTCGGATCATCTCGGACCATCGGGCCTTTGACGCTACAACACTTTACTAAGTGTTTTCCCGTTTATCCGTACTTCTGTTCTTCTGACTTATTGTCTTGGACTTCTCTTCTCATGGTTGATTACATAACCATCACTTCTTCCGACACCATCTGACTCCGGTCGCATGAATCCCTTATTGTCCTTTATTCCTGACTTACCAATCCTTCCCACCATTATTGTCTTTCCTCCTCTCATTCCTTTTTAGTATCAACAATTAGTTTGGTAGTATAAATATGTCTTAGATACTTCCAGTACTTCATCTGGTAAATTAATGTTGTTTCTGTGTTTCCTTTCATGGACTGAGTCTCAACTTCTCATCTCGTCTGCGACTCGACTCCGGGGTAAACTCAGTACCCTTGGATGTCTTCTTCTTCATTCGATCTTCCTTCCGGTCCACTTCCGGTCCACCTCCAGTTGTCCCTCGGACTTCCGGTCCATTACCGGTCTTCCAGTTCATCTCCGGTCCACCTCTGGTTGACCCCCGGACTTCCGGTCGACCACCGGTTGCTCTTCTTCGCCATTCTGGCCCTTCTCTCATTTCGGCTCCTCCCCAGACAGTCGCACACCCTTCTGAGCTGTGGTGCTTGCGAGAAAAGCCGACTTCTTGACTCCGGTCCTGTTCTGGTTATCCGGTTCATTTTCCGGTTCCGGAGCTCCGCCGGGCTGGTCATCTTCATTCCGGCTCAGGATATAACAACCGGCAAATCTCCGATGAAGTGTCTCACGACCAGGCATGCATTTGCCATGTTCGAGGCCTTCTCCGTGTATACTCCATGATGCTCCGAGTAAATGTCTTTCGAACGGAAATCATGCCAGATACTGACATATTTCATTACTGACACCTCCTTCAGTCTGCGTCTGTTCGGCTTGAACTCGAGTTTTCCCTTTGGTATGACCCTGGCAATTACCCATTTGCACTTGATCTCTTGGACCTCACTACCGATGTCTCCCATCTGCCTGGCAACATCTTCTGTTAGCTTGTCTTAGAAGCTAACAGGAGAGCCAGCATCAATCAGGAGATCATCGGCTTGCTCGAGCTTGGGAACTGCAGCACCATTTATACAAACATCTTCGGGGAAAGAGGAGAGTTTCAGCAACCTCAGGAAGACGTTCCAAAGGTATGGCGATGTTGGGTCACCAGTGAGTAGGCCCAGGAACGACTGGAACACCTCGGAGAGTTGCCCGTTCAGTCTCACCTTGTAAGCCATCTGGTCATATAACATCATTATCCAATCGATATAGGGCCCCCAGATGCCATCATTTTGAAGCTGATTCCATAAGACAGCGCAGTTTGTAGCCGGGAATGCATTTTTGAGGTCAACATAGCCCAGAAACAGTGGCCGTCCGTCTGCCAAGGCGCAGTCTGCCATCACCCATAGCAGGAATGAATTATTATTTGTTCGGTACCCTTCATGGAACCCGTTTTGCGACCTGGGAATCAAGCCAGCATCCTCAGAGTACTCTCGGATCTGTCTGTCCAGTATGAGCATCAAAACTTTGAGCAATGCGCACTCCAGAACCACCAGACTGCGGCTTTCAGGGTCCAAAGGATCTTTCCTCTCTTTAGGAGCCCGATGACCAAGGATGCAAGCCAGATCAACAGCACCGATTTTTTATCAAGGCAAGCTTGGAGCAGGTCTCACAAGGTGTCATTCGGCATAGCCAGAATATCAGTGTACATGAAATCATAAACACCAGCTGCGCTTTCCGACCTGTGCTTTTTTATGTGATCATTGACCCATTCCACATCTTCTAGACTCAATTTTCACGAGAAGCTTTGCTTTGGCAACATATCGACATTATCCTTTGGCAAGGTATCAGCCAACTGCTGTTGTAACTGTAGCTGTGGCATATTGAAAGATGCTGGTGCTACTGCTGGGAAGTTCATTCTGGCTTTGAATGTTGCCATCAATTGATCAATTGAGACCTGCAGTCGCTTCGGGCGTGGGTCTTTCCAGCTATGCATCAATCGCCAGAAGTCCCCTGTGTTCCTGCCGCACGCCAAGAGTTTATCTCTTTGTTCCATCTGAAGCCGTCAAGTTCTCTCGCGTCCTCAATGACTGTTGGATTCCATAGATTCCCGCAGCACAGGTACTTCATCTGGGTGTTGTTTGGGTGTTGTATACTCAGGTAGCGTCGTTGAAACATTTGGCATTCCTAGCGGCGGCGTGTCAGGCTTCACAAGGGTCCATGGTAGGTCCACAAGGTTCCAGTAGGCCAACTCATTCTGTGTTTCATTTGCTCCAGCTTTCACAGCTTGGTCTGCAATGTCACCATGCACGTGTCCTATATGGGCGGCGATCCACGCAAATCTTGTCGGCGCCAGCCTCCCTGCCAGTAGTTTGACCACATCTCTCAGGATGTCACCATTGATGCACTTCCACCCTAGATCCGTGTTTGTGCCTGCCTAGTAACACATGTGCCAGATAATATATTCCAAGTCCATGTAGATCGTGAGTGTTCATCTCAGGTCCGCATGTAGCACAGCTCTTAACACCGCATAGATTTCTCCTCGGTTGTTAGATTGCAATGGGCCCGGGACACGTAGGGCTTCGTTGTATGGATTATTTTCCCCCCAGAAAACTCCAGCCACTGCCCGCGCATCCCCCTTTCCGTTGTTATAGCAAGAGCCATCTGTATAGACTGCCGTCATGGGGGTGTCCAAATAGACATCGCCGTACAGAGCTCTAATTTTTTCCTCTGGAGTTTGTTTCCCTTTCATTGCCACTTTGCACATTGTGTCCAGGGTTGGATCACCTTGCGAGAGAACTGGATTGGGTCTGTCAACACGCGGCAGGTGGGGAATGCTTTGGATTAGCCTTCTGTCTAGTGTTAACACGACTGGCATGTGGTCAGACCAATCGTCTTTAAGGTTTGGTGATGGTTCCACAATTGTTACGTGTTTAACCATGCCCAGCATTGACTGGGACACAATTGCATAGTCTACCATTGCTTTTCCAGGTTCCTTATCCTCGCCCCTTGAGTGGAACGAGGTGAAGCGACCTGGGGACAAATTTTCCAGCTTCGTGCCGTTCAAGATCAAGAGTTGGCAATTCTTTCAGTTCGCTAGAAGTTTCCGCCCTCTTGTAGATATAGTTTTGTCCGATGACAGGCACAGTAAATCAGTATCTGCGGCCGTCTCGGAGCCCGTCCGTGAGTTGATGTTGCCAACAAGTGCGATAGGTTTTGTGTTGTCTGATGCAGCACACAGAGTGAGGGTTTCCCAGATGCTCCAATAACCCAGCAAGTAGGTAGATCTAGCACCAAGATGTCATGTGAGGACAGGATAGATTTTTTCGCCACAATATTATCGCGGATCAGTGCTGCAACTCCACCCTCTCTGCATGGCTGTCCCATATACTTACGGGAGATAGCCACACAGTAAAAGCCCTTTGGCACAGCTAGACCGTCCTTGTCTTCTTGTAGAATGTGAGTTTCTTGGAGTAGCACTATGTCGTGACATGAAATGTCTGCTACAAAATCAGGGCTGATAAGCTTAACAGATAGGTCACCATCGATATTCCAAGACATTATAGTAAATTCATTTTTACTAGTAAGTACTTGGAGACGGCTGCTACCAGTCATACTACTGTCAGCCCCTCTCAGTTTCCCGAGAGGGCCGCAATTTCTTTCTCCCGCACGCTTAAGCCTGATCCCCTGCCGCTCGTGCTCCCCCCGAAATTGTTCGTGGTGAGAGTCATCGAAATCTTCGGGAGGAACCTCTCCGCCTCAGCAGCCCAGTGGCAGACTAAGGTTGTCGTGTCGGAGTTCTTGACAAACCCGATGAGAAGGTAGGTAGCGTCCTTCTCAACGAAGATGATTGGCAGCATAGCTGGACTCGAAGACCACTGCAATCATCCTTTTAAAGATGCTAGCAGGGGTTCCACTCATGCCCAGCATGATGGGGCACATGCGGATCCAGTGGCCGTAGTCCGATCTGTCCCCAACTTCCGCAGGGATACCCTTGGTGCGCTTAGATCCGGGCGCATTGGCATCGGCAGGAGCAGTGTGCTTCCTTCCTTTGCGAAGGTCGAAGGAGCGACCGCCGGTCCCCGAGGCCGGTGCCGCGTTAACAGCCAGCGCAGGTTTTTGCATGAAAGCTAGTGTGCGCTGGGCAGCCTCTGTCTGTAACTCGGTGATGGCCTTGCGGATGCCCAGGAGATCAAGCTCAAGCTGGCAATGCTTAACATCGGCGGCAGCAGCCTTGCCTTCGAGTACCAAGACCTTTGACTCAAGGTCGATGTTGGTGGTGTGGAGCTTGTCGTTGGCGGCAGTGAGGGTGACCATGCATGCGTCAAGGGTATTGAAGTCCTCGTCATGCGTGGCGCAGCAGCGTTGACAGTCCTGCAAGTCGCGGAGGTCATCGTACACGAGTCCAAACTCGTCCTTGACCTCGTTGGCGAGCAGGCTGATCTCGCGAGAGACGGCGACAATGTCATGGGCTGCCCCGTCGTTGACTTGGTCATGGAGGGCAGGGGAGTGGCGGATCACGTCCATCTCACGATGCAATGAAACCAAGTCGGCCTTGAGTCAAGCGATCTCAGACGCCGTAGACATGTGCGCAGTGATCGTCCCCCCCACGGCGATGTGTGCCATTTTCCCTTTGAGACGGCATGTGGCATTGGCGACCTCGAGCACAAAGGCCACGTGTTTACTCTGCATGACCACGAGGTAGCTCGTGAGGATGCCGTTGTTGCTGTTGTTCCATACGGTGAGCGCCGCGCTGGACTCTGCCTTTCCTTTGCCGTCTTTGGGGGGGACCAGCAGGAGCTTGAGCACCTTGAAAGCGTCAGGTGTGGTTATAGGAGTAACCCCCCCTTCGAGATCCATGATGATCTCTCTGTCCTTCCCAGGGGCAAGGCCATCCTTGCTGCCAATGGTGATTGCGGTAGGTGCGCGCAAGACGGGCTGAGAGGCGGACGAGGGACTCACTGAAAATGATGCTGGGGCCATCAGGGAGGTGTCCGTGTTACGGGCATCACGCCTGTTCTGGCTGCTGCTCATGGTGCCAGGGCTGCGAGCAGCGAAGCGGGCGTCTTCAACCATGTGCTCCTGAGCAAATGCGGTGCTGGAGCTAATCCCACCATGAGTGCAGAGCTGGAGAGTGGCTGCAGCATTATACCTGGCCCTCTCCTCATCGAAAGCTTGCAATCCCTGCTGTACATGCTCCAACAGCACAATCGGGGAAGAGGCCCTGTGAGCACCGAGGTTAAAGGATTTGGGCGCAGCTGCGGGTGCGCTAGCGTGCGGGGATGGCGCCGTATTTGCAGCAGCCGTCGATGTTTTGTCTGAATCCATTTAAGGGGTGCAGATTTTTGAGAGATTGAGGTTAATTTTATAAGATATCAAGTTGGGTGGGACACAGAGAGGGAGCGAGAGGATCGAACGGGTGGCTCAGAAGATATCCAGTTTTTTCATGGATAATGTACTCACCCAGCCCAGGATCTGGTTGTTCACAGTGTGCATCCATGCTGTTGCGTCGGTGATGCTTCCACGATAATGTAGGCAGACCACCGTGTGCATGCGTGCAGCTACATCGGTGATGCTTCCGTGATAAGGCTCGCTGTGGCCAGGGTACAGAGTGTCGAGCAAGGGCGAGTGTCGTTTGTGTGACGGGGACCACTGTGTGCGTGTGTGCAGCTGCATCGGTGATGCTTCCGTGATAAGGCTCCCCATGGCCAGGGCACAGTGTGTCGAGCAAGGGCGACTGTTGTTTGTGCAACATGGACTGCCATGTGCGTGCATGCTGCCACATCAGTGATGCTTCCGTGATAGGGCTCGCCGGTACAGTAAGGACAAGTGTTGTTTGTGCGACACGGGCAGAGAGCACCTCTCAGACACGGCGGGCAATTGCCTGTCATGTTCCGTGGGAGACCGGTCAGTCATCGGCCGCGTCACCGCGCGGTCACTGGCGCTGTCATGTTCTTTTTGATGCTTATTTGATCGCCGGTAGGCGTTGTTTTCGCAAAGCTTTGCTGCATTTATGACAAGAAAAAAATGCAAAAAGATGCAAAAAATACACCTGTGCAACACAGCAGAAGATTCAGATATCACACATACTATTCTTTGATGCCAGGTACTATGGAACGGTCAGGACTCGCTCGCGGCGGTTGAAGAGAGCAGAAAATGATCCGAGCGGCATGTTGATGGGAGATCACTGCCGTGTATAAGCCGAGCCGCAGACCTGCGCTCAGACTTCAATTTTCCCTGCGTGAAATCCATCCTTTGAAGCCCGGAGCATCCGGCCGGACTTCTTGAGAGAACCAATTGTTCTATTACAGGATATATAATCTATACCTACAGAGAATGGGTTTGAAAATCCGTTACCGGTCCATCAAATAGAGTGATTTCCAACGCTACCCACACACTTGGCCCAATACTGCATCTTAAATTAAAGAAGAAAAGCTGAAGCCCGCTGTGTATACAGGTAGTCTCACGAGACTTTTAGTGCTTTCCCTTCGTAATGTATCGACGTTCCAGGATGAAAGTTGCAGAAGTAACAAACATGTGACAGGTTCCCCACGGTGACCTCCTGCAACCCTTCAACGGCGGAATCTGGAAATTAGAGGGCGAAAACTCGGAAGATGAGCTCACGTATATATTAATACACACTCTAGGTGACTCCCTGATTTTTTCTGGGCCTCGGGAGTGAGAAGGACAAACAGAGTGTGAAATATTCAACCAAAATTTCTTGTCACAGGCAGACTTTCCCGGCGATCAAAACAAGCATCAAAAAGAACATGACAGCGCTGGTGACTGCGTGGTGACACGGCCGATGACTGACCGGTCTCCCACGGAACATGACAGGCAATTGCCCGCCGTGAGAGTGTTCCAGGCTCCTGTTCCGTGCTAACATACAGTTGTTTGTGCAACGCAGGCAGAGAGCACCTCTTGGAGCGGTCCGGGCTCCTGTTCCATGCTAACGTACACAGAGCTCAGAATGCGGCGTAGGCAGCACTTGAAGGCCCCACAGCTCAAACGAGAGGCAAGTGCGTGTATTGATTTTTATGATAAGCTCCCCGTCCAGCAAATCCAGCTAAAACCTCGTAATGCTGTCCCTCTTCCGTGAGAATTCACTACGACCCAGCCCGCTGTTACCAGTCAGGCATTCGGACATGTTCTCAGGCTTTGCAGATGTCCAGTCATGGAGAGGCAAGCTTTTTGGATTTTTGATGATGGTGGGAGTAGCCTTCTTCAGTTCCTATACGAAATGCCCCAGACGTTCTAGTGTGATCTCTGCACAACTTTTTTCAAACTCCAACATGGATCACACCGAACGGCTGGGTTACCGAGACAGGCTCCTTCTTGCCTTTGTTTATTTGCTCTAAAGATCTTTTCCTTTGATGCTAGCTGAATAGAACAAGCCTAAACAATCTGGTGTCCACCTGTGCAGCTTTAGTTTGCTGCTGCCAAAAAAAGCAATTTATTGCTGGACCTCTCTCACAAAGTGGTTCTCCAGTTGCTTAAGCTTTAAATACATCAAAACTGTCACTTCCACCTGCCTAGCAGCAAGGGGGTGACAAAGAGCATCAATAAGCAAATTCCTGGCACTGTCTTGCAGCAATTTCATCTTCGTGGTATAGCTTTCCAAGCTTTGTTTCCTTTTTGAGTCATTTGAAAAGACCAAAGGTCACCGAGTCAATGCAAATGCTGGCAGCAGATAACGAGTGTAGGGCTGAACTAGGCTTGGATTTACGAGTACAGCTTGGTACGAAGTGCCTCGGAGTTTAAAACATTTGATGGCATGTCCCTCGGGCCTCTCAAGTTCTCTATTCGCGCCGTACTTTTTGCAGGCACATATTTGGATCAATAAGAAACCCACCAAATTTTTCGGTAGAATTTAACCCAAGGAATGAACGACCTTTGAGCATTTCTTTTCTGCGACTTTGAGGCACTAATTGATGGAGCTGATGGCTCAGCGTTTCCATGCGTTTCAATTTCAAACTCCGAGGCAGTTCGTATTCGGCTGTACTCGTAAACTCCAGCCTCTCTAGTATACGTGATCTGAACGACTGTCTTCAGATTTCACGCCCGGGATACTAGAGAGGCTGAAACGAGCCTACTAGGGCTGAACATGGTTTTCAATTAGATACTTATGGTATGAGTCTTTGCAAGTATGTATTTGAAGAATAGAAATCTCATAAATATTAATCCTGCACAAAGTGCATGGTACAACTACTCAGAATAGGTGCGCTCCCCCATTCTGTAGCCAGGTTACTGGCATACAAAACATATTTGGGAACCTTAATTATAAAGAACATTGATGTGGAAAGTGTGTGGATCAGAAGCGCCAGACAAACAATAGCACAGCTTACCCTCGACCACGTCCACCTGCCCTCGCCGGGATGTCGTTCGCGATGGCGTTTTCGAAGAAGGAGGACGAGAGCGGGCTGAGCTCGTACTACAACAACAAGACGACAATTATCCAGGAGGCGCGGGTGTTCAACGAGTCGCCCATTAGCCCGCGCAAATGTCGGGCGCTGCTCACGCGAATTGTGTACCTGCTCTATGTCGGCGAGACGTTCGGCACGCAGGAGGCGACGACGCTCTTTTTTGGTACGACGAAGCTGTTCCAGCATAAGGACGTGCGTGCCGCCGCTGCGTTGTTTCGATTTGCTCTCTGACACGGTGTAACTTCTTCTTTCTACTCTTGCTTATTTTGCGGGTCTGCAGAGCGCGCTACGACAGGCGGTGTACCTCGCAATCAAGGAGCTCGCGACGACGGCGGAGGATGTGATCATGGTGACGAGCAGCATCATGAAGGACATGCAGCCCAACTCGGAGGTCATCTACCGGCCAAATGCCATCCGCGCACTGTGCCGCATCATCGACGTGCGTTTTCCTTCCCACGCCCGCCTTCTGCGCTTGCTGACGGCCGAGTGCGCAGCCGTCGATGGCGCAGGGCGTCGAGCGCTTCTTCAAGGCCGCGATCGTGGACCGCAACCCCTCGATCGCGTCCGCGGCGCTCGTGTCCGCGTACCACCTCTTCCCGCATGCCAAGGACGTCGTGAAGCGCTGGGTGAACGAGGCGCAGGAAGCGGTGAACGCCAAGCCCGCGTCGTACTTCGGCGGGCCCGTGTCGGGCGGCTCGTTCTTTGGCGGCGGCGGGGCCGCGAGCAGCGCGCAGACGGTGCCGTCGTCGAGCAACATCACGCAGTACCACGCGCTCGGGCTCTTGTACCTCATTCGCCAGCAGGACCGCATGGCGGTGACCAAGATGATCCAGCAGCTCGGCGGGGGTAAGTCCGGCGCGGGCACGACGCTCAAGAACGCGATGGCGCTGTGCATGCTCATCCGGTATGCGGCGAAGGTCATGGAGGAGGACCCTAAGTGCGTTTTTGCCTTCATGCTTCGTGCCGTGCTGATTTGTGGGCAGTGTTCAAAAACAGATGGTCGACCTGCTCGAGGGCTGGCTGCGCCATAAGAGCGATATGGTCAACTTTGAAGCTGCCCGCGTCATTTGCGAGATGAAAAATGTTACACCAGCACAGCTGACCAAGTCAATAGCAGGCCAGTCTTTTTTGAATCATGTGTAGCTCCCCAAGCTTATGAGCATTGCAGTGTTGCAGCTCTTCTTGTCCTCGCCAAAACCCGTCCTAAAATTCGCTGCTACCCGGACACTTGCTTCACTGGCTCTTTCGCACCCAACCAGTGTCGCAGTGTGCAACGTCGACTTAGAAAATCTCATCACAGACTCCAACAGAAGTGTTGCTACGTACGCCATCACCACGCTGCTCAAGGTATTTTCAAGCCTTTTAGTCAATCTCCCGCACTCATCACCTGCCCACAGACCGGTAATGAAGCCTCTGTCGACCGCCTCATCAAGCAAATCACCGGCTTCATGTCTGAA
Source organism: Mycena sp. CBHHK59/15 (assembly GCA_029204085.1). Lineage (NCBI taxonomy): Eukaryota > Fungi > Basidiomycota > Agaricomycetes > Agaricales > Mycenaceae > Mycena > Mycena sp. CBHHK59/15. Next base: position 263,663 of record JARGXW010000039.1, read on the forward strand.
ATCAGCGACGAGTTCAAGGTCATCATCGTCGACGCCATCCGCTCTCTCTGCCTCAAGTTCCCGGCCAAGCATGCTGCTATGCTGACCTTCCTGTCTGGCGTCCTCCGCGACGAGGGCGGTTACGACTTCAAGCGCGCCGTCGTCGAGGCCATCTTCGATATGATCAAGTTCATCGGCGAGTGCAAAGAGCAGGCTCTTTCACATCTGTGCGAGTTCATCGAGGACTGCGAGTTCACGAAACTGTCTGTGCGCATCCTGCATCTGCTCGGCATCGAGGGGCCCAAGTCCTCGCAGCCTGCGAAGTACATCCGGTTTATTTACAACCGCGTCGTTTTGGAGAATGCGCCCGTCAGGGCCGCGGCTGTCGCGAGCATGGCCAAGTTCGGTGTTAGCTCCGGCGATGAGAAGTTGAATATGAGCATTGCGGTGTTACTGAACAGGTGGGTGAAGCATTTTGCTTGAGTTTGACTGGAAACTGAGATATTTAAATAGGTGCTTGGACGATGTGGACGACGAAGTCCGCGATCGCGCTGCTTTGTATCTCAAGGTTTTCAAAACACAGGCTCTGGTCGAGCCTTATATCAAAGAGGGTGCGACACCATTGTGCCTCCGGATGATTCCAGCATAGGTCTAATTTTAAATGTCTCTTAGATTCCGTTCTGTCGTTGGCTGCTCTGGAGTCGAAACTGGTTTCCTACGTCAAGGATACGACCGCCTCTGCACAACCATTCGATGTGTCGTCGATTCCCAAAATCAGCCGTGCCCAAGCTGCCTTGGATGCCGCCCGTATGTCTTATCTTGTATCATCGTTCTTGCATTTATCTCATGTATTTCTACTCAGGACCAAGCACCCTGGACACTATCGGTGTACCCGCAGCCAAAAAAACTTCTGCCTCACCACCACCTCCATCTGCGGCCGAGACACAATCCGCATATGCCGAGAAGCTCGCAGCCATTCCCTCCTTTGCGTCGTATGGCGCTATCCTCAACAGCAGCGCGAAGCCTGTCCAGCTCACGGAGAGCGAGACCGAGTACCAAGTCACATGTGTCAAGCACATTTTCAAGGAGCATATCGTGTTCCAGGTCCGTGTAGCTGCTCCCGATTTTTCGTCGACTGATGTCTGTTGTCCGTACAGTTCAACGTGTCAAACACACTACCCGACACCGTCTTGGAGCAGGTTTCGATGGTCATGCAGACCGAGGACACTGGCTTGACGCAGGATTTCATCCTCCCCATCGCCAGCCTGTCCGCCGCTACCTCCCCTGGCATCGTGTATGTTTCCTTCACGTGCGACGAGCCGGAGGAATACGCCATAGCATCCTTCCAGTGCACGCTCCAATTCGTCAGCAAGGAGCTCGACCCGTCAACTGGGGAGCCCGAGGCGGAAGGCTACGAGGACGAATACCAGATTGAAGAGGTGGAGCTCAGTGCGGGCGGCGATTACATCGTTCCGTCATATGTCGCATTCGGAGCGGAGTGGGATCGTCTGCGGGCTGGACCAAGCGTCACTGAGACGTTCGGTCTCGGAACTTCTGTGGAGAGTCTCAAGGGTGTGTGCCCTTCCCTTCCCTATTGATTTTTTCTGACTCTGCTGTCAGCTGCGTGCGACTCCATTATTGAGGTACTGAATATGGAGCCTCTGGGCGGAACAGAGATTCCCACATCGACTTCGGTCCATACGCTGCAACTGTCAGGGCTTGTAACGGGCGGGGGCGGCAAGGTTCTTGTCCGGTGCCGGATGACTTTCTCTCAGGGCGTGGGCGTCACTCTCGAGCTCGGAGTACGGGCAGAAAAGCAGGATGTCTGCCAGCTTGTTGTAAACGCTGTTGGCGGTTAGCCTGTATACATTTAGACGCGTTCTTTAATTATAGCGGATTTCTTCTTTTTTGAGTGCGGCCGCTGCGGCCCCATTGCACTGTGTGGTGACTTTGCTCGCCGGCTGCTTAGCAATGTCTCGGAATTTGCAGGAAACGTAAGATTTGCAGACACGTATTGTCTGGCCACACTCTTGCCGATGCTACATACATGAACTGATACGGGATCTGCGATAACTTCACCAAATGCTGCCCTCTGCCAAAGTTATCCACGTCGATACCCGAGGGGCGGTCATTCTCTCCGAGGAATCACCTGAGGCGAGCAACAAAAAAAACATCGTAGGTATAAATGGTATCTGACTTCAGACTTGCCTTCTTAGACTAGAGACAGTCGGGGGATCTACCTGCCCAACTACATCGAACCCGTCTCGCACATCGCCGTGGATGTAAGTGCGCTGCCCGGCACAAGACCTTGATTCCCATCCCGCACACAGGTCGGCGGCTCCCTGGCTAAGGTCGTGTACTTTACGCGGTCCCTGAGCCCCCCTCTTCGCCTTCGGTCGTCGCCACACGGGGTAGTGGGACACCAAGTGACCTCTCCACCCCACGATCACTCTCCCCGTCGAGTGAAACCGACCACGGTTCCCTTTTCCCTGCTTTGAAGCGGAATGGCGCCTTGACGCCCTTGTTGCTGGGTGACCCGCACACACATACATACCCAGGGAACATCTCTGAGCTCACGAACGGCGCGCTGGTGCGCGATACCATCCTGCGGCGGACTGTGCAGCATTTCCCGGGCGGGTCGCTCAACTTCGAGCGATTCGAGACGGACTCGATCGACGACTGCGTCCAGTTCATCCAGGGCTTGATTGAGCTGTCTGCGAAAGCAAACGACGTCTCCATTGAGGAGATGCGGCGGAGCGTGAAGATCATGGCGACAGGCGGAGGCGCACATAAATTCTATGACCTGTTCCGTGGGACGCTTTGTGTGGAAGTGCGACGAGAGGACGAGATGGAGTGCTTGATTGAAGGGCTCAAGTTCATAACTCTCATCCCCAACGAAGTGTATTACTTCTCCGACGAGCTGATCCAGTCTGTCTCTCAATCTGGCTCGGGGGGAAGGTCGATGGACATGGGATGCTCCCAGGCGTCGCTGCCAACGGGGTGCTCGAGCGACCGAGCCCAAATCCACCGACATTCGCCGTCACATTCGAGAGTAATCCGACACCACAGCTTCCTTGTCTGCTCGTCAACATTGGATCTGGCGTCTCCATTATCAAGGTGGACGAGGATGGTAAATTCGAGCGGGTGAGCGGGACAAGTCTCGGCGGTGGTACTCTGTGGGGTCTTCTCAGTCTGTTAACGCCTGCGACAACTTTTGACGGTATGCCATCCCTCATTGGACAGTAAGGGCTTTTAACTGAGTTCGCTGCGACAGAAATGTTGTCATTCTCAGAACAGGGCGACAACGCTACCGTCGACATGCTAGTGGGAGACATTTATGGCCAAGACTACAGCCGGCTCGGCCTGAAGTCGACCATGATTGCTAGCTCATTCGGAAAAGTCTTCAAGAAAGGCGGCGAGAAGGGCAAGTTTTCCCCTGAGGACATCAGCCGGAGCCTGCTATACGGTGTGTCGAACAACATCGGCCAAATTGCGTGAGTTTTTCCTGGCTAAATTTTCTTTCATTTCGATTACCTTAAACGCTCGCATAGATATATGAATGCCGAGAAATATAACCTCCAACGAATATATTTCGGAGGCTGCTTCATTCGAGGTAAGCGCCCATTTTCTTTCTCGTTCACGTTATAATTCGTCATTTAGGGCACGCGGCAACTATCACGACGTTGTCGTATGCCATTCGGTTCTGGAGTAAAGGGACGAAGCGAGCACTGTTTCTGCGGCACGAAGGCTTCTTGTGAGTCGTCTGCCGACTATCCTGTTCACAGGCATCCTTGACCATACTCAGAGGATCCATCGGAGCGTGGTTAAAGAACATCGGGCCGCAGGAAGAGGACGAGGAGCTGGCAGAGAATTAATCGAATACTTAATGGCTTATAATCCGCGGCACATTGCTTTGGGAATCTATCTAATGCAACACTAAATGTACCTGCCCTTTGCCGCTTTGTCTTGGTTTTAGTCCGCACAAAATACTGGACACTCGGACACCGCTGCGCTTTTGTCTAGCCCGCGCTTCGAGCCTATACAACGTCCTTTAAATTTGACCTAAGCATCCGGACCTCGTATCCTCAGCTGGATTGCTGTGATTATCGATATTCTGAGCAAATGGTAAGACGCGTATCGTTTCCATCGAGAATTTTTTGGAAACATTTCCAATAAATGCATCGACAAGACTAAAGTCAAGCGTGAAAATTGATGTCGTCTCGCAGTTGAGTCTGTCGTAGATCGAAGTTGTCGCTTGAGTTTCCGTAAAAGCTCCTACAGTATTGAGCACGTGATGAGAAGTCTCCATATTCATCATGGTCCTCGTTTTGTCCTCGTTCCTCTTCTTGTTCGTTGTAAACGCTGCGCCTGGCGAAGAGTTCTCATTTCTGAGTCAGTACAACGTAGTACGCGCACTGGACTTGCCTGATTTAGCTTTTACAGTAGTCCATGTTGTCTCAACCCCACCTCCCAGTGCCACTGATTGAAAAAATACAGTCCGATCCGATGATGTCCGACTTCCAGACCTGCATATTCGATAGGAATCACGACAAACTTCGCTCGTTGCTGAGGAACGGCACCCATGACCTCTCCACAATTCACCCGGACTCGTTCATAGTAGAAGATCCGGTTGCTGGCTTCACGGCGGAAATGAAGAGGGACATTCTTCATCTTAGCGTGTACGATGGAGACGTACTAGCAGTGCACGAGGTGATTGGGCTAGGATTCAACCCGGACAAGCCAGACAGTTCTGGCGTCACTCCCATCTGCCTTGCAATATCTCGTCTAGCACTTGTCACCTCGGGCTCGCCTTATCTCCTAGATTGCCGTCCAGACGGTACTCCTCTAAAAGCAGCGGATTTTGAAAGAGAAGGTTCTCGACTTGCAGCGGTTGCTAGCATCCTTGTTGAGCAGCACGTTGACCTGAATAAGTCAATGAATGGTGAACCTCTCGTCAACCTGGTCTGCCGTTCTCGCGCTTGGGATCTCCTCGCTCTCTTTTTGGAACACGGAGCGATACCCCCTAAAGATCCTGCTCCCCTTTTCCGAACAGTGTCTGACAGAGCGAAATTCGCTACTTTACTCAAGGCTCGTCCCACCAAAGTATCGCGTCCTCCTAGGAAATGTCCATGTTGGTCCGGCAAAAGCATCTCAGACTGTCATGAAACCGCTCAACCATATCCCCTGTCATATCTATGCATCTGTGGATCCAAGAAAACCTATCAGAGCTGCTGCCATCGCCGCCACGGTAGAGCCATGGAAAAATGGGACCCAAAGCTGCAGCGCCTTGTACAGGACTTCGATAACCATGGTAGATTTTCTGATCAGGAGACCGCGGAGAAAATATTTCAGAAACTCGACGCGGTCACTCGGGCTTTTGGAGTTGAGCCGGAGGAATTTGTCATGTCCGATGCCAAACTGGCACACGCGCAAAAAATGATGGCAGAGTCGATGCCCCAAGGGCTCATGGATCCAGCATTTGCGTATGCTTTTTCGCGAGCCGGTTTCAATCCGCTGTTTGTTTTCTCTCTGCATTTGCATCTCAAATCCTGAGTGTTGTGTCCATTTAGGCCTCGATCAAGAATAGGCAGCCGTCATGTCTATGAGAAGCAGCAGAAGGAGTGGAATGCGCTTGTCGACGAGTACATTAAAACGTCCAAGGATCAGCGTTCAAGGCAAGCTATTGAACGCGCTGCGAAAATCGGTACTTGGAACGGAGCTTTGATTCGAGTGTGCGAAGGACCCGGATGCGAAAAAGTCGAAGGGACCGACGTGGAAATTCTGAAGCTTTGTAGTAAATGTAAAATGGTGCGTGTTGCTTTCTTCAATCGGCGAAATTACCTACTTCCTGGTAGGCAGTGTACTGTGGTCATGATTGTCAAAAGGCTGCTTGGAAAAATCACAAATCCAAGTGCGGCAAAACTGATCAGCACGAGCAGTCATTGCCATCGCAAGATCGAGTGGCCGACTATCTGGGGCGTCTGAAGTCCAAAATGCTCGGGGCATTCTAGGACCATATTGCCAATGGTCCCCCTCCGTTTCGGCAATGAAGTTGTTAGACACTTGTTCTAACCTCGGAGTCGCGGAACGTGAGGCTTAATTGCGCTGGGCGTGCCAAGGTCAGACAGAATTACATAAAGCCACCACATAGAACGATTAGAAAAAAAATTGCCTTTCATATGCCATCCACAATGCGCTGGCAACATGTACGGCGATGTCAGAAGGAAATCTGTTGTTGACCCATGCATTGAAAAGCGCATCAAATGCGTCTGTTTGGCAAATGCCTCTCGACATAGCCACTGATATCCATTGATTTTCCCCGCACCATGCAACCTCAAACTGCAGCTCGACCAAATCTCGACGGGCATTTTGATGTGGCCATAGCATGGCCGTTAAAGCTTGCGTAGAAATCTTCAACTGCATCACTCGGGAAGCCTTGTTTACGAGCCATGCAACTGGAGATGGACACTGAAGAACGCCTTCATGTGACGACGGGTGTGTTGCTCCGATGTGGTAAGATAAAGTACAGATCACCGTGACATTCTGACACTATCCGGCGAGATCCACTCCCATTAAGTAGTTACCACGCGGCTAAATGTTATATAGATGCAAGGGGATGATATCCAGGGATGCAGCCCTATGCCATATCTAACTGGATTGGGTGCAGGAGAGGACGTGGATTGACGTTAAGGATAGGGGGGGTGCGTGCAGTCCTTGTGTTCCTGGTCTCAGACCGGTCGTCGCGATGCCATAAATGCAAAAATTGACCACATCTGACATCAATAGACTCCGTCATCGGAATTGACAACAGCCGAAATATAGCAGTATACAGCTGCCATCCTGTGAGTGAAATGTTTGTCATATGCCTTCTTTCCTTCCTCCTCCCTCCCATGCCTCCCCTCAAATATCCCCTCGACAAGCAGAAGAAGCCCCGCCATCGCCATTCTGCGGTCCAGCTCGCTGCCCTCAATCACCTATACGAGCTCACAGACCACCCGCCCCTCCACCAGCGCATGGCTCTGGCGCAATCTCTGGGCTTGTTAGTTCATTCACCAAATGTCCCTGCGTCTGTCGTTAACTCTTCTGTTGCTTACAGAGAGACGAAGAGCGTCAACGCGTGGTTTCAAAACAAGCGGGCCTCGACAAAGAAGCAGCCACGAGGCGCCCCTTATGAAGTCCCAAGCCCGCCTTCAGTCCTATCCTCGCATATCTCCCCGCACACAGACATCGACGACGATTACTATTTGCCCGTAGACAGCGTAACTCGCAATCAGCACTTTCGATCACAACCACTGGACTTCGATCACCGACGTATACGAAATCAATACTCTGTCCCCACCAACCCACATACACAATTGGACCCCACAGACTTCCAGCTTTCAGTTCGTCAGATAGAGGAACTTCGAAGGATCTATACTATCAACCGACATCCCACCTCCGACGAGACCAGGGTCATAGCGAATCGCACCGGACTGTGAGTCGCTCTTTTTACCGCCTTTTCATCATCGTTGCATCACTGCATGATGTGATCCCCAAAATCATTTTGCTGATTACACGTGCTTTCCAGGCATTATCAAACTATCGTTGGATGGTTCCAAACTCAACGGAGCCTAGACAAAACCAAAATCGAGGATAATTATCATACCACTTCATTATCCCCTGTTTTTGATCAGGACGGATCGTATTCCCGTGTATACTCCGCCTTTGCACCGGTACCCGGCCTTCCCCCCGCATCCTCCCACCCTTCGCTAGTCGCTTTAGACAGCGGGCGACGTTCATCAGTTGTCACATCGGTTCACCACGAGCACTTGACCTCTATACGAAACCAAAGATCATTGTCTCCCCGCGACATTACACCGTATGGCTCGACCAGCACTGCTATATCCCTGTCAGCTCGGCAACGACGGGGGCGGCCTGACACCTTCCAACTGCATAATCTAAAACGACTTCTGAACAAAACACCCACACCATCCATCGAGGAGCGATCAGCATTGGCGCTTGAGATCGGCATGTGGGTAGTGATCTTTCGCCCTCCGTTATGGTACTGACTCCATCCGGTAGGGATCTCGGCAAGGTGACGAACTGGTTCCGGAACTTGCGCCAATCAGCCAGAAAACGCGAGAGAAAGCTCGGTCATTGGCCTGGAAGCGACGACGACTTTGACGATGGCTACGGGGCCGTTTTCTTGTCCTCGACCTCGCGGTCTGTTTCCGCCTCTAGGTCGGAAACGCCCCGGATGTCTTCGCTGGAGCGCGAGGAATACACCAGGGGGCGGCCCCAGCGGCATGCGCTGGTTCACTCGAGCGATGAGGAAGAGGATGCCCAGGAGGCAGTGACGCCATCGTCCTCACGCTCGCCGTCGCCTGCCCCTTCCTCTTCTCATTCCCGTTATCTTGTACAGCCACACGGCGATGCCGCGGACCTTGTCGATTTGGATGAGAAAGTTACTGCACGGTATTCGGGCATCCGTGTCGAGGACGCATACCTGTTACTGGGGTTTTATCAAGATTCAGCGATGCGTTGAGTGTATATGCACCTGGCATTACGTACGGATACATACACTTACTTCACTTGCGGGTTATCCACAAATGTTTCAATACATACGTACTGTACTCATAGTACCCCATATTGCTATTCCCCTTGTACTCACCAAAATTTGATCTAATCTAATCTGATCAATTTTCCAACCATTTTTGATGCCGCGTGTTGGTGACTTCATTCTCCTTGCTGCCTCAACCAACTTCGCCACAACCCCACCTTCTCTCCTCAACGGCCGTCCCCAACCAGCGTGCTCCGCGCCCTCTCTACTCCGTCTCCCATCCCGAGATCGGTGCCTCCAAGATGTACATATCGTCGCCACGAGCTCCACGCACTTCTCACACCAGATCATCCTCCCGTACCTCTCCGCGCCAGCAGGAACGGGTCCATCGCTTCGGTGGATATCGCCCGAACCAGCCAAATCACGAGACGGCGGTGCATCCCCCTCCTCTGGTTCCACTGAATCTACACGAGAACCGCGACACTTTCAACCTAGACCCAACCGCCGCGGTCCTCGAGTCCGGTGGAGAGACCTACCAGGCCCCGGTTGAGCGAGCCGGCCGTCGGAATTTTGTCGGCGGTTTCGTTGGCGGGCTGCGCAAAGCACTGCAACGAAATCCCAATCCCCGCGACCCTCAAGCGCACGCGCACGGCCTGGTCTATCCCGACGCAGTGGTTGTTTCGGAAGCTCCTGCCGAGGAACCGCATGTGTATGAGTCGATTCCCCGGGGAGAGCCTGAGATGCAGTACGCTGAGCCAGCGCAATACGCCCCTCCCACGCACGAATCGCACCACCGGCAAGAGTCGTCGTCCTCCACGTCCGAAACGGTGCATGCCACCCAGGAGCAGTACGATGGGACTACCGTCGCGAACCACGAGCCGATTCTCCCCAGCGAGCAATTCGGCAGCCCGGTGTTGGTGGAGCCGCAGCCTGGGTCGGACTACGCCAAGATGGACTCGCCCCCCCGGTCGGAGGCATCGTTCGGGTCGTATCTGACGCGCGTGCACCGGTTCTTCCAGACGCTCAACAATCTGCCGTGGGTCGCGCCGGAGCGCGTCACCGTCGACTATATCCCGGGGAAGGCGCGCCAGCCCGACGCGGTGCGCCCGCGCCGTGCGCGCCGGCCGGTGATCTCGTGGTACAACGCGCATGCGCCCCAGAACTCCGTCGACCTCCTCGGGTCATCCAGCCCGTCGACGGACTACCAACCTGTGCACGCTGCCGCGCAGAGCCCCGACGTCGTGTACGCGAACAACATCCCCACGCCGTCCGCGGTGGCTGCTGCGTCGCCGCCGCCGATGGCGTCGACGACGCGCGGCATGGCGAGCGCGCCCGCGCCCAATCGCGTCCCGCGGGTCCCCGTGCCGCAGTACGATGCACCCCCCGCCGCGCAGTACGATACGCCCGCCGCCGCCGCGGGGCCGGGCGCGTACTACGCCTACACGTCGCCGCGGTATCCGAATGGGTACGTGCCGTACGAGCAGCAGCCCGGGTACGATGCGCATATGGTGCAGATGTACACTGGGTCATCGGCGGCGTCGACGCTACCGCCCCAGCCCCCGTTCCCGCCCGAACCCGTTACCCCGCGTCGGCACCGGCACCAGGCGTCTGCTGGCCCGCTGTAGCTTGGGACGATTTTTACTGTTTGGATATCTACGCGCTTTAGACACTGACGCGATCGATGGAGTTTGCTTATCATCATGGTTGTTTTTCGCTACGTTCTTGTGTTGAAAATTTGCATCACTAGTGTACACCCGGTGATGTACAATAAACTGTACAATATCGTTAACGAACGCCGGTGCTGCTTCTCGGACATCACTCAGCTCTCCGGGCAACGGACGCCAATACTGTGCATCTGAGGATCCGTGCATTGGCCGTTGCAAAAATAGGGTCTTCCCGGAGCTACATTGCGACAACTGAGAAAAGGATAAGAGCCTGAGGTGGCTGATGACGAATAAGGACTCGGCTAGAGTCTGGACTCAAGGTACTTAAGTACAGTATAAACCGCTAGCTCGCTACCAACATCATGCAACGAGTTTCAAGACATAGCTCAGGCAACACCCTGTAAGAGAAGGTAAGACTGTATGTCGCTGCGGTGTTCCTCCCGCCGGTCGGGGGAGTCGGGACCCGCTCAACTTATGGGCGATGTGGCTGTCAACCTCTGTGAGTACATCCACCTCTTCTCTTGTTAGCTGGTGCTGACTTTTTCTTCTCCCAGCCTCCGGACCTCGAGGCCTCAAGATCTTCAAGACCTCAAGACATGCGTGGTGGTTGGGGCCGCCGTAGTCAGTAGTCAATAGATAGTTTTTGGGGGTGTGCTCGCAACCCTCGTGATCCCTTGGCGTGGGCCCCCGAGCTTTTCGAGTTGGACCAAAAGCACTTTCAAAATTTGCTAATTTACTTTGGAATATATCTTCTTTGCCCGGGATTGCCCTCAACTTTAACATATTCTCTTGTTGTTCATCTCGAACTTATCGTGTTGTCCGAGTTATCGTGAAATGGCTGAGCGCTCGGAACGTAGGTTTCCTCTTGCGAACGGATGCTTTGACTGACGGTAATTCAGAGGGTGTCAGAAAAGCATTTTACAAGTCGTGCGCGTGAAAGTACACGACAATTAAACGCGAACCGTCACATGTGACGGTAACGTCACGCTAGCGTTCCTACCTTACTTTGACCTTACTAGTAGACTTGAAACTGGGCGACTTGAATCGACTCAGCGTTAGTCCTGTTCTGATTCTTCGAAGCGAAGATTCGAAACATGACGCCGTCTTGCCCGCCTGGATACGATCATGCAATCGAAGAACGATTGTCTTGACACTGGACGCACAAAGGAAGTGCCATACGACGACGCCCGCGGGCCCGTCGATTACATTATATGAATGTTTTGGAATGCAGATCAAAATCCGAGCGAATAAAAACAAAGACGATGTGGGATGGATGCGCGGGGTTTATATACAAATGCAGGGATGTGGTACGAGTAACTGTATGCCAAATTGTATGCAGAGCTGGCGAAAAGTCGAGTGTCCATGAAAGCACCAAGGAAGAAAAATGCTTGGTCGTATGCGGGATGCCAAATTAGAAGAGTCTCAGCGCTCCTGGCCTGTAATAATAGCACAGGACAGTGAAGAAGAGCGTGATACATGAAATGGGAAGGGAGATGATGACAGTCAGAGGGGTTGTGATGGTCTCCAGAATACGAAAAACGACGACGGTTGTATCACCAGCAAACGGGAGTTGGGTCGTAGAAGCGAAATCAAAGGTGGTGCGCAAACTCTGGGAAAGCATGGTGGTGGATCTGCGGCAGGGCTCATTGTAATCCCACCCGAGACCCAGATCTCTGTCCACTCGCCTCAACAGCGATCGCGCAGCCCAGGTGCCGTGATCCTTGCTGCTCCCAGTTTGCCGCGTTGATGCAAGAGAAGAAGGGAGGGGTACAACGATGACAGACTGACCATCCCATCTTGAGAGCAACGCCATACCTGAACCGCGACGACCCAGACCCCTGCGAATAGCTTCGCAGCCAAATTCGCGCAGTACGTCGGCAGCGACGTCCCAAATGATGGTAGACGATGGAGAGGATTTCGTTGATAGACCTCTAAAACGCAACGCTTTGCTCGAAAGGTGTGCCTCGAGCCAATGATGCCGGTTACAGAAGGTTTTGGGATTGAGGCGGCGCACAGAAGGCGTATCCGGTGTGGCGTCTACGCAGGAGCAAGGGCCGGAAAGATGCCAGTTCCATACGTCAAGCCCATAGACGTACTCGTTGTAGAGTGTACACTGGAAACATACGAGCCGACGCAGGGAGGCTTCGTAATTCTGGAGGGAAGTCGCCGACGCTGCGATGAAGTGGGCAATTAAAACAGGGAGGAGACATGAACGAATCTGGAGCAAAATTTCGACGGGAAGGTAGGAAAGAGAACGAGGCTGGGAAAGGGCCCTATGACGCAACTTTCCGAACGCAAGGACGTCGAACGCAATGAGTTGTGGGGAGATGTGCACAAGGGCTGCGTGCATTAACGTGGATCGTGTAGTGGTCAACGACACGGACATGTCGTCGACGACCTCGGTGACCCGCGAGTCCTCTGTGATACTGCACTAGAATCGAATAAATATCTCGGACCGAGAACCTCCACGCGTACCTCGAAGAGAGAGAAAGACGGCTCTCTTATCTTCGAGTGCGCATCCTTCGAGTATTTAAGTGTTCCTCGGGCGGGCGGATCTGAGACGGTCGATCGGGCGCTGTTGACGTGACGTGAGGTTTACCTATGCGAAATGCCAGTGAAAAAAGCCGTTATTTTGCAAGACACTTCTACAATCGAAGGCGTTTCGACTGACGGGCCGTGTAGTGGCCCTAGCGGCCGAAACGTCTAGCGATCTTTGCACATTTTCCATGTTCTTCAAGTTGCCTTCAGCGGAGTCCCATTTAAAAGCCAAGAATGCAATAGGAAAGGAACGTATTGCAGATTCGTACGGAGCACGAGGGACCACATAGCGGCAAGGGGTCACAATGAAGTAAAATTGAAAGGCGGGAATCGTCGAGCAAAAAGAACACCATGCAAAAGATTGAACGCCGCTGAGTTTGAAACGCTGGTTCTTTCCTTCTGTGTGTGCACGGCGCCTGTCAAGTCACAGCGGTTCCTGGCGTAAAACTGTGCCTGGCGCAGAACACACCCAAATATGTCGCTCTACACACCCCAAGCAAAATATATATATGGAAACAACGCTCCCTCTAAAATATACCACACGACATACTGGGGCAACTACTACAGCCAACGCTGAATCCTCACTATACCTAAATCAAACTCCGTCACCAGGTCCAAAACTTTCGCATGGTCTGATCCTACTAAGACGCCGTAGATGTCCGATATAGTAGTTGCACGATACGACCGTATACTAGGATTTTGACCGGCCCACTCTATAATCCTAGAGGCACGTTGTCGGTTCCCAGCCGAATGCAACGGAAAAAAGTCTCGGGACTCACTTCTGGCGTATTTTGTCTTTCCGAATGGTAAAATGTGAAGCGATGACGTCCTAGTACGAGCGAGTGGCGGGTTTTGAGTAGGGCTACCAAGGTAGAAACAAAGGCGCGTGTACCTTCCATATGCCATCTTTATGTATATCCTTCAGCCATTCGACCATTGCCCATCTGCAAGTTTGCATAGAAATCTCTCGATTATAGTTTTTACTGACATGAGATCTGGGGTTCGCCTGCCCGTGTCCTGGTCTATGCGAACGGCATTTAAGGAAGCAAAATCAGGGCGGAGGAAATGATGATTCCGTACTCGTTATAATACGGCGCATCGATCAAAATCATGCTCTGTATGCTCACAAGCACCTGAAGGAGAGTGGAAGACGACGACCACTGCTCCTCTGGCCTGCCTGGCCATGTACCGAGTAGGGAGAGACAAACTTTGCCGTTGTTGTAAAGGTTGGGGTTGAAACGCACTGTCCCTCCGCCAGTTGTGCGGAGGTGCATAAGCGGGGGCTTGGATGGATACGAAAGGGGCATAAAACAATCAAACTCGAATAGGCCTCCGGAATAAGGAGTGTCCTCTGGACCTGCAATCATAATTTTACTATGTCAAAATTTCAGTGTGTCACCAAAGATTAGCTGCGGAAAAGCACACATGGCATCATTTCGGACTTCGTCCACTCGCACAAAAATGCCCGGAGGAAGACTTGTGGCCATTGTCGCGAGTTCCTTAACGAGATGGAGTCGGTCCTTAGGATTCCGAGTAGCAGATTCAGTCGCCCGTAATTCATCCGCATAATTAAACTGGGAGTAGTCCAGTTCGATGTGCTTGAATGATAAGTTTTCGCAGGCCTGAGAATATTTTTTCTCTATGTCGATCGAAGGGTCGCGGTTCTTCCCTTTTCCTTTGCTTTCAGACGGGGAAGATGGGATGTTGTCTTCTGCGCGACCGAGGACAGACATCGCCCGCTCCATATCATCGCGTGCAGCGATTATATCACCACATAACGACATGCCTTTGATAGTCTCGTCCATGTCACCATCACCGTCCTCTCCCTGCCATCCCCCATCATCTGGGAAGCTCCGGCAAGGAAGGCTTCGCTCTGCTTGGTGAGCTTTTTGAAATGATCATATAGGGGAGGGGCCCGTTCAATGCGGTCGCCTTGTCCCTCTCCCAGCTAATTTCACCGTCCTCCCACATCCAGTCCTCCAGACCACAGCTTCTGTCCATCCCAAAGCGTTGCCCGATCAAAACTTCGACTGTAAGTTCACAGTCTGCCATCCGCCGCAACAGCGCGATCATGGCATAGTAGATCTCACTACGAGCAATCCAGTCCGTAACAGAATCATTGCGAAGGAGACTGCCAAGTAGTTCCGGTAATTGCGACAGGGATAGCAAGTGTCCTATAGAAGCATGCGGCAACATGTCGTAGACTTGAGCTGCATCCGCGTAAGGAGCCGGGAGAATCATCGTAAGGGTGTTTATAGCTCTGACGACGATCTCTTCCCAATGGGAAGCCAACTGTTCGACTCTGGAAGGCTGGCCACGGGATTGCGATCCTCTGCCCCTGCCTCTGCCGCGGTGCCACCGCACGTAGCCTTGGGAGTGTCCACCTGTTCCATATCCTGTTCCTCCTGGACCGACAGAGTCAGAGCCTTGGGGCTTGTTTTCCGAGAGGGCGAGAGCCCGAGACTCGGAAGTAGCGCGTTCTCCGAGGTATTGACGGTCGAAGCCTCCTAGGCATTCAAATATAGCTATAGCACGGACACCTGGACAGCAGGATTCGACGACGCATTTGGTATTCTTGGAGGTCCCTTTGCAGGATATCGGGCAGCCGATGGGAGAGAAACACCCCCTGCAGTGGTTGGTACGGCACGCAGCGCAAGGGGCGTGTAAAAGCATTAACAAGGTGGGCGGTAGCGTGCCGGTCTCTACCGCAGACGGAAACATGACCTACTTGAGGTTTCCATTATGCATATCGTCGGGTAAGAAAAAAGTGTACGCACAAACCCACGCGGAGACCTAACAAGCTTTCCACACTTGCTGCAGCTTCTTTCAGCCGTGAAAAATGACCGAAACTGGGCCAATTTCTCGTCAGGAGGAATGTCGTCGGCATCGCAGGAGTAATTGGCTCGGGAGGGGCCAGGTTTAGTCCTACTAGTACTCGCTGGTGGTTCCCAGGCATCGACGTCGACAGTTCGGGCAATTTTCCATCATCTTCAGTTCCCCATTCAGCTGCGAGACGCCTCGCCATCGCAGCGTCGTCTTCAAGATCTTCAAGGTCGATAACATCTGGACCGGTCGAGGACCCAGCTGCCCATTCGTTTTGTAATTGCCTGGCAAGCTTCTCACTTTCCTCACTTTCCTTGATACGTGCCAGGATCGCGTCGAGCTCCTCGTCCTCATCGTCAACCGAGATGATCTCTGGTTCGTCTTTAGGTTGGACGCGCGCGCGCTTATTGCGCTTCGACAAGGAAATAGCAGTGGTATTCGAAGGCGACAGAGGACGTTTAGCACGAGTGGCCATGTTAGTGGTACAGAAGGGTGCTGAGACGTGCTATTGTTTGGCAGTAAACGCAGTGTTGCAACATCCTAATTGTAATCCTTTCTCCTGGATCCTCCTTCATCGGGTGCTATCGGGTGCGGTGCCAATTGGATTATGCACCGTATATTACAGCACTCTTGTCTAGACCTTGCTGGGCAGGTTTTCATCCATCCTTGCATCGGCAGTCGGTAACCTTCGAGGCCGGTTACTGATCATTGAACTCTTCAACCTCGACATACCGTTGTACAACTTGTACTAGTCCTTAGTTGGACGACACAGTTCACCATGCTAGCTTCTCGGAGCAATATCAGCTCGCGAATAGCCTTTCGTGCTGCGCGCACTATGTCCTCATCCGCGTTGCCCCTCCAGCCACCTACTTTGGACGAAGAAGCCGCTCAGTTTGAGGAGCGTACATCAGAAATGGCCGCCTTCTTCGCTCTGCCGCGCTTTAGTTCGCTGAAACGGCCGTACTCTCCGGTGGCTGTCGCATCCAAACAGGGCTCCTTACCCGTCCTACCCCTACCTTCGACGTTACTGGCGGACAAACTGTATGCAGTTCTGACCAAGGCTGCAGAAGCAGGCAAGCCGGTGCACACGATGGGAGCTATTGACCCGGTTCAAATGACTCAAATGGCGCGACATCAAGAGGTCGTTTATATATCTGGATGGGCAGCGTCGAGCGTTTTGACCACCGGAAACAATGATGTGGGTCCGGACCTGGGGTGGGTGTATATGTGTATCCTTTTTTCGCGGTGCTGACCGTCGGCAGTGATTATCCGTACACCACAGTCCCCAATCAGGTCCATCGTATCTTCCGTGCCCAGCAATTACATGACAAGAAGCATTACGACGAGCGTATGACAGCGTCACCAGAAGCGAGGGCGAAAATGGAGTACATCGACTACCTGCGGCCCATTATAGCTGACGCCGACACCGGGTGAATATCCGAGCGCTGTAAAAACCAAGACACACTCTTATGGTTGATTTGTTTAGACATGGTGGCCTTTCGTCTGTATTGAAGCTTGTCAAACTCTTTGCCGAGTCTGTAAATATCCCTTCCTGAATGAAGTTAGCAGCGGAACTAATGGCTGTCGCAACAGGGGGCTTCGGGAATCCACTTGGAAGACCAGCTTCACGGTGGGAAAAAGGTGTGTCCAGCCGTCCAAGGACTGGATGCTTTATTGAACTTGCCTCACTTAGTGCGGTCACTTGTCAGGAAAAGTTCTTGTGCCTACTTCCACCCATACATCCCGGCTGGTCGCTGCTCGATTCCAACTGGACCTCCTGAAATCTACCATGCTTCTCATTGCTCGCACAGACTCGGAGTCAGCGAAGCTGCTGTCCTCCTCTGTTGATGCAGACGATCACGAATACATACTTGGTACAACTACGACAGCAAGCAAGGAGCTTGCGCGGGTGTTAGCGGATGCAGAGGCGAGGGGTGCTGCTGGCGCCGAGATCGACGCCCTCGAGCAGCAGTGGACCGACGCAAACCCGCTATGCACCTTTAACCAAGGTTTGTAGCTTTTTTCCGCTCATCCTTCGGATCTCCATTCAAATGTGTTGTGTTAGCTGTTGAGAAGGCAATACTACAGTCATCCATAGAGGACAAGGATGGGGCCTACAAATCGTATCTCGCTGCAGTGACAGGTAAATCCAACTCCGAGTCTCGTGAAGTTGCGGCAGACATCCTTGGCAAGCCCGTATTTTGGGACTGGGATTGTGCGTGCTTTTACTGTTGCTTTTGTCATACAGCGTTGACCTGGAGCAACAGTTCCACGCACACGAGAGGGTTACTACCACACCACCGGTGGTGTCGAGGTACGCCTTGTCCTCCGGTCACTTATATTCAGTCTCATTATTCGTCCTCCAGGCAGCCATTAAACGCGCGATGATTTTTGCGCCTTACGCGGACCTGATCTGGCTGGAAACAAAAGAGCCCGATATCGAGCAGGCCAGATACTTTGCGCGTAAGATAAGAGCGAAGTACCCCGGCAAGTCAGTCCTGCCCCACTGTCCCTTATATGTTTGGAAAATAATTGGTGTGGTATAGATGGTTTGTGTACAACCTCAGTCCTAGCTTCAATTGGAGCAAGCATGGGTTCAGTGGTATGGGCCTGCGTCTTTTGGCATTCCCCCAATTGATGAGAGATATTAATGAGAGCAATATGTAGATGCTCAATTAATGAGCTTCGTCTGGGATCTCGCACAAGAGGGGTATGTCCTTCCGCACTACAAACCGTCTCCTGTCAAACAACCAACTTATAGATTCGTCCTGCAACTCATTTCACTTGCCGGTCTCCATAGTGGTGCTGTTGCCACTGGTACGTTCCAACACATGGATTCCGTGGTCTCAGGTCTGATCTCTCATCTCAGCCGAACTTGCAAGCCGGTTCAAGGACGAAGGCATGCTTGCATATGTCAAGCTCGTCCAGGAGAAGGAGAGAGAAATAGGCTGCGATGTGCTCACGCACCAGAAATGGCGAGTGCTGATTCTCGAAATCAGATGTTGGTGCTGATTCAGCTTATGAAATCAGGAGCGGCGCAAACTACATCGACAGAATCCTGCAAAGTGTATCGTCGGGATCGTCGAGCACCTCATCCATTGGAAAGGACTCGACGGAGCATTCGTTCTGATATACGAGCACTAGTCAATACTCAATATTTAATTCCTGTTGTAAGGCAATTTTTTGGGATCCTGTAAAGATACGCCTTCCATGTAGTATACAACGCTGTATCGGTGCATCAGTACTGTAAAACGTGCGCGTATCCCGAACGTCGAGATGTTTGCCACGTGCTCGAGCAATGCTATGACGCGTTTGATTGACACCTCAATCGCGACTCCTGCCTTCCCAAACCCTAACACTCTTTTCCTTCATCCTGACCGTAATGTCATTGGACGTCGCCAACGCGGAGCAAATGGTGGCCGAGAATGTCGTGCGGCAGCCCATCTCTTCCCATCCGCTTCTTTCCCTCGTATCTGCCTGTTTCTGGGTAATACGTGCGTCTAAGAGATCCGATCCGTGTTGGTCAACTTGCTGAAGTGAAGTTGCAGTATGGGCCTTGTCATGGGTAAAGGCCGTCATAGCCTTTGTCACCATTACTTTCCCGCGATATATCTACGCAGTTCTGTCATATTCCATGACCTTGACAGTAAGAACTCCATCTGCAATCGAACCTTGACGCTACTAACGTCTGGCCAGCTCAATTTCTGGTCTTTTGCCGTTATTTTTGTCCTATCGGCTGTTGCTTTGAACTACTGGATACGTTTCCGGTATCTCAACGACTACACCCAACTCAAGGAACCACCACTTGTCAAGCCAGATGCAAATGAATTGCATCCCGATGTCAATACTGGTGCGCGACGCTTTTGAGACCGCCTGTCAAGGTCCCTGACCTTTCCACTAGATCCTCCTCCGACATTTCACAATTATCTCGATGACTTCCTCCAAGCAGTCCGGGTTTTTGGCTTCGTTCGTGCCCTTCTTATCAGATGAATAAATATTTCTGATGCGTTGCTACAGCTCGAAAAACCTGTGCGAAACTCTACTTCACCGTTTCTGTTATCTTGAGCAGGTTCTCAGGTTTTCCATGAACTTGCACGGCATCTACAAACCCGGCGGTTGATTGCGGGAGATAGCATTGCCCTAGACCAGGATAAAAGCTTCTATTGTGTTGTTGACGGCATGGTTCAAGTATTCGCGGAAACCGGCAAGGACACAGAGGAACAAATAGGCATCTGGGACGACGAAGACATGAATGGATACCAATTGCTCAATGAAGTTGGCAGTGGAGGTACTTTGTCAAGTTTATTTACGATTCTCTCGCTTTTCACGGAAGACGTCAAGATGAGCTGGCAGGATGACCGAGATTCCGATCCTTTTGCTGATGAGGGGTTATCGATGCCTATCCGTAACCGCGCTGAACGTGCCAATTCAGACGTTTCGCAGTTGGATCTGAAGACTCGGCCCCGCCGTCTATCTTCCTCGTCATCGACGTCGACCGTTCACCCAGAAAAGTCACCTTTACGAGCTGGTTCGATGTCGCCTCTGATTGTAGACGAACCGGAAACTGTTCGACATTCTCCTATGGCCCGTCCGCCCCCACCCAGCCGCCCTGCCAGTATCCACCGCGGCGTCGTGGCCCGTGCCACTGAGGACACAACATTAGCTGTCATACCTGCCGAGGCTTTCCGTCGGTTGACCAAGAAGTTTCCGAAGGCAACCGGGCACATCGTTCAGGGTATCCATTTTTTGTTCATGGCATGACATTCTCACGTCAAATAATTGTTCCTCAGTCATCGTAACGCGTTTCTCCCGAGTGACATTTAATGCTGCGCACAAATATCTCGGCCTAACTTCAGAAATTCTTCGCACTGAACGGGCTATGAATGACATTGCTTGCCATCCCCTACCAGCTTCCTTCTACGAAGGCGGCGGTCTGCAGCACCTGCGGCAGCGTTTTGATGGGACGAGGAGCACAGGAAGCACCGACGATTATTTCAGCTTCAACGGGGCTGCTTCCGTCATGTCACCCCTGCCACTCTCTGCTTCGATTTCTGGCTCTGGCGACTCTCTGAATACTATCTCAAATAGCAAAGTCAAAATTGCAGAACCTGCGCCCCGCCGACGACCGAGCTCGTCTCAGTCGGGGCCATTCCGGGCACAGTCTCGCCACGCAGTTCAAGCGGGGGACTTGCTGACATCCACCACTCAACTAATGGACACATATCCTGCTTTCAAACGGACTTTCAGTGTTCTCAACACACCTCGTGTTTCACGTCAGCCTATGCCTATCCTCCCTGATGCGGTTCACACCCGAAGAACTTCCAATGCATCTGGGGACGATTTTGATTTACGAGACGAGGTCATGTCTTGCATCGCGAAGTCGATTGGCCTCCTTCAGCCTCCTATGAGCGGTGGAGAGAGCGTCGAGGCCTCTCCTGCATTTTTGGCACATGATGCCAGTAGCCGACGCTCGTCTGGGGCGGAGGTATTCACTTCCTCATTTGGCTCACTGTCATTGTTGGATTTGGGTGATGACGCGTCCAGTATGACCGGCGGTTCCTCGACGATTGCCTCCGCAGATGGTTATATGAGTGGCTTAGAAAACGAGGTGGAGATCCTGTTTTTCGCTGCAGGTTCAACGCTCGCGAAAGCTGGAGAACTGAATACAGGGTTGTTCTATGTCATAGAAGGTACTTTCGATTCCGTCCAAATAACCTCCAACTAACGATATTTGAAGGATTCCTTGACATTTTGTTGCCTGGCGATGAGGCTCATGTTCGAAAGTCACCACAGAGCAGCACACCTTCGGCTGCTGATGCCGAGCCTTGGCGAACACCAGGTGTCAAAAGTGATACCAACCGCCAAAAACTTTTGTTCACTGTCAAACCGGGTGGCATCGCGGTTATCTCGGTGAGCTATTCCTGCGTGCCCCGCTATTTCATAGCCCAATTATTCGCTTCTAGCTGCTTTGTGCAACAGCGCATCGTATGTAGATATCAAGGCCAAAACGGACACATACGTCGGATTCTTACCTTCACACGCCCTTGAACGTTTGCTTGAGAAACGGCCGATCGTGCTCCTTACATTGGCGAAGCGCCTCATTTCGTTGCTGTCTCCGCTTCGTAAGCACTTCGTGTATGAACACATTTCATGCTAAGGTGCCGTTAGTGCTTCACATCGATGCGTCGTTGGACTGGATGCAGGTCAATGCCGGCCAAGGTTCCACCTTTCTTATTGTACATGAATGGACACTTATGCATTTGTCAGTTTTATGGCGTCCTGAGGACATCAGCGACAGCTTTTATATCGTGATCAATGGACGTCTACGAGCCATCACAGAGACTGAAGCTGGTGGAATGACAATCGTTGGGGAGTACGGACAGGGGGACACCGTTGGGGAACTCGACGTAATTACGAGCTCCCCGAGAAGAAACACGGTTCATGCTATTCGTGATACTGAGTTGATTCGCATGCCTCAGACGCTCTTTAACGCCATATCTGCTCGGTGAGTCTTGAACAGCATCCGCAGCCATTTTTTAACCTCCTGGAAGGAACCCGCAAACGACAGCTCAGTGAGTAATGGTCGCAGAGGTAGTTTTCACAGCTAACGGATCTGTACAGACTGTTGCGAATGATCGCCTCGCGTGTAAGAGACGAAGTCGACTCGTCTTCGTCCACGCAGTCGAGGAACGCATCAGATAACAACAACCTCAAGACCGTGGCTGTCCTCCCAGTTTCTCGGCTCGTTCCCGTCGATGCATTCGCCCGAAAACTGCAAGCAGCGCTGGAAGGAATCGGTGCAAGTACCTCATATCTCAACCAAGCGTCGATTTCGAGCCACCTTGGCCGTCATGCATTCACGAGGATGGGAAAGCTCAAAGCTGCGGGATGTATGTCGTGTATCTCATGTTGATATCGTCGACAGCTCATCATGAGCTCAAGGGTTGGCGGATCAAGAGCAGAAATATCGGACGGTCTTGTACGTCGCCGATTCGCCTGTCAATAGCTCCTGGACACAAACCTGCATCCGCCAGGTGAGCAAATGCTCCCATTTTTTTTTTGCGCTCACCTGAGGTAGGCGGACTGTGTCATGGTCGTGGGCATGGGTGATGATCCTTCGATCGGGGAATATGAGCGATTGCTTCTTTCAATGAAGACGACAGCACGCAAGGAACTAGTCCTATTGCATCCTGACCGCACAGTCGTACCGGGATCTACCCGAGAATGGCTCAAGGTACGATGATCACATCATCAAAGCATCAAAACTCATTTTGCTTTATAGAATCGGCCATGGGTGCACCAACACATTCACATGGAACTCCCAGTATGAGGGTGGTTAGTTGTCCGCGCTCATCCCTCACAAATATTTCTAGGGTCTAGTTTTGCCTATACCTAAACCCGTTGTGCCTAAGGATCCAGACGCGGTCACAACACTGAAGAATCTGAAAGACAAAGTTCAGAGCGGTATTCAGAAGTATCGCAAAACTGGCTCAGATCCTCGACCGCAGCGTTTGCCACATATCAACGATTTCTCGAGATTAGCGAGGAGAATTTGCGGGAAATCAATCGGACTTGTTCTTGGGGGCGGAGGAGCTCGCGGAATCGCGCACCTTGTCTGTTGCACCTTGATTTCGCAATCACAGTCCCTCACGTCCTGAGCAGGGGTTGATTCGTGCCTTGGAGGAGTATGGGATCCCCATTGACCACATTGGCGGGACAAGTATCGGTGCTTTCGTTGGAGGGCTGTACGCTCGAGAAGGGGATATTTTATCGACTTCAGGGCGGGCAAAGCAGTTCAGTAGCAGAATGGGGAACATTTGGCGGATCTTGTCCGATGTTACCTACCCTATAGTTGCTTACACCACGGTATGTGCCGACCCACAGTTAAGTTTGACACGATTGACCTTTCGATCTAGGGACATGAGTTCAATCGTGGGATATATAAAGTAATGCTTAGGATTAATCCAATCTTGATATCTGACTTGATTCCATCTAGGCATTCTATGACCTCCATATCGAGGACATGTGGTTACCTTTCTTCTGCAATACGACGAATATCATGACATCTCGGATGGAGATCCACGAGAATGGTTATGCATGGAGGTTTATTCGTGAGCTTATCATCCGGTTAGAAAGTTGAGCAATCTAAAGCGTGATTTAGGTGCTTCTATGACTCTAGTCGGCCTCCTTCCTCCCCTGTGCAATGATGGTGGTATGTTGGTTGACGGGGGATACGGCAAGTCCCAATCGCATCCATTAAACGGCAATTCTAACCATTTTTCAGTCGATAACTTACCTGTACGTGCATTTGATCATCGTTTCAATGATGTACCCCATATCGCAACAGGTGGCTACGATGTTCTCAATGGGTGCAAGCTCTGTCTTCGCTTGCGACGTCGCCTCTGTAAGTGATTCGCAAAGTACGGTTTTCGGTGTGGCTCATTTCCATGCAGCTTGATGATAACACGCCTCGCAAATTCGGTGATACAGTTTCGGGATGGTGGCTTTTGATAAACCGTTGGAATCCCTTCTCCAACGCTCGGCTCGTCCCGCCTATAACTGAGATCCAGAGCCGCCTTGCGTAGTGCGTTTCAATCTCGCGAATATCCTCCTCGTTTTTGACGTTTTCGTAGCGTATCAAGTGTGAAGACGCTTGAGGACGCCAAAGTAGCTCGTGGATGCCTGTACATCGCAATGCCAGTTCAAGAGGTGGATACCTCCCTTTTACTCCTAAGGCACATTCTGACCTTCTGTCAAGTATGGCACCCTACAATTCAGCAAATTCGAAGATATTCAGAGAAAGGGTTACCATGCAGCTCTGAATATACTAGAAAAATTGGACGAGGAGGGGCAGCTTCCATCAGCTTTTATCGACGGAAAGCATGAGGGTAGGAGAGGGAAGAAAAAGGGACGGAGTGTCAGGCGGAATTCAATCTAATTGTATAATCAATAATACCAGAATCCCTTGTAATAGATGTCGGGGGAAAGTACTTTATTTGGATTTAATCCACTTGCCAAATAATATCGGCCGAAAATAGAAATCATGCCGAATGGCGACCTCCACGTCGGAAGACACACCACCCGTACAAGCAGATGAGGCCTTGCTAGACGTCAGTCTTCTCAAGGAGATAGGAAGGAAAGCGCTCGTTGATGCGCTCAACTCCGTGGGTGGTCTGCTCTCATATGTTGATTCGCACATTGAGGTGCAATCCGCAGGTAAATGGCGCCAAGACCCTAGTCCTAGACGCCTCGTTGGCTGGACCTCTGGGTCTCGTCATAGAGGTTTCATTGCTGAAGGTTGGTGCGTGCTTCTCAGGCGGACGGACATTGCTAACATAGTGTATAGCACCATGGTGTCGACAAGATGTTCTGGCTTGAGCCTGGTCCACTGACTTCAAGTACTTCCAACATTGTCTATCTGTGTCGCCCTATGATCAAATATGTCAAAATTATTGCTGGTATGTTGCAGTCACCGTCCTTATGGAATCCAATTAATGACATCCTCCAGATCAAATTAAGAGGCACGGGAGGGAAGGTCAAAAGCACACCTATACCTTGCTTCTCGTACCGCGGATCTCGACACTTGTATCTCGGATTTTGGAAGAGGAGGGCGTCTTGGGAGATGTTCGGATGGCTTCATACAATCTGCAGTTCATTCCAATTGCGGACGATGTAGTGTCGCTAGAGAACGAAAATGCGTTTAAGGAGATCTGGGTTGTATGTTCTACTATTGTATGCTACTTGACGAGCTGATTTGGGTGTCAAGGATGGAGACGAGACTATGATCTACGACTCAGCCCAAGCACTCTTAACGCTGCAGAAATTATATGGGTTATTTCCGAGGATAGTTGGTAAAGGGGATCATGCCGCTGTGCGTTATCTCTCATCTCTTCGCCTTTTATATCCTCTCTCATAAGGTAAATAGAGGCTAGCCACTCTATTAACGAGGCATTTGCCATCCGATTCTCCAACCCCTGACACATTACTGGCGCAATCAGAGAAAATCGACTCTCTGATTATTCTGGACCGTCGCGTTGACATGATAACCCCTCTGCTTACGCAGCTGACGTACGAGGGCCTCGTTGACGAGCTCATCGGCATAAAAAACTGTACGTCCATTATAAAAGCAACAATCCAACCTGTTATCGACCGACCGTATTACCAGCGCAAGTGGAACTGCCGATCTCTCTTATAACACCACCTGCTCCTGTGGCGCCATCTGCCTCTGCGTCGCAACCATCCGCGTCGGCTTCTCTCAAGAAGGTGGAGCCCAAGAAGAAGCACCACTTGACCACATCTACAGACCCTCTCTTTGCGGAACTTCGAGATTTGAATTTCTCGTCTGTTGGGAAAAGACTGAACAAAGTTGCTCGGCGTTTAGAGGAGGACTATAAGGTAGGCAAGGAGGATCATTATCTTTCGCTGTGAACGGTAACTCATTTTTCTAGTAGGTTCGACACCAAGCCAAAACTGTTGCACAACTGCGAGATTTTGTTGGAAAGCTTGGTGGTCTGCAAACTGATCATCAATCATTACGACTACGTGGGTGTCGTTATACTTGATCAGAGGAGAACTATCCCAACGTCGCGCGTTAGATACCGGATTATCGGAGCTTCTTGTTCCTCTGACCAGAACGGACCAATTCAACAAGACCCTTGAAATTCAACAGAGTACGGATTGGACATCGTCTTCTTTCGTCTCCTTTCTGAACCCTGGATATCAGACCTCCTTGCGTCGTATGAGGTCCCCGCTCAGCTCACAGCCATCGAAGATCTGATTGCGCAAGGCGCCGACCTCCAGACTGTTGTGAGACTGTTCTGTCTTGCCAGTATGACGTCAAGCGGCGTCAAGGTCAAAGCTCTTGAGAATATCAAACGCGAGATCTTGCAGGTATGTTTGAGGTACTGTTGCCTTTCCCTTCTGACGAATACCACAAGGCATACGGCTACAACTATCTACCACTATTGCTCTCGCTTGCATCGCCTCCCCTAGGGATACTACTGCCCAATCCACTTCCGGTGTCTAGTCCCCCAACGTTGACTGCAGCCAAATATCCTTTCATTACGCTGCGCAAATCACTTCGTCTTCTGATCGACGACAGTCCAGAAGCTCTCGACGAAGTTGAGAACGACATCAGCTTCGTCTATTCGGGCTATGCTCCAATTAGCATTCGATTAGTCCAGTGTGTAGCACAGAAAGGCGGTGTATTGAGCAACCCCGCAGAGAAGGAGAAGGCCCCTACTGATGGCAAAACCCAGCCTCCCGCAGCCAAGGCGCAGGCCCACCCAATCGCAGGATGGAGAGGCTTCGAAGACATTTTGGCCACGATCCCAGGGGAGACTGTGGACATCGTACAGCACGGCGTTGGTGGAGGTAGCGCCGTCAACGAACCAATGGCGTCGCTTCGTAGGTCGATTCTAGTGCGACTCGTCCTTGACTGACCTCCTGTGTAGTTCGGCCCATGCAGAAGCCCACAACGACCGTTGTATTCTTTTTAGGCGGGTGCACATACACGGAGATCGCTGCTTTGCGGTGGGTCGGAAGGCAGAATCGGGGTGAGCACTTCTCAGTGACGATACTGTGCGCAAATACTTATGTCTGAGCAGGGCGGAAGTTTTTGATCGCGACTACTGGTATCATCAATGGGAACAACATTGTTGAGAGTATATCTGGGATTGTCAAAAGCGCGGGTTCCAAAGACGCTGCGATCTGAGCAAGAGATAGGCGATGTTGGCGTCATATGTTGTGGACACGGACATTTCGTCGTCAAAGCAATTCTGTACTGAAGTGGAGACCCCTTCCGCATCTCATCGTCCCTGGATTTTTCTACTGCATTTGAACCAAGCGAGTTCAAGCTTGATCATTAGGTACTAATACTGTAACTAGTTCAAGGCTACCCGGGCTTTCCTTTGTGAAACGCAACACTAGACTCGGGTACTATCAAGGTACTGTCACAATGCACATGACTTGTGACGTCGCGATTGGACGCGTTTTGCGTATTCTCGGCTCCAATTCGGCTCCTTGTGAAGATTCTCCATCGCCGCTGCTTTCAAGTAACCTACAGCTCCTCTTTTGTTGTCATATCATTCTTGGCTTTTCAGGATCTCACTGCGCATTTTTTCGGGTCTCTAGTCACCTTTCAAGTACTCGAATCTAATAGGTTTCTTCTGGGGCGCGTCACAGAATCCGGGATTTTACATAAAATAAGGAACCGCGTCATCTTCTTACGAGAGTCTATTCCGTCAGCCTGTCAATGAATACTATAAGTACATCCAAAGTCCCAAAACAATTCTTCTCTATGACCACGGCCTATTCGAGTCTTTTCGCGCCTGCAAGAAGCTCACCTGGACCCCGACTTGCTTACTCGTGAGTGGTGACGCTCGTCCAGCTGCCCGTGTTCTTCATGCCTCTTCTGTCGTCCAACATTCTCTTCACGCTCTTGTTTCTTTCTACGACTAGCCACCTCCGCAACTTCTTCCTAGCGATGGTCACGCAGACGAAAACCTCCCCTACCAAAGTGCCGAAGAAGAGTCAGCGCTCTCCTCATCTCCTTCGTCTTTTCTTCCTCACTCACCGATGTACTTCCAGAAAAGTCTGGTGGATTAAGGAAGAAACGCCAGACGGATTACAACAAATTTATGGTGTGTGCAATCTACGCGCTGAGAAAGAAGCGGCATCAATTATTTTGCCAGACCGCGGAACTGGCGCGTTTGAAGGCGGTGGCCCGTGAAGGAGAATCTCACAAAGACAGGTCTGTCGCGGTCTCCTGGCGTCTTGTTTCTCTCCTTGGTCTACATAGGCACTGACGGGCTTTGAAGATGGGCAAAGGCCTGTGAAAATTGGAAGCTGGCGAAGGAACACCCTTCGTCTCCTTGAGCAGTCCCATATGTTCCTGTGGTAATTTTATGCTTTGTACTGTAGTAATTTGCTCGACACATTGCTCGTCAATGTAGTTTGTATTCATGCCATCGTCCTTATAGTTAGGTCGGGGACTCTTGGTCTCGACGCCGAGTTAATTGAATTCTATGTGCATTTATAAACTACCTCTGGAGTTGGAGTGATCGCAAGCGGTCGGTATGGCTCTGGAAAAAGGGGTTGGAATTGAGATATTGAGAGCTGAGCATACTGCACACAAGAACGCTAGCTAGAACGGAAGACGTGACCGAAAACTCGGCAACGGTGACTCAATTGAGATCGGGCCGGACTAGCCCGAATTGTCTTGTGACGTCACGGGAATTGCGCCGTTGGAGCCTTGTGTGCCCAAATGAGCGATATGTGAATTGGACGCTTATCGCCTCAATCTATTTCATACGCCTCTCGGTCCTTGTCTCTTCCTTCTGTTCAGTATCTAGCCTCCCTTTTATCTCTCTTATCGTCCTCCTTCATTTTGACTGTGCTTTCCTCACGTTGACGGCGTACAACCTGCTACAACTTGTTACTCCTGAGGCGACTACACCTTTAAATCATGTCCGACATCGATGCCGACGGGCCTTTCTTCGAGTTTGACCCCTACGAGACGAGCTCCCTGGCATTGCTGTCTGCGATGCAGCGGATGGCGGAATCGGATCTACCACCACTGGCGCTCACCGCGGCTCCCACGGGTGACATGGAGAGCCAGGTCCATGAACCGACTCGGGACTCGAGCTGGAAGGGAAAGGGCGTCTCCAAACCCATGCCCATTCGGAGTCCCACTACAATGGGCGATCCACACGATCTGTTCGATATGAGCTCCACCGTAGAGGCATCCAGCCATAACGACCCCGATTTCTCCTCTTTTTCTTCTCCTTTCACACCCTCCTCCTCGTTCGCTAGTCCAATTGATTCCATCGAGCTACCTTCCACCTCGAGAGGACATGATGGATTTTCGGAATCACTGAATGACTCACACGAGCCGGTTGTAGTTGGCAAAGGCAAAAGCAAGGAGAAAGAGCAACCTCCCACTCTTCCTCCTTTGACCTTCTCCCCGACCGAGTTCGGTTATGCACATACTAGCTGGCCCTCCCCACCAACGCCTGCAACAGCGGGTCCTTCTTCGTACAGTTCAGGATACGGCTCACTTGCTCCCCTTGATTTAATCGCAGAACCTGCCCCACCTCCCCCAGCATCCCAGGTTGAAGCATCGAACTCCCCGCAACACTTCCGGCCATGTCGCATATGTTATCCAGGCGCCGCTCACTTCCCAGCCTCTCGAGTCACTCTACAGCCTCGCCCAACACCATGTCGAAGTTCAGGGCGAAGGTAAAGCTGGGGTCCCGAAGGCACCCAGCAACCTTGCCCGTAAACTTCTCTTCAGGAAATACGACGGAGACTCTTGTCCCACGCCCCCTTCTTCGCCAACTGAGCCAATCGAGAGTCGACTGCTGGGAGATATGGGGGCAGGTAACTGCTTTGCACCTTGGCGTAATGATTCTAAGCAAAGCCGCTTGGAATTCCCCCTCGCATTGGAGTATCAGTCGCTGCCATCCCCTCCTGCGCCATTGTCTGGCAAGGCTCGTACACAATCATCCCCGTTTCCTCTCTCGGCCTTGGATCTAATTCCGCCTACCACATGTGACATATTTGTTCCCTTCCCTCTAGTCATTCCCAACTACTTCGACGACATTCTTCCGAAGGAATTGCGGCTGTATGTCATTTTCTCTCTCATCGCTGTGCACGAGGCCGACCATGCCCGCGCGGTACGGGAAGAGCAATGGACCGTGGCGAAAGCTTCGTCCTCCCGCAACAAATGGGTGACGAGGGACAAGGCGATCCGCGAACTTGTCCGCTTGAGCCGAGTGAGTCGACCAACTCAGGTTTGTCTATCCAACTGACAACACAGGTATCCAAATCTTGGCAGGCGCTAGCCTTCGATGGCCAGATCTGGTCAAACCTCGACTTGCATGCTTTTCCTTTACTGCCCAAGTCCCTTTTGCTTCGCATCGCACGGACCGCGGGCAGTTTCATTAAGGACCTCAACATTTCAGGGCACGTCAATCTCCATTCCGGGACTCTCATAGAAGTTACGGACAACTTGTCGGCGCTGTCAGTCAGCACGGGTTCGCTGCCTTTCACTAATCTCACCGGTATCAATCTTCGGGGCTGCTCCGCGATAACGACCCGGTCCTTGCACCATCTCCTTATCCTATCTCGGTCCCTAGAGAAGCTATGCCTGAAAGGGCTGGCAGCGGTCACGAACACGACCTGCGATATCATCGCCGTGTACTGCACGCAGCTCACGTCGCTGGACTTGGGGAGGTGCACTAATATGGATGCAGGAGGCATCCGGAGCCTTACTGCTACTGCTGCGACCCGAGGGGAGTATCTTCAGCTGAGGGAGCTGCGGCTCTCCGGCCTGAAGCATGTCGACGATAGCATGATGGCAGCGCTAGGGAGGGCTACGCCATATCTCGAGGTGTTAGACCTGAGCTATGTGCGTCAGCTGCATAATACTGCTGTGGGGGCCTTCGTGGCGTGCAACGATGACGATGAGGAGGACGAAGACGGCGACTTCAAGATCGTGTGTCTGAACGCCCGGGAGGCTGGGCGGAACACCGACGAGTCCAATAGATATCGGCGCCGGGTGACGCGGTTGCGCCATCTATCCCTGTCGTCTTGCATATTACTAACGGATGCTGCATGCTCGAACCTGGCGTACACTGTTCCCCAACTAGAGTTCCTCGAGTTATCTGGGATCGGCGGTAGCCTGGAAGACGAGGGACTTCTGCGCCTGCTCAACACGACGCCATCGATCAAAAGACTTGACCTTGAAGACGCGTCGGCCATCAGCGACGCGGTGATTGCAGCGCTAACGCCTTCACCGCCCGAGGAGTACAAGGACGCCGGGAACCCCAAGCCCACGCCAGAGTCGCCGCTCGAGCATCTCATTATCTCTGGGGCGCTAGACGTCACCGACGACGCACTGCTCGTCTTATCCGTGGGTGCACCCGCTTGAAGGTGCTCGAGGCAGACAACACGCGGATGGGGTCGGCGGTGCTGAAGGAGTTTATATGGACGATCCGGAGGCGCCAGTTGGTCGACGCGAAGATCGTCGCAATCGATTGCCGCGGTTTCGGGGAAGCGCTGTTGAAGGACCTGGCGGGGTCCACGCGCCCGCGGAAGGGCTGGCGCGCATACGGCGCGCGGGGGCTCAAGTACCTCGACGCGCGGGACGGGAACGCGGAGGACCTCAAGATCGGGCAGGATGAGTGCGACGAGCACCGGGTGGTGATCAAGACGTTCTACTCGTGGCAGACTGTGGATGCCGTACAGTCTGCGCGGGAGAAGCGCCGTAAGGCGCGTACACGGAGGGCCGCGAACGACTCGGGCGGGAGCAGCGACTTGGACGACCCGGCTGGACGCGTTACGCGGTGGTGGTCACCGGGTGGTCGGAGATCGGGTACGAGCTCACCGCCGGCCATTCAGGACGTGAATAACGATGGATGTACCTTAATGTAAGGAGGCGAATCTTTGTGTATTTCTGTAGCTTTCTCTCTCTCTCTGGTTTCTTACATACTAACGACGATGCTTTGATTACGACTGACTGTTTTTTACTGACTTTTTTGTACTATACATGTACTGAGTATCATATCATCCCTGTATTTTTCTTCGACTTTGGATATGTAAGTAGATGCCTCGCAGTTGGTGTAAAATAAGAAGGATTGTATTGTCTCATGTGAAAGATCTATGTTGGTCATAGCGTGCATTCGAGTATGGACTGTAAATTCTGTGCATGATGCATGATGTATGGGGAACAATTCATGGGCACTATGCGTGCATGTGAACCAGCTTCGCGACGGACAAGGATCACCCCACGGGCCCCTGTCCAGAGCCAAGGCGTCTAGAGTATGTCGATCCAATAGTGGGGTTTTGACCTTCAGTTCAAAGAGATATTGTGGCGCACCCGCTCGGTAGGATTAACTTGTGGCATAGTGAGACGACAAGCAGATACCTTGAACTTGATAACTTTTATCGGCTGACACCTCTAAACCTTGCTCGCGATATGTGTCTAGCTTCTCGTAAAATTCGTCGTTGAATTCGTCTCCGTTCATCAGCCCGCCGGAATACAGCACGTCTTCCCACCGCGCAACGGCAGGCGGGACGGGCATCGCACGCAGCTGAACATCGGACCACCACCGGGACTGTATCATCTCTCCTGGGCTCGCATCCTGGAACCCGTTCGCACAGTATCGAGCCACAACTTGATCGAGGGACTAGGCGTGGAGAAGAGCGTCGTCGATACAGTCCTGGCAGCCCTCGACATGTAGAGATTTCAGACGCGGCACATGGCGGAGGGAATTTTGTACATTCTCTGAGGAGGGACTGCGGCGCATTATAGTCACGTCCTCGATATTTGGGGCACACGATAGGAATTGGGTGAAAGCAGGGTCAAGTGAAGTCGTCGTCATCATCTGAAATGAGTGTCAATGCCTCGAGAGCAGGCAGCTCAAAACGCTGGAGGACGGGTATGAGCTGTTCGCCATTGTACAGGTTGGACATGTTCAAGGCCAATGTGCGCAGTCGGGGTAAGGCGACGCGGTCTGCGAAGGCGGGGACGTCGAGTCGTTCTCCATCATCTATGTATAATTCGGCGGAGACAAGGTTCGTGCATTGCATGAGGATGCGACTGCACATTTGGGTATGTATCTCAGGTCGACATGTGTGAGCTGGGTCCATGGCATAGGGAAAAGTTCAATGTGCGGGACATTGGCAGTGACGGCGAAGACGAGGAGCACAGAGGAATGCGTCCCCTCTGGCATGTGGCTCCTCAGTCTGATTAGACATGTTCACTGACACAAGTTCTTTCAGCGTGCCCGCGGGAATTTTGGAGGGCCGCGAGCGAGTCCCCAAAAATACGCAAGGTCTGCCATTTATGCGCTGCGCCGAGAAGCGTGTCCATGAGAGGGGCAGCGTCTGCGCGGCTGATATGGCAGTTGATGGACACCGGAAAGGGCAGAGGGGCAAACCTTTCGACCAATTTTCTCGTGCCGGAAATAACTGCGTCCGATGGCTTTGTGATTAAGTTCATCTCCGGAAGGTTTACCCACAGCTAACCATCGCCAGTGCGCGCACACCTGGCAAAGCCTTAAGATAGCTGTGACCGATGTTGCTCGCAGCCAGTCCGGGCAGAAAACGAACCGGAATATCTCGCACAGTATCGGATTGGAGCGATGGCCTGGCGTAGGGATGCGATAATCTTGCGCTCGCGGTCGCGCAGGCGTTTGAGGTTCTTGATCTGGGATTGCATCCGCGCGATTTTTGCTTCGGAATCTGAGCCAGTGAGTATTTTGGTTTGCTGTTCGAAGCTCGCGGTGAGGTGGCGTTGCCCCAGAAGGAGGGTTGAAGCAACCGTGTCTGTCACAGCCGCCTCTCTGGAACCCCAGAGAGTCGGCACTCGCCTCGACAATTTTGGGGTGGGCCCACCGCTCACTTCTGGCTGTTTTGCCTAGATGTACGACGGTGAGCAACGAGCGGTGAGGAGAGAGAAACAAGACGCACTCTCAAACGAGTGGCTGACAGCTCGTCGCGCAGGGCAACGGCGGGCACTAGTCCGATACCGAAGTGACTGGCTGAGTTTGGCTCTCACACGGATGGCCAGACAAGCACTAGCGAGCCGCAGGCATGGAATAATTCCAACAATTTCATCGCCGCGAATTCTTCTGGACCACTGCCACAAGTCGTTTGTGGGTCCGGCATACCCACAGACTTGGAGTTGCACGAAATAAATGATGGTGGTCAAAGCAGAGTTTAAAATTTGGCTACGAGGCTTGATCCAAACACTACATGTCTTAGACGCCCCATTGAAAGTCGGTGGCAGATATATCTGAGCGGATCCCGTTGGGATCCCGCAAGTACAATCGTCGGTGCCTGGATGCACCACCGTCTTCGACTAATAACACGCGCGGCCCTCACTCGATTCTCTACACTTACCACCATGTCCGCTGCCCGCCCCTACGCCGCTGAACGACAGCTGGGTCTCTCCGCCGTCCGTCGTGCGTGCGCACTCACCGCCTCCGTTTTCAATAAACTCGTGAAGAACGAGACGCTCACCAAGGGCGACAAGTCGCCCGTCACCGGCAAGTATCACACCAATACATCGCGCGGCGGGACCTCACGCCCCGGACTCCGCAGTTGGCGACTACGCCGCGCAGGCGCTCATCAGCACCATGCTGCACCGCGCGTTCCCGGCGGACCCAATCGTCGGCGAGGAGGACGCGGCGGAGCTGCGTGCGGACGCAGGTACCGCGTTGCGCGAGCGCATCGTCACGCTCGCAAACGAGGCGCTCGTCGCCCCGCTTGGCACAGGCGACGAACCCGAGTGGGGCGTGGGCCCCGGCCAGATGCAGAGCGCCGCGGCGCTCCTCGACGCCATCGATAGGGGGAACCACGACGGCGGGCGGGCGGGACGTGCGTACACCTCACTCACATACCCAAGGCGCTCTTAATCCCAGTGCACACAGGGATGTGGACGATCGACCCGATCGACGGCACGAAGGGCTTTCTCCGAGGGGAGCAGTACGCCGTGTGCCTCGCGCTCATCGTCGACGCGCAGGTGCAACTCGGGATTATCGGCTGCCCGAACCTCCCTGTCGACGCTGCCGCCCCTGACGGTGAACGTGGCTGCATCTTCGTCGCCGTGCGCGGGCAGGGCTGTCACCAGGTATGCCTACCTGTCCCTAACGCCCCCTTGATTTTATCTTATTGAATGCAATCACATCTACAGATCTCCCTCAGTGGCCCCGAGACCGAGACACCGCTCCGCATGCCCGCCGTCGCGCCCGCGGAGCTCAGCTTCCTCGAGTCCGTCGAAGCGGCGCACTCGTCACACTCCACAACAGACGCGATCGCACGCATGCTCGGCATCACGCGCGCTCCGGTACGTATGGACAGCCAGGCGAAGTACGGGTGCCTCGCACGAGGCGACGGCGGCGTATATCTGCGTATGCCCACTGGGGTGGGGTACCGCGAGAAGATCTGGGTGAGCACTGTCTTCATTTTTTGTGTTTCTTCCATCTCCTCTCGACTTTGGTTGTCTGACGCGTTCTGGCGTAGGACCACGCGCCGGGCGCGCTGCTCGTCGAGGAGGCGGGCGGGCGTGTGACCGACGGGCGTGGGATGGCGCTGGACTTTGGGCTCGGCCGCACGCTGGGCGAGAACTTCGGCGTGGTGGCCGCGGCGCGCGACGTGCACGCGGCCGTGCTCGAGGCCGTGCAACAGACGACGACGAAAGCGAAGGTTTGAGGCAAGGCGAGAGCAAACGCAGCTAGACTGAAAATAAAGGTCGAAACGAAGAAATGTAATAGATGTACGACCAAAATGAGCTTAAGCATTAGGCGTTGGAACTAATTGAAACGAATAAATCAACTGGACGCGGTACAATATGCTGTAACTGGGCCCAGCGCGATAGCTGCAAAATATATAATCCCGCTAGATGCAGAGCACGATGACATACAGCGAACGCCACCACATCCCCCGCCTATTTCCTCGATTTCTTCCTCTTCATGTTAGACGCATCGGCCGCCTCAGCCTTCCTCGCCTTCTCCTTCTTTTTCTCCTTCTTGCGCCGCTTCTTCTCGCCCTCGTCCTCCGTCTCATTTGGCGTGCCGTCTGTCGTCCGGTTGGGCGTTGCAGCACCGGAGGCGTCAGGCGTCGCGTCGTCTCCGAAGCCTAGCATACACGAGCGCAACTTTTATCAGCTGGTTCAAACCCAGATAGATATAAAGCAGACGCACCGGCAAACGGATCGACAGCGGGTCTACGGCGCTTGCGCCCCGCCGCGGGCGGGTCGTCCTCTATCTCAACTGCCTTCGCCTTGCCTTTACCCTTGTCCTTACAGGTCGGAGGAGCACCCTGATCGTCATCAGGCTCCTCGTCCACATCGATCGCCTCTGGCTCATCCGCGTCCATCTGCTCCGGCGCTTCCCCGTCGATGATATCCAGCTCCTCATCGGAGGAGCTCGCGTCCCCCCGCGCGCGCAGCTCCGCCTCGTACGCCGCGCGCTCCGCCATCTTGCTCGTCAC
This sequence comes from Mycena sp. CBHHK59/15, assembly GCA_029204085.1. Lineage (NCBI taxonomy): Eukaryota > Fungi > Basidiomycota > Agaricomycetes > Agaricales > Mycenaceae > Mycena > Mycena sp. CBHHK59/15. The sequence goes on from JARGXW010000039.1 coordinate 300,203, forward strand.
GCGCGCGGGCACGAACGTCGATGGCTCTGGCGGCGCATCCGCGGACGAGGTGGATCCGACGGCGGCGGACTGTGTGATGGCGTGTTTTATGAAGCGCGCGGCGGCGGCCTTGTCGAGAGGAAGGCGGGCTGCAGATTGATTAGTCTCGCAGGGTGAAGGGCATATATTGCACCTACCCTCATCCCCGGTCTCGGCGGAAGATATTTTGTCGAAGTAGCGGCGGACACGGGCCTGCCGACAGATTTTGTTATCAAGAGTATGGATTGAGGGAGAAACGCGACGCGTGCCAGCTCTCCGACGACGGGGTGCGATTTTGGGTCGATGCCCTTCGATTTCAGGTATACTATGCAATTTTAGACGCATGTTAGGGGGTCCAGCGTCGCAGAAAGAATGCATGCGTACTGAATATCAGATCATAAACGATGTACGGGAGGAGCGTCTGCAACTTGGCCTGCTCGATGGGGGCGAGCGCAACGGTGGTCTCGGGGAGGGTCTGGGTGAAGAGCGGCGAGAGGCTCGATTCAAGAGCCGAGAGAGACGAAGTGAGGGAGGCGAGCTTGTTTTTGAGCTTCGTGGTTTCAGTCGTCATCGTGCAGGACGCGTACGACGGGATGAGCGCGAGGAGAAAGAATTTCTCGGTATCCAAATAAGGAAAAAATCGCGCAAAAAGAGAGCGTTCTAAAGAGGGGCCATGTGGCTTCACTGATCTGCCTCTCCGGAGAGTAAAAAACGAGTTTTTTCTGTAGGCGTGCTTTCAGCGCGCAAAAAATATTAAATTACGCAGACATGCTGAGTATCTGCAAGATATTGGACAAACAAATGTTTTCTACACTGTGAACACATTATCTGGCAAATATTTTCCATCCCAGAGGGCCCCTCGCTGCGGCAAAGCATTGGATCACATAGTGCCGTGGACATCAGAGCTGCATTTCTGCTGCAGTAATTTTGGGTGAAAAAAAATACAGGTCTCTCAGCAGAATCATCCTACGGTCATTCCCTGATGCTCACCGGCCTGTTACCCTTACCTCTCGCGCCAGAACGGGAGTAAACGACAGAGTCGGACAAATGTTGAGGACGGCCGGAGTGACTTCGGGTGTGATATGCCATCTGCCATGTCACACTGTTTTCTGCCCAAAGCACAACTTGGCTCAAAGCCATCTGGCCCATTTTGAAGACACACATATTCTGAATGGCTAACCCTACTGTACATATATTATTTTTGCGATTTAAGGAAGGTTGCATAAAGGCCTATGGGCAAATGCCAGCCACTGGCGAACAACATCGTCTATTATTGCCAATTACGGCCAAACAAACATCGTTGTAATTGAACTTCGATTGAACTTCTCAATGGACACTGTTGAGACACTGGAAACCTGCGAACGAACGCTTGGCCGACACCGCTTACGGGTCGCTACGTCTGGGACCCAGTTCAGACGCAACCCGAACACCTCCGTCAATCAGGTACACGTTGTTTGAAGCTGCGATTTCCTAAAATGCTTGAAAAACATGATGCGCATCCCCCGCCGAGCCTTGTTTCATTCTAGGTGCTATGCTTTCAGACACGTATGCACTCTACTAGATCTAGCTTTGAGTCCTGCACCTTACTTTCTAAACTCAGTGTTATGTCAAATCACGATGGATCTTTCTGGACGACGCTTGTTCTCGATCCTGAACAGCCTCAGAGTCATATTTGCCACCAGAAGGTTTTACCTCATTTATATTTATTGACAAGGCATATACGTGGATGATCCAGTTCTAAGTCTCAGACCCTCAGCGGCGTCGTGAGAAAAGGGTTTTACATGTGTCTGGACCACGTTGAGCTCAGTGTCTGACCCTTTGCATGCTCCGACTGCGATCCTGCCCTGGTTCGGCTCTTACTTTCCGGATCCCGTGCCTTACGTGGGTGAAATAGAGCTTCTCGTTGAAATCCAGCTCATCTTCGTAGGCAATTGCAACCAAAGTCTCTAATAGCTAACGAATAACAGTTTCCACTGGCGGCAAAGCCATGCCGTTCCAGGGACTCTGTCATCATTTGTTAGGATTGCGTGTTTCTCTTTTATGGTCAAACTGTGGGTGACGGTCATCCCGCTCCGGAGCGAGAAAGCAACCGAATTTTCCAACCCCAAATCCATGAGTCGAGGAGGATCGTTGGACTCTCTACTAGGATCCCAGGAGAAGACAGATCTTACCCAAGTTTTCTGTTTCTTTTCATCGGTTGTCCGAGTTTCAATTCGCGTTTATGGCCGCCAACTTCCACTACATTGGCGAAACGCGGTACAAAATATCCTCAGCAACCTGTTCGACTCCGTATTGGCAAAGAAGTGTGCCATTGGAAACTATCTTCACGCTGAATCACGCGGGCTACATGTGGGATCCATGTCGGCCGATGTGCCGGGCCTCGTTCCATGCTAAGCTAACAAGTCCGTCTTCTGAATTGTATTTTCTTGAACCGTTTGCTCTATGAGGATGGCGTGCTCATACATGTTCGCTGTCTACTCGCCTGGAGGAAGTCGAATTTTGCGACCATCGCATCGCGATCGCCATCTCCGCGGAAGGACGATTTCCGACTCGCGGATTGGCAATGCAGGAAGTCATCGCGGAGCTCTGATTGGCGGGCGTAGACCGAGCTGACCGACATTGCAAATATATTTTTCATGTGATATTGGCAACTTACGCCCCTAAAAGATTTTAAAGTACGCACCCCTTTCAATGAGCTGCAAAAAGTATGGCCCTTACGGCCATCCACTTCCCTCAGCGAGCATAATTTGAATATACAATACGGCTCATTGGACAATGCCTGCTGAGGCTCACCGCGAGTACGAATGGAGACGTCTCTTTCGGAAACAGACTCCAAACTAGAACCCATATCGGGCAAATACAAATGATGGTCGATCACGTCTGCGGAAGCATCGAGCATCGATCGAGTGGCTGCCAGCAATTATCCTCCGGCACGGGCAAGCACAAGGGGAAAACATATAAATTCTGCCGGGCCCTGCTGGTTTCCTCGGTTCGCCTTTCCCCACTGACCACCCACAGGACCCGCCCAACCACCGCGCACCGACCGCCGACACACACACCAACCGCGACGGGAACGGAGACGCACCCCAGCCGCGCGGTCGGCGGCAACGTCGAGGGCATCCCGCCCGTGCCTGCGGCTCGTTAGTGCGGGTCCGGGTATCCGTGTGAGAGCCGGTCACTTCGGTGTCGGACTAGTGCCCGCCGTTGCCCTGAGCGACGAGCTGTCAGCCACTCATTCGAGGGTGCGCCTTGTCTCTCCTCACCGCTCGTTGCTCACCGTCGTACGTCTAGGCGAAACAGCTAGAAGTGAGCGGTGGCCCCACCCCATTGTCGAGGCGAGCGCCGACTCTCTGGGGTTCCAGAGAGGCGGCCGTCCTGCTGACATTGGAAGGGTGACGCAGCAGCGCGCACCGGCGGTCACCCACTTCATCCAGCGACGTAGCGGTCTTCTTTTGTGAGTTTACTTCTTTTCTCATTGCCTCCTACTCACTTCGCCACCGCAGATAAGCCAGGAGTGAGTGGTGGTCCCGGCCCATTGTCGAGGCGAGCGCCGGCTTTCTGGGTTCCAGAGAGGTGGCCGACCTGCCGATGTTGGAAGGGTGAACGCCATAGTGCGCACCGACCCCCCCAGGGACCCGCTCCACCTATGGGCGACGTGGCTGTCAACCTCTGTGAGTACATCCACCTCTTCTCTTGTCAGCTGGTGCGACTTTTTCTTCTCCCAGTCTCCGGACCTCAAGGCCTCAAGATCCTCAAGACCTCAAGACATGCGCGGTGGTTGGGGCCGCCGTAGTCAGTAGTCAGTAGATAGTTCCTGGGGGTGGGCTCGCAACCCTCGTGCTCCCTTGGCGTGGGCCCCAGGCTTGATGACTTTCGAGTCGGACTAAAAGCACGTTCAAAAAAATTGCTTAATTACCTTTGGAATGTACCTTTTTTGTTCCTCAATACCAACTTGAAGATCTCTTGGTGTTAACATTTATCTTGTACCAGTTACCGTAGGTGCTCAGTGTGTAGGTTTGCTTTTGTAAACAGACGCATTTACAGCGGTAATCCAGGGTGCCAGAAGATTTTAAATCCGTTCTCAAATCGTAGGCAAGGGTGTGAAAATACGGCGAACCATCACACGTGACCGACCGTCACGCTGGAGTTCCCTTGGTTGGACCTTCGCATTGCAGCAGCAACGATAATATGAAAGATGTCGTCGCTTCAACCCTCCTGGGACATTCCCCCACCCCATCGGACGTCGAGCAAACCAAAAAACTCATCACACAGTCCGAAGGAAATATCGCACGTATGGAGTCTCAGATCAAGGATCTCGAATGCCGGTGCGCCAACGAGCGCGAGATCATCGCATCCTTACGCCAGGCCATCGCTCCCATCTGGAGACTACCCCCCGAGCTGCTGCGTGAGATATTTCAGATTGATTTCGCAGTCGCTTCGCTTGGGAGATGGGAAACCCCGGTCAAAGCCATACTGAGGCTCGGCCAGGTGTGCACGCACTGGCGATGGCTAGTGCACACGACCCCTCAGCTGTGGGCGGGCCTCCTGGTGATAGACCGAATCACAAAGCCGTCGGATGCGTATATTGCTGGCATAAAGAACTGGGTGGAGCGGTCTGCCCCGCTGGCCATTCCGGTGTCCATCGCCTTAAATGATCTGAGCCGCGCAGATGCTGCCCCTCTAATGGACGTGCTTCTCGGTGCAACGCATAGATGGCAGACATTGCATATATTTGGGGGTTTGCTGGTGGAGGTCACCCAAATCCCTGCGGGCGCGCTGAAAGAACTTGAGGAAGTATACATCTGGACGGAGGAGCCACATGCCAGAGTGGACACATTCGTCTGTGCTCCTCGTCTTCGCAGCGTCACTCTTACCGCCCCGCACATTGAACTCTTCCCTATGCCATGGACCCAGCTCACACAGGTCAACCTGAACAAGGTGTTGCCAGAATTGTGTATACGCATCCTCATGCAATGCATGAACCTTGCCTATGCTGAATTACACATAGATGCCGGAATACGACCCGACATACCTGCCTTCGCAGAAAACGCCGCGTTGGCCCAACTGCACACTCTGTTCTTGTATTTTTCTGAACCGTCAAGCCGCGAACAGATCATACCCTTCCTTCGATGTCTTGAGTTGCCTGCTCTCAAAGCTTTGGAACTCGGTATCAGCATCCGGCCTCCTTGGCCCACTGAGGCTGTCACCCAATTCCTTTCGCGTGCTCCAAATATCGAGGAGATGGCTATCGTTTACAGCAGTCTTTCTTCAGATGATCTACAAGCTGTACTCCGCCATGTACCGAGCCTGAACTCTCTGAACATCGCAAACTGCTGGATTTGTATCGACGATGCTTTTCTCCGCGCACTGCGGTACTCCGTACACGATCCGACGCCCCTCGCTCCCCGGCTTGTCGGATTGTCATTCTTTAATGTTGGGAATGAGTTCCAGGATGCGAGCCTCGAAGAGATGATACAGTCGCGGTGGTGGTCCGATGCTGAGCTGCGTGCGATGGCTGTCCCGCCTGCCGTTGCGCGTTGGGAAACGGTGAGCTATTGCGGTGGGCTGGACGACGACGAGGTGGAGGATGGCCAGGAATTCAACGACGAATTCAATGAGAAGCTGGATGCCTATCGCGTGCAAGGTTTGGATGTAGACGTCCGCAAGGTCTAGGGTAGCAGACCATCGATGCCGTCGGCAGGGTGACGTCAGGACTTTCTCGAAAGCGGTGGAAAGGGATGCAAGTGATGACGCACCAGTGATGACGCATCTCGGCATGACTGACTTGACCCGGCCCGGCACACACTCTTCGCCAACATCTCTCTCTCTGCTCTAGCCTCCATGTTGCGTCTCGGCCTTTCGTCGCTGCGTCCAGTCGCTGCGCCCACCGTCGCCCGCATTGCTCGCCCCGGTGTTCGTGCCTTCTCCAACTTCCGCCCAAACGTCCTCAAAACCTTCCTCAAAACCCGCTCCCCCAATGCCCAGCCCGGCCTCTTCGCGCGCTCCTTCCCCCGCGCCTACTCGATGGGTGACGTCCCGCTCATCGAGGCGTCCAAGCCCATCTCGTGGCAGCGCATTGCCCTCATCGGCGCCGGTGTCGCCGGCACCGTCGTCGTCCTCGAGGGCGCGCTGAACCGCGAGACTCGCGCCGGCCTCTCGCCCGCGGAGCGCTCGCTGCTCAACGCGAGCTTCACCTACACTGGTGCGGGGCTCGCCATCACCGCCGCCGCCGCGCGCGCGATGTTCACCTCGGGTGTCGCGTACCGCATCATGGCCGCGAACCCGTGGGTCGTCCTCGGCGTGAGTCTCGCGGGCGGCATTGGTTCCATGCTCGGGGTCTTCTACACGCCCCCCGAGCACACCGTCCAGAAGCACTTCTTTTGGCTGGTGCGTGCTCCTCATCGTCTTTTCTTTCCGATAACCTAACCACATTGGCGCCAGACATTCAACGCCTTCCAAGCCGCAACACTCTCCCCGCTTTTCTTCCTCAACCCCGCCGTGCTCGCGCGCGCGGGGCTCTACACGCTCGGCGTCGTCGGCAGCCTCTCGTACGTCGGTGCGACGGCTGCGAACGACACGTACCTTGCGCTCGGCGGGCCCCTCCTCGCGGGCGTCTCCGTCATCGCGCTCTCGGCCCTCGCGCCGCTCGCCCTCCCTGCGACGGCCGTTCGCACGCTCGCCGTCACCGAGGCGCTCTACCTCTACGGCGGGCTCGCGTCTTTGGCGGGTTCGTGCTGTATGAGTGCGTGTCGCTCCCTTCCCTTCCTTCTTATACAATAAGCTGACGATGGAGCCCAACCCTCTAGCACACAAAAGATCCTGATGCACGCGCGCATGGCTGAGCAGGGCCTCATGCGCCGCGACCCGATGAATGAGTCCGTCGGTTTGCAGCTCGACATGGTCAACATCTTGTGCGTGCCTTCTTCCTCCTCTGCCTCTACAATCCAATACTAATGAAGTACCCACATGCAGTATCCGGCTGGTGCAGATCCTGAGCATGAATCAGCGGAAGTGATCTCTGGAAGGGGAAAGGGAGGAAATAACGAGCGTGGTTGGGGGGAGGATAGGGACGAAGGGAGGACACCACTGTATCTTAATAATTCCCGCATATGTATACGAACTGTCTTAACCATCCAGCACCTGGCAGAAGACACCGAGCGACTGCAGCCTTGTGCGAGACCAGCCGGACAGTTTGCATTTTGTGCGACTCGAGGACTTCGCGATATATAGTGGTTCTAGTGTCGAGGACATACTGACACGGCACTACAGTCCCACGCAACCCTATTCATGAATACACGGCAGTTCTCGCGCACCCCCGTCGCTAGATAGCGTGGGCATTAGAACGAGTATCGTGGTGACGGTGTTGGTGGTAGGGGAGGCAAACGGCCCGAATAGCGGGCCGGTATGTATCCTGCGTCGTTCCACGGCTTCTCGTTCTAGTTAGATTCCCTTCGGGGCGCAACTATTGTTTTTTTCCCCTCAGTCATCAACTGTCTCACCAAATCTACAGTGCAGAGGTCCAGACAGAGAGTACAAGCTGCGAAAAAGACACCCTTGCAATTCTCTATGGAAGGCCGAAAGTAAGAAAAGAGTTCAATCCGACTCAGAACCATCGTCGAGGTGGAACTCGGCGCCCAGATCAGACCCTCCGAGCGATACGTGTTCATCGTTTCTATGAAGTTCTGACCGAACTTCTTGGGGCGCTCCTTCGTCCCAATAATGCACACATTTGAAGCGCGCGACGGACGGCGGCGGGGTCATTGTGAGCAGCCGGTCGTCCGTCCACCAGCGCGACTCTATCATTTCCTGGAAGCTCAGCTCATCGAATTCTCCGCCGACGGACCCGAGCATCAGCGTGTCAGTTTGGGGGCGAGGTGCGGGGAGTCGCGCAAAGCCTCGAAAAAAGCATCGTCGATGCAGTTCCAGCAACAGCACAGCTCCAGATGGGTAAGGGCTGGGGCATGATGCAGCGCAGCTTGCAGTCGTCGGAAGAGAAGTTACAGAACTCGATTGTGAGGTGCTCGATGAGCGGAGAATGTGTCTGGAAAAGCGAAAAGTATCGTTCGGACCACTGAAGGAGATCGTTGTTGTCATAGACAGAGAGCGCGAGAGTTCTCAACACAGGAAGCTGGAGGCGCCGGAAGAACGGCGTGAAATGTTCTCCCGTTTCTCCAAGCTCCATATAGATGTCGAGGAATGTCAAGTGGGCTAGGATGACGGGTTCGACGTTTGCAGCAGCGGCGAAGGCAGGTTTTGGCCAACCTAATGATTTTAATGTTGCAGATACGATGTTTGGGCAGCGTACGAGGACGTCGAAGCAAACCTGGGTGGAATCATCCCTCAGAGCGAGGTGAGTAAGCTGCAACCACGGCATAGGAACGAGCGCAGTGATCTCCAAATCGAGAGCGACGCTGCAAAGGCGAGGGGCAGACAGGAATACGGTTATATTGGATTGTGTGGAATGGTAATAATCCATTCCTCTGCCACAGAGACGCAGATCCAGCCTCTCCAGTTGCTTCAGCGCAGTCGAGGGGATCTGGGAGAGGAACTTCAGGCCATCCAAAGGCGAGCCCGAAAAAGTGAAGGTCCGCCATCGGTGGGCAACACCCAGCATACGTGCCGCGAGTTGAAGGTCCACAACGCTGGCTGTCGGGGAGTTCAAACGAAGGGATACGGGAATGGGCAACGGGGCAGATCGTTCCATGAACATCTCAGTCGCAGCCAATATCATCTCACCCTTTTTGGGGATGAGTATTGGAAGCTCGAGGTGTGCCCATAGCCGCGGGTCAGTTTGCGCCACTTTTCGCCAGTAGGCACATACTTGGCACAGCGCCAATATCTTTTTGATCCAACCTGCCGTGCTGGAGTATCTGCCGTCCGCTGAAGCACGAGGCGGAAGATATCTGTTAAGAGTTCGCAGGGAAGCGTGCGAATTGGGCATATGAAAAGTCGCAGTGAGGCAATGATGCCGCGCTCTCGGTCGCGAAGGCGCACAAGGTCTCGTATCTGGGAGTCGATGCGCGCGATGTTTTCCTCGCATTCTTCGATCCGCCGTTTGGCTTGCTTTTCCAGGTCCATGATGGTGATTCTGAGAGAATTAGTAAGGCCGGGTACTTGTTCAAAACTGAAATGGGACTCGACTTCTAACCAGACACGTCTTGCGCGTCAGGAATGGATAGAGGTTGGAGAGACGCGAGTCGTCACATGTGACGTGTAACATCCAAACTTTTCCTTCACGCGTTCTGAAGCTCACCATCGCGGATTACGACCTGGACGCGTCAAATACTTGGCTGTAGAACGGACAAATTACTAGCAAGTGCATTTGGCTACTTCGTGCTCTCCAGAAGAGTTGATTTCTACCCCTAGCAACATCATGACAGACACCATCTCGTCAGCCCTCCGTCTGGGCCACTCTCACACCACGACCTTCGAACAACAAGCCAAAAGACTCATCGAAGAGTCCGAAGCAAAAATTGCGCGTATCGAGTCCCAGATCAAGGACCTCGAATGCATGCGCGACCGTGACGCGGCGTCATCGCGTCGCTGCGCCTTGTCACCGCCCCATCCGGCGCCTCCCCCCAGAGCTCCTTCGCGAGATATTTGTCCTCGTTGCCTGGGGGGGCCGGTTTCAGGACGTTCCGAAGGCGATCCTGCGGCTAGGGCAGGTGTGCGCTCACTGGCGCCGGCTCGCGCACAGCACCCCGCAACTGTGGACCACGCTCCCGCGCGTCGAGTGCACGAAGAAGAAGCGGTCGGACGCGTACGTGGCGGGCCTGCGAACTGGGTCGCGCGCTCGGCGCCGCTGGCGATCCCTGTGTCCTCAGGTGTCATGACTATCACAAGTGCGCGGACGCCGCCTTGTTGATGGGCGTGTTTGTCAGCGCGGCGCACCGGTGGCAGACACTGGCCCTCATGGCGCCCTCGCTCGCGGCGCTCACCAGGATTCCGCGGGCACACTGCGGGAGCTTGAGGAGGTGGACATGACGAGCCGAGTCAAGGAGTCTTGTGAGAGGGTCGATGCATTCCTCTGTGCCCCGCGCCTTCGCCGTGTCACTCTTAATGTCAAGCAGATTGCCCTTTTCCCTATGCCGTGGGGCCAGCTCACGCATATCGACCTGGGGACGTTGTCCTCGCGAGCCTGTATCCGCATCCTCGCGCAATGCACGAGCGTTGTCTCGGCCAAACTACATATCGCTGAAGAAGAAGAAGAAGAAGACGAACCCGACGTCCAGGCCCCCGTCAGTGGCATCACATTGCCCCAACTGACAAACCTGGACTTGGATGTATCCGGCATGTCTGCCGGCGAACCGCTCATACCAATCTTCCAATCTCTCAAGCTTCCTGCCTTGCAAGTCATGAACCTCCATCTCGATACAAAGCACGAGCTCACGTTCAACTGGCCCACGGCGCGTTCACCCAGTTCCAGCTGTGCGCGCCCAATATCGAGTACCTCACTATGGAGCAATCCATGTCTATTCGGAGCCCTTGATAGTATCCTCCAGCATGCGCCGCTTCTGCGGTCGCTGGTGCTGGATTGTTGTTGGCAGTGTGTCGACGACGACTTCTTCGACGCGCTGTGCTACCGCGAGACTGATCCGATGCCTCTCGCCCCGCGGCTCGAGGTGCTGAACCTCAGTGGCGTCGGTTGTGACTTTCACGAGTCGAGCCTCAGCGACATGATAGGCTCGCGGTGGTGGAGCGACGCCGAGCTGCTGGCGATGCCCACCCCGCCGGCGGTTGCGCGCTTGAGGGACGTGGATTATTGGGGCGGCCACGAAGACGGAGAATTCTGCAAGGCATTTCAGAGAAATATGAGGGCCATGGCCGCACAGGGTTTGAAAGTGGAAGCCAAGAAATGAAGTGGGGTGCCGGGACTACTAGAAACCAAGTTTGAAAACCGCATCACTTCTCCGCTCCTTGTCAACTTCCACGCTTTCGCTCCCTACCCTTCGAAACTCAAAACACCGAATTTTTCTATCTTCCAAGCAGTAGATTTTCTTTTGCCGTCTGCACTAGTATATCGCTCCCTCCAGATACATACGAGGATGAAATTATTTTTTCCAAGTCACGGCAGTGGACCGACGCCGAGTTGCTGCCCGCAGTTTCCCACTGGAGGCATGTGCACTACGTGTGGCCCTCAAAGACGGGGAAGGCATTCAGAGAAAGCTGAGCGCTGAGCGCTGAGCTACAGCCAATGGCCAATGAAAGGGCGTAACTCCAACCAAATGTGGCGTCCATGATGGCATCACGACAGTTGAAAATCATGAAGTGATCATCTCAACATCTCCCATCATGCTGCAGTCTAGACACTGTCCAGACCCTCCTCCACAAGCAACCACTCTAACGGCGCACAGTGATTGGCTGTCTCCAGCTTTACGGCCTCCGTGTATCAAATCATCTTTGATTCAAGGGCCATCGCAACCCGACGTTCCAACCCGAAATACTTAATGTTCATACACTGACCCTCGAAGCACCCCTTTCTCTCTCTCTCTGACGTGGACCTTGGGTGCGTCTGGCGTACGTGGGCACGCAGGTCTTGACACGCACACACAGATATCATGGGATGCATACCGAGCAAAGCAGAGGTGCTGCGTCAGGACGCAGCACCCGCCCCCGCCGCCAAGAAGGCGAAGAAGGCGAAGCACGGCCCTCCGTCGCCCGAGACGACGGAGGCGCCCCCGCCGTGGCTCCAGACGCGCGCGACGCTCGTGTTGGAGAAGGACGGGACCGTGCAGTTCAAGCCGTCGTCATGAACGGCCTGGGGTGCGTACTCCAAGCACCGTTGTGCCTGCCGCGAATGCTAACGCTGCATAGAGTGCATGCATCCAGCCTCCACACATTCGTTCATTCTGCGTGTTGTGGGACATACCTACATACTGTACCCTGTAGTGTCTATCCCCCCTTTGTCAGTCTCTCGGAAGTCTCTCGCCATTATCGCTGTGCGCACTTGCTGGATCTCCGTTTATTTTTGCTCTGGCAATGTCTATTCATTCATTAATGAATCACTCAGAAGCGACGCTTAAAGGTACGAATGCTCGCGGGAAACTGACCGTTTGGCACGATGACGCTGCCTTGGAATTGAATTCACTTGTTGGCTGCAACCTTTAGACTCTCTTCGCGACATAGCTGCTCGAACACCCATCTTCTCGGCCGCCTCAGCAATGCACATCCCCGCGTCGGTCCACCACCTTTCTCCGTGACTGCGCCGAAGTTCGGCCGTCACTCACAGATTGGCCATAGAAACCAGGGAAGCAGCAATCATCGGCGCGGGATAGATTATCGACATCATCAAATCAGACATGTGATCAAGGAAAAATCATTTTATTTCGCAATATCCGCTCGATAGATTGTCAATATTTCTACGGATTCATATGCGCCTCGACGATACGCGTCGATTGCACATTTTCTCGTATTTTTCCTGTGATTTATAAGCAGATGCCAAAATTTTCGACCCTACACCTTTTCCATAATTCTTAGATAGAATTGAAGCTGGCTTGCCGTGCGCGGCATGCACTCGGATCACGCGGCGACCTTCCAAATATGGCACCAGCGAATGACGAGGCAGCCGGCTGCCGGCCAAAGCGGAGACAAGACTTGCCGAATCGGGTGCATCGCGCTCCCGGGCAACAGCGCCAAACAGCAATACTGAACTCGTCATGGTAAGTCATGTCGCCACGCGCGGTGCTGCTGCTGACGGGCCTTTGCAGTCGTCCGAGCTGCGGTACACGGCGAACACCCAGCTGGAGCACCGTGCGTGGTTTTTCTGCGGGTCGTCAAGCGCGATTAATTTGGGCTAATGCGATTGTTGTCAGTGCATGCGCGGTACACGGGAACCGGTGCGTGCGCTTTGGCGGGGATGATAAATGGTGCTGCGCTGACGGTCGCTTAGGGCACGCGGACTTGTCGAAACAGTGAGTGCTTTGCTTTGGCCTTCGGCTTTCTTGTGGGGACGGAGGCTGATTGGGATGCCGGCGGCAGCGACTGGGTGACGCATCAGCACCGGGACACGCTGGCGTCGATTGTGGGGCACCCGACGCTGACGTCGTACCTTGCGATCGCGGACGGGGAGTCGATTGGACGTATCAAGTTTGAGATGACCGAGGTGGGTGGCCCTTTGTCCGGGAATTGGTTGGTGGCTGAATGGGGTCACAGCGAATGTTGCAGCCGTGTGGCCCTCCGCCGCGCAAAGACGAGGATTAGGCGCCATTAGGCATGGATTAGGAGAGAAAGATAAAGGGCAAGGAGAGTGGTAATGGGATTTGAATGGGATTTGAATGGGATTGGTGGCATTGCATTGGCATCTGTACGAAGTGATCGGATTTAGGAGAATCACTCTTTGCCATCGCCATTTCTACCCATACGCCTTGTATAGCCAGTTGTACGCCCCATTGTCCCTCCTGGGCCCCTACAAATGGCCGCAATGGACGTCGCCCGCTCGCTCTCCACCTCCCCCCAACCAGCAGCGACCCCGGAGCCCCATTACAGACTATCCAGACTAATCTCGCCCCAGCCCAGCGCATCCCTGCGCCCACCGTCTATCATCACACGCTCCGTATCCGCCGGTCTCCCTTTTGCATTCAAGAGTAAAGACAAGGAAAAAGAAAAGGAAAAAGAAAAAGAAATCCCAGACCTGGCCATGCCCGGCGAGCGCGTATCCAGTCGATTCGGCTTCAACAGTATTCGCAAGAAGCGCTCTCTCGCATCCCTGCTATCCAACAACGACTCATCCCGCCCCCCGTCGCGCTCCGCCATCCCCGCCATAATGCTCACGCGCGACGCCTTGTCCTCCTCTTCTGGTCGCGGCTCCTCGAGTGCCACCCCGCCAGGCGTCTCGCCCATCGACGAAGCCCCCACCAAGTACAACGGGAAGCTCCCCATGCCGCCGCGTGTCGACTCTCCCGAGGAGGACCCCGACCTTGACGCCGATGGCCGCACCAAGTTCGTCGAGAAGACGACGTTCCACACCCGCCGCAGGATGAAGCTCCACCCGTACTCAAACGTTCCGTACATGCAGTCCTACGAGCCTACCGCTCTCCAAAAGTGTGTCATGCCGCGGCTCCAATCCATCCCTCCCGTCTGTTTCATATTCTAATTTTACTCCCTTTCCCCAGCGAGCAGTATACGCAGCGTCTTCTGCGGCGCCTCCTCCCCGCCTCGTCCCCGACCTTCCACGACTACGGCAAGCGCCCGCCTGCCTCCGCGCTCGACCTCGGGTGCGGCACGGGCCAGTGGTTGCTCGACGCCGCGCGCATGTGGCCACACACGCACTTCACCGGCCTCGACATCGTCAACGTCGCGCTCGGCGCGCTCGAGGGGCTGCACAACGTGCACCTCGTGCGTGGCGACTTCCTCAATTTCGCGCTCCCGTTCGCCGACGGCGCGTTCGAGCTCGTGCGCCTCGCGAACGTCACGCTCGCGATCCCGCGGCCGCGCTGGGAGGATGTGTTGCGCGAGGCGCACCGCGTGCTCGCACTCGGGGGCCGCCTCGAGCTCGTCGACGACCAGACGTTCTTTCCGTACGGGGACGTGCCCGCCGAGGAGGCCGATTTGGAGGAGGAGGAGGATAGCGTGGCCGAGTTACCACCATCCCAATCACCGCTACCGTCGCAATCCCCCAGCACGCCGCACGCCCTACCGCCCGTGCCCCCGTCCACCCCCGCGGAGCCTACATCGGGCTTCTTCGACTCGTCCGGCGAGGAGGACGACGACAGCGACGACAGCGTGCCCGAACGCTCTGACGAGGAAGACGTCGCGTCGAAGCACTCGCACTCTGACGAAGACGACACGGCCTCGACGCTCGTCGGCGACGCAAGCGACCGCGGCTCCATCACGTCCGCCAAGAAGGCCATTGCGGACCGCAGATCGTTCGCAGACCATAAGCCGTTCACCGGCATCGAATCGCTCATGATCGCGATCCCCCCGCCGCTCGACTCCGCGGACGTCGTGGACATCGTGGTTGGTGACGAGGACGCGCTGCCGCTTACGCCTGTGCCGGCGGACGCTCAATCCGACATCGTGGCTACGCCGACACCGACGGCCACCACCGCGTCCCGCGATCCGATCTCCGCCGCCCTCACTTCCACCTTCGCACGCACCTCAACGTCGTCGGCCGCCTCCACCTCAACCTCCAGCACCGCCGACTCCGATGCCGCCTCGCTCACGTCCACATCCACCCCCGCGGACGCTCCGTACCCCTCGTGGAAGACGCAGCGCGCGGCCGCGCGCGTGCTCGAGGGCGTGTTCAGCGACATGCTCGCGGGGAACTACGACGTGCACCTGCGCCCGGCGGAGTTCGCCGACGCGCTGCTCGCACGCGTGTTCGTGGGCGGGCGCGTCGAGCCGCCGGGGAGCTGGCACCTAAAGCTCGCGCCGTGCGAGCTCGCGGGGCGCAAGGGCGGGGAGGTGCGCCGCGGCGAGCACGAGGAGGCTGCGCGCCGGAAGGGCGTGAAGAACTGGATGATGACGATCGAGTGGGGCGAGGACGAGTACCACCGCGAAGGGAAGGAGCGCAAGAAGAAGGAGAAGCTGGGGAAGAAGCTCCCGGCGCCGATCCCGATTCCGCAGGGCCTCGCCCCGAAGGCGGCGGCGCGCCTGGTATCCAGGGCGCGGGCGTCGTGAAGCAGCCCATCCCGGTGCTGACGGAGACGGAGGAGGATGATGAAGACTACTTCTCGGAGGATGAAGAAGACTTTGCCGATGAGGAGGACGACGACGACGAGTTGGTCATCGCACCCCACACGCCGACAGACAGCAAGCCCCGGACGCCGGGCGGCGGTGCGTCGACGTGGGTCGCGCCGAGCGAGTGGGAGGGACCGGCGGCGCTCGTGAGCAGTCCGAGCGAGGACGCGAGCACGAAGAGCATCACCGCCGCCACGAGTTCTTGCACCATCACCGCCGCGACGAGCGCGCAGACGATCCGCCCCGCCGTGCGCGCGCAGACGATCAAGGCACCGCCGCATACACGCACGCTCTCACACTCGAGCGTGCACTCGCACTCACGCTCGCTCTCGCGCACGCTCTCGCACTCACACTCCCCATCGCCGTCGCCCGCGCCATCGCACACTCACTTCCCGCCCCCGCTTGCGGCCTCGAGGACGCACACGCGCGGCGGCTCGACGGGCTCGTACTCGTCGTCCGCGACGGCCGACGCGCGCACCGCCGCGGGCAAGGTGCAGCACCCGGGCTTGATTCTGTGGCCCGCGACGTTCATCCCGCTGTCGCCCATGGAGCTCGAGATGCACGCGTGCAAGCACGTGCACACGCTGCTCGGATGCAAGCCCGCGCTCGGCGAGTACGTCGCACGCTTCGCGGACCCCGCGACGGGGCGGCGCGTCGTGTCGGAGGAGCAGTTTGAGGACGCACTGTGGGAGTATGAGTGGTGCGTTTTTTTCCTGTTTTCTTTACTCTGACTTCGGTTGCTGATCATGATGTGTTCGTAGCTTCCGCCGCCCGCGCTTCAATTGGCCCGAGCTCCCGGACACGCGGCTCGACGCGGAGGTGGACGCCGACCTGCCGACGCCCGCGAGTGCGACGGGGCGTCACAGCAACGATCGCGATTTGTCGGGTGCGCCGACGCAGGCGGAGCGCGAACAGGAGGGGCCGTTCGGGCGCCATGAGCTGACGCATGTGCGCACGGTCCGTGTGTTCAGCGCGGTCAAGGGGGACGCATGATGCGTGCTCTTTCCTCCTCCCTCCTCACGACCACACGACCCGCACGCCGTCTCTGCTTCCTTATTATCTTTTTATTCTTCGTCCGCGAGTCCTTTCCTTCGACTTTTCGACTTCCTCCTCTCGTCATCTGCATGTTCCGGCTCACTCTCATTTTTCGCTTTCAATTCAGAATCACTGTCTCGTCGCATTATCTTATTTCGCCTCGTGTTGCAGGTTACGGTAGAGTAGAGCAGCATAACCTTAACTTCTACTACTAGCATAGTTGTATCGGATACTCAAATAAATGTTGTTCAAGTAGAGAATGTTGTTGGGATGCTCCGACGAGAACAGAAGCTCTGCGGACGCTCAGAGGGGTCGCGAACAACAGGAAAGGCGTATATAACCGGTAAGATGCATTTTATCGTCATAGCATGAACATAGGATACGCAGGTAGATATCTAGGCGGAGATGGTGACCTCGACCTCGACGCCGGGCTCCAAGCTGATGCTGGTCTGTTTGAATCCAGTCAACAAAGCACATTCGGTGGGCGGGCGTGCAACTCACGATCTGCTTGACGATCTCGCTGGACGAGTGCAGGTCGATGAGACGCTTGTGGACCTTGAGCTCGTAGCGGTCCCAGTCTTGGAACCCTCTCCGCAAGGCTGCGCATCACATCGTCAGTCACCCATAAACGAGGCAGGCGAGGCAAAGAAAGGACATACCGTCTTGCGGGTGGTGATACGCAGGACCTTGGTCGGCAGGCGCACGGGACCCTTGACGCGGAGCTGCTTGTCCTTCGCGCGGTTGATCAGGTCTGCCGAGACTGGATTGGATGCACCGCTGTCAGTTTTTGTTTCTTTCACCCAAAAACGAAAACGAGGGCCACGCACACTTCTCGAGGTTCTTGACGTTGCTGCTCGTGAGCGTGATGCGGATTTTGTGGATTTTCACGCCGGGCAAGGGCGCGCCAGTCGCGTCGTATTCTTTTTCTCCCTTAGCGACGTAACTCATTGTGTGGTTCCGGAATGAGTCAGAAGGTGACTAGTACGGAGGTGGTTAGAACTGGAAAGCAAGAGGAAAGGGACAGCAAAAACCTAAGGTGGAAGTTGTGTGGATGGATCGATTAAGGTTTGGGGTTTAGACTCAGCCGGCATCCGCCGGTCGGGCGTCAAATCAAGCTATAGAGGCTGAATCGAGCCTACCTCCTTCGTCCTCTTGTCCTTCACTCTCATGTTACCGCCGCCGCCCCTCAGGAACACCGGCGTCTCCGCAACCCCGCACCCTCACAGACCGCAGAGCCGACTTCGTCTTCATGGGGCAGCAAGCGTGGTGCACTGAGCAGCAGTACATAGATCGCCCCTATATCTGTCTTGTGTCTCTCTCCTCTTTTGGTCCTCCTACTCCTTCATCTTCTGTGACGACAAGCGAACGTCTTATTTTCTACAAGGATTCCTCCTAAACTCGTTCCCCTTGGAACAAGCGCAGCAATGGCCACTGAGACAAGCCTTTTGGTCGCAGATATACTTATCATCGGCCTTTTTTCTAAAATCCGGTAGACTCGGATGGCAAAGGAATGGTGCACGTATTGGGCCTACTAACAATAATTGATACAGACGCCGAAAGCGACCGCTCGATGGCTGTTGACTTCGCCGTCTGGCATAACATATTGTCAGAGGCCGAGCCCCAGGCGTGGCTTTCTGCATGCTATGTCAACGAGGAGACTTAGAGGAGCATCATGCTCGACGATCCACATGCCGAGCGCCTCAAACTTCTTCGCGAGCTGTCTGTAACTCATTTTGTTAACCACGACATCTTGTCCGGGAGTTCCTAATCGTGGTATCCTCAGTCAAAGCGCACGCTGAAGATAGCTTGTGATCGTCATTTGCGGACACGTCGACTCTCTGATCGGGTTCTACATGTAGGGCCTGATGCGGGGACGACTACTCTACGCCGAAGGGAGGTGGAACGCGCACTGACACGCGCTCGACTCCCGATTCCGCAGGCGCGCACATATCTGGTGTCTATAGCTCGTTTCGCGGGCCTGTGGCGAACTCAATCTTGGAGCTTGCTCGCAAGGGCGGAGTCGGACCAAGTTTCCTTCACCATCCAACAATCAGGCTCTGGAGAGTACAGAGGAGGAATCTCCACGTCTGCCACCCTGGGTGAGCGGGCCAACGAGTTCAGGTCACCATCCATGTTCCCTGCGGCCTTACTGCTGGTTACCTCGACCGTTTCACGATAGTGGAGCCTGCGTCGCCGCGAGAAGGCGAACGGATGGTCACTGTCCAGGGCAACATGTTGGTACCGGAGATGGGTCACGCAGACCCCACCCCACTGAGCCAGTCGGAAACGATTGAGCTCCTGGAACTAGCCACTGCATACTCGGCGACTCAACATGCGAACGTGGCCTCCGACGTTGCTGTCATCCTACAAACACAGATCCTCGCGAGTTGGCGCCCACTGGCGCCTGAAAAACAACGGATCCTCCTCGCGAAGCTGCGCTGCCACAAGCGCGAGTGCGCGTGCGTGCCATCGCCGAGCTCTTCCACTGGACACCCCGCAAACCGGTGGAGGAATGTATGGGGTGGGAAACATGGGGCCAATACGTGAAGCGGAGGCGCACGGGTGCAAAATCGTCAGAGTTTGCGCAGCCGACGCGCATCTGATGAATGTTGAGCACCGCAATGTGGTTGACTGAGGTGTGGATGGCGATGGGGCGCCCAGAAGTTCAGCCGTCGGAAGAATGGGATGAGGCGGTGATGTTTGCAAATCAAAGTGCTTCTGATGCCTTGGTTGCGGGGTGACACGCGCTGGTGCACGCTGACTTGAAGCTCGGGACGTGTTGACGTCCGCGCAGCTTTGGAAGCGTGACTGTGGGCTGAAGGCCAGGTAGTACTAGTTCTCAGGATCATTGCATATGCAGACCTGACCTTCAAATTCAATGTCTTGTGGGATCAACTTCACCAACTGTGTTTATCATGAAAGTGCGAAAAACAGGGCGCTCAGCTCACTATAGCGCTGATCAGTCGAAGACGGTCTATCCATGGGTCTGGTCTTTCGTTGTTCGTTGCTGCGCATTCTCGTCTACTTGCTATCAGTTGTTAAATTACTACGCTAAGGTAAGGATAAGGATAAGTGTGACGTGCTACCGGTGGCGCTGCGACACAAACTCCCCACAGAATTCCAGCTGGAACTCGATAGTTCTTCTCTGGTTAATTGTACATGGCTGTCTTCGTCCAATTTGGAACCAAAATACAGTCGATCAGGCAGAAGAAGCCTGTTTCCACAGATGATGAGGGATGGTTTAAATTCTCTGGCTACATTTTAGTCGTTCGTGTGCCCCCGTCCGCTTGTTGGCAGTGCATCTTTTTTCGGGCCCATTCAGGAGTCGTATAACAGAAACACTGCTATGCGACACGCGATTGAGTCATCACCCATAGAACTGTTTTTTCCTCGCCTCGACCGCAAACTGGAGGTCGTGCAACGCGCCCTCGTCGCCGGGAATGTCGAGCGGTTCGTCTAGCAACGTGTGCCCCCAATGCGTCGCGGCGTGGAAGCACGCGTACGGGTACGTGTGCTCCCCGCTGTTCCTGGTAGTCCACGTGAACGTGATCAGCGTTCGCAGCTCGCGGCGGAAACGCTCGAAGACGTCCGCCCAGAAGACGCTCGTGGGGTCGCCGACGGGCACGACGCAGTCGTGAAGCGCGAGGTGCTGCAGCGTGCCCCCGTGCGCGATAATGAAGTCGTCCGCGCTGTGGTTCTCGGACCGCCCTGCAAACACGATCTGGTGGAACGTGATGGACGTCAGGGCGGGTAAGCGCAGCGGGTAGAACATGATGGGCGGCTCCACGCCGAGGGGCGTGCTGCCGCCCAGCTCGAGGGAGGTGAGGTTGTGCGCGGCGCCGAGGACTTTGGGGAAGTAGTCCGAGAAATAGTCTTCACTGGGTGGACCGCGCAGATCGCAGATGAAGAGTATGGAGAGTGAGGTCAAGGACGCGAAGAGATTCAGAAACGCATCATTGTAGTAGATTGCATCAGAGAAGGGGACTGCAGATCTCAGGATGAGTGAGTTGAGTCTGGGGAGCACGGTGCATGCGAGGCCTTCGAGGATAGCCTGCTGCACCTGCACATAATAGGAGTCAAAGTTGCCATGATGAAGGTCTCCATCGGCGGTTTCCGAGAACAGGAGAATCTGCAGAGCTTTCAGATTGGGAAAGCAATAGAGTAGGCTAAATATTGTATTCAGGTTGGGGAGTGTAGCTGCAGACACCACGGATCAGAAACCTCCAAAAATCACCGAGAAAAAAACGACACACGCTCGGACCCCAAGTCATAATGGTCTGGACTAGTGCCGTCAAATATGACCGTTTCCACGGCGTTCGTGATGCTGGGTAACGTTCCCGAGTTATGCGCTGGATCAACATTTTAATGCTATTTACCTGTCGTCACACTGTTGCAAGTTAAGAAACGCGTTGGTGCTTGACATGGTGTCATAGAACGTGAGCAAGCAGAAAGCAGGACGCGTCGCTATCGCATTGAATCGCCTGGCGACTAGGCGCATGCTTAATACATCTGACCGTTTAGAGAGCCAGTCTACGATCTGCTGGATGAGTTCATCGGGACAGGTATCCATATAGAGTGGGTCGGCGGATTTTTCGTTTTTTTTCTGCAACAATGCTGCTGTCAACCGAGCGTCGTCTGGCGGTCGGAGACGATTATTCGGCGCCTTTTCGCCAGGGTTGATCAGAAGAGGAAGAGAGTGATGGTGTCACATCACCTGATAATTGTCACGCGAGGCAGACGCGTGTGCTTTGCTCTTCCCCATGTCCAAAACCTTCGTCAAGTCCTTCACCCACCTCAAAGGCCGCCCAAAGGCGGAGCGTGCGCTGCCCATGCTGCAACGCATTGCTTCCCTCGTCAAACCCATCATGCGAAAGCACAGTTGGGTGCTCCCAGTACTGTCGGAGTTCTTTCCTGCTCAGGACAATCTTATTGGTCAGTCTCTGCTATCCCCTGGCTTTGGGCTGCTTAATGTCGGCGTCGCAATCTATAGGGCTCAGTGTGTTTCGCACTCGTCGCAGGTTTCCCAGCTGAATAAGCTTGCAGACGTGAATGGGGGACAGAAGATTCTCCTGCGCCTACGACCTGCTCATGCCCCCGACACATTCTACGACGAAGAGGAGGTGGTTCAAACGATGCTACACGAGGTGTGCTTTATCTCGAAATCGATCCCGGCACCAGCCTGACGAAGCCCACTCAGCTCACGCACAACGTACACGGCCCGCATGACGACAAATTCTACAAGTTCCTCGCAGGGCTGCAGGACGAATACGACGCGCTTCAGCGCTCTGGCTATGCGGGCGAGGGGTTCTTCTCGAAGGGCCAGCGTCTCGGGACGAACGTCTCGCACGACCTGCCACCGCACCTCGCGCGCGTAAAGGCGCTCGAGGCCGCGGAGAAGCGGCGCAAGGCGTCCAGCGTGCTCGGGCACGGCGGCCGGCTTGGTGGGCGGATCGATGCCACGAATCTGACGCCGCGCGAGCGCGCTGCACGGGTACGCTTTCCTCCTTTCTTTTTCCTGTTCCTGTTCATCGCCGGTCGTGCGTTTTGCTTTTACAGGCAGCGGAGCGCCGTGCGCGCGACGAGAAGGCTTGCGGGTCCGGCGAGCTGGCGCAGCGCGAGGCGGACAAGGCCGCGAAGGAAAGCATTGAGCACAAGGTGATCGACCTCACACTAGACTCGGACTCAGACGACGGGGCAGACTCGGACGCCATCATCGTCGACGCGCCCCTTGCCGCCGGCCCGTCGAAGCTCGCCATCCCGCATTCCAAACAAGTTACCCTCTCAACTGCGCTCCGCCCCGGGCCTCTCCGGCTAAATAATACTGGACCTTTATCCTCCAAATCCAGCGCCCCCCGTTCCCACGCAAAGCCATATCCCGCGGCGTCCAAGAAGGTGTCAAGTGCCGAATGGACCTGCCGGATGTGCACGCTACAGAACGCGCCCCTGGCGCTGCAGTGCGACGCGTGTTTGAGCGAGCGCCCGCTGGACGACCAGATCGGGTGGGCGTGCCTAGCGTGCGGCGAGACTAGCATGCCACATGATTTGTGGACTTGTCGCTTCTGCGGGACGATGAAGACGACTTCGTGATTCGTCTCCACTGCTTGCGTTCCGCTTTTAAAAGTTGTATTACTGACGCATACATCCAGTAATTAGATCTTAAGATGTTGCATCATCCCCGACTGCTTTAGCGTTTCTTGTATTCGCCTCAGTCCAATGGTTCTTGAGTAAGAACACTGGCTACTCACATGTCAGAGTGATTTTGAGGATAGTCACACCGTTATTCGCGTCGCTTCCACCTTCGACGGGCTCCATGAACATTTTTTGCGGCAGCTGATCGTCGATATTCTCCAGCGCAAGACTACCGTCTTTGGAACGAAATCAACAGAGTGCTACCAGAGATATCAGACTCCTGTACCTCGGATAGCATCCAGGAACTTCTGCATCGTGGCCGGGTTCCTTTTAGTCAGCGCGATGAGCGCGCATTTCGGGCGGGCGTTTGAGCTGGGTCCGGCCTGCAATGCGAGGCACAGGACGGCGACCAGCACGGGTATCAGATCCGGGTCGAACACCTGGAGGACACAGAACATCAGCGGGGCCAGGGGAAAGAGGCACAGGCCACTCACGATGTCCGCGCCCAGGATGAGGTCGGCATCGATCTCGTCACTCAGAAGGGAGGTTAGCGGCATGAGCTCGTCTGCGTCGAGAGCTGCGGACCAGTCGAGGAAGCAACAGCGCACGTCAGGGTGGGCGGATGATAGATCTGGGGTGTTTGGTTGATGGGGAGAACATCAGCATGGGATGGCGCGGTACGTACTGCACGGCAGCTGGATGTTATCGCGGCAGCGCGACAGGACGACGTCGTTTATGTCGGTCATCCACAGCGTGCCAGGCGGCGCAGCGTCCGGGGCCGCTTGCAGCTGCAAGGAGGCCACTACGGTCCCGAGGAACCCCGTCCCCGATCCAAGCTCGAGGATCCTTTTCCGCTGGATCAGACCTGCTTATCGACGACGGGCGACCTGAGACGTCAACGGCGACTCGATATCCGAAAATAAAGCTGCCGGCACCTGGATGGAGAACCAGGTACTGCGCCAGGACGAGGCTGGCGAGCCAGGTCCGTAGACCGGTCGTCCCACTCTCGATCATCGTCCGTGATTCGAGCAGAGTGGTCGTTTGGAACGCTGCCAGGTCGACCAGGCCAAAGGCACTTGAGAACGAATCGGTATGGGCATCGGGTCGCCAGAAATGCGTGATATATGACTGGGATGGAGGGCTTTGGCCGGGCACACCATGTGGAGAGGAGTTTGAAGGCAGCAATTCCAGGTAATGTTCGTAGATGCGTGAATCAACTTCAAGGTCGAGTTCAGGCTGGAAGGTGGCTGCGTTAATTTCTCCTTGCACAAGGTGCAGAAACCAACGCGCCTCGCTCGCAATTCTGTTTTCCAAGCGGGGGATGACCCATTTCCAGAAGGATTTTTGATATTCGTCTGAGGGTGGGTATAGTTGGAAGTGCGCGCTCATGAGAACATGGTTGACAAGAAAGTCGTGGATGCTCTGCGCTTGCAGATGAGAGGGAAAGTGCAGATGGTTCGGAAGTATAAGTGAGGAATACCCCCTTAGCATCTGGAAAAGATCTTCATGGATGGGGTCTGGGGAAAATGACATCCACGAATAAAATCAGATTTGCTCCCAACAAGACAATAGCGAATTTCAATAGATTTTCCCGAGCAAAGACGCACTAGGCGGGAGTCCACAGACTGAGCTTTCTACACGTTTTTTGAAGATGGTTAAGGGAAAGAATGAAGTTGTTTGACATCCGAGCCATGCATCATGTCCAGGCTTAGAGTGAACTCCCACTTTGCAGATAACTTTACTCGGCCTCTGAGCTTGACAAGCCCCTCGACTCCCGAGCATGCACCCTTGTCGCCCCTCCCACTAGTGTTCGAGTCAACGGAAACACTGCGCTCTCTCCTGGTGTCTCTGAAGCCTCCAATATCGCAGACTGCAGTAGATGATGCCTTGGAATATCTTGATCGAGCAGACCGAAATACTTTGCTTGCCACAGAAGATTCCCAAGCAAGGGCCTTGAAAGACGCTGTCGTTGCCCAAGTTGCCGTTGGATTATATGCTCAGTCTCTGGACATGTATCTGGACGAGGCAACAGAGATCGAGGCTGAAGCCGAATGGTGGGCCAATGTCGAGCGCTCTTATATCAATGTAGCATGGTTTCTACTCCAGAGTATGTCTGCATTTTTCTAGTCCGGATTTGAATTGACCGCAAGTCTATAGCATTTCCCACCCGAGTGGCTGATGTGCTGCACACTGTTCTCGATGCTCTACGAGAGCAGCGCCTACCATTTCGACTATCGTCGTTCACCCCTTCTTCCCTTTTCCGCCTGCTACCCTCTACTGGCCTCCACCCGTCCGCGTTGACCAGTTCCTTCTTCCCTCACCTAGAACACGACCGGACGTTTTCATCTTTGCTCTGGTCCCCATCCCGACCGTCGTCCTCCCGCACCGTTTCGCAATATCTACGGTCCATATGGTCGACTATATTTCTACCCTTAAATTTGGCGCGAGAAGAGTGTCGGTACAAGCGCAGAAAGCTGGAAAAACTGAGGGACCAGCGCGCGGAAGAGCTCGGGCGTCTTGCTCAACTCAGAATTTCAGCGGGCTCTGGGCCATTTGATGGGAGACTTCCGAGCCAGTTGCTGTTCTGTCTCAGCGGCGAACTGACTTCAGCCCAAACTGACGACGTCGCAAACATCCAACGTATCTCTTCGACGTTACTTCCTGCGCGCATTGCTGCTCATGTCAATGCAACCCGTCCACTTTGTCGGCCTTCCCGGCTTGTTCTTTTATGGCCGAAGCTCCTCCTCCTCCCGCCCCTTACAATATACACTCTGCGGTCGTTGCATGCCTCGCGAGCTTCCATCATGGAGATGGCTCTGGAAGCAAGGGAAACTGTAGAAGGATTCATCAAGAACTCGCTCGTCGAACCCCTGAAGGAAATCCTGAAGACTGTCAGGACAGGCGGCGAGGATGGCGTAATTGTCCGTAAAGAAGGCGTTGCCGCCGACTTGGATGTACAGTCTCGTCGCTTCACCCCGCTACTCGCTAATGCCCTCAATTAGTCGCTTGAGCGCATGACACTGTCTCTTGCGCGAGACCAGCTGCATTACGACTCTACGCAACTCGCAGCGCTGTCCAAACAAATCAGGCTCGGGGACCTCACACCCGTGCTCCAACTATACGAAGAGGACATAAAAAAACCAGTCAAGTCTGCGCTCACGGGCACCCTCCTCCGATCGATGTTTATTCAAGTCCAAAAGGCCAAGGTTAGTCTCCAGTTGCCAAAAAAAAAATCGACCCATCCACAGATGACACTAGGTGGACATTGATCAAGCCTTGGCCGGAATCGACAAACTGCTAAATCGCAGGAGTTAACCTTCGCGTTTGTCGGGCTGGCGCCGGCGCTGGTAATCGTAACTCTCCTAGGAAGCAATATACCTCGCCTCTGGCGCAGTAGTAAACAACGGCGATTCGGGGGACGGACCGGACGCGCAGACGCGTGGTCCGCCATGCGGTACGTCCTTTCCCAAACCACCTCCAAGGTGCATCTTTTGACCACCACCCCCAGCCGCATCGAGCGCCTGTTGGTGTCGCAGCCACGCGTGACCGTCGCGGCGTGCGACTCGCTCCCCGCGCTCACGACGGGCCTGCTGTTGATCTCCGTCACGCGCCTGCGGACGTACGCGGAGACGAGCCTGCCACGGCGGACGCGGCTACGGGCGGGATTTCTGCAGGACGTGGGGGACCTGGAGGACCCGGCGATGCCGCGGGAGGAGAAGTTGCGCGTCGTGGAGCGCATGTGGCGGAGCTGGGGCGGGGTGCTTGGGTGGGGCGAGGTTGCGGGCGAGGGTATTTAGATTGTGAAGTGAACGTTCAAGTTGGACTCACGAAAGAACGGAATATGCGCTAGCGCTATGATGCAATCCTGGGATGATTCGTTTTTCTCTGTTCTCCATTCGCCATGTTTCACATTTTCCAATCGCTACTTCTGTTGTGCTACGTTCTACTACTTACGTGTACATAACGTTACAATGTTGCAGTTGTCATCGCAGCTGAATCGACACTGCCACAATCTCATCAAGAACGCTAACTTGCAAATGTAACATAAAGAGGTGGAGGCGTGGAACTTCCCGTTGAATAGCTCCCCCATAGCTTGAATCACAGGAGAACTTGGCAGGGCCGCCATGGGCATAATAGGTGACTTAAATACGCGGCACTTGACGCGCAACTTACTCCAACCTTCAGTTTGCTTGAAATTGTACATCTTGTTCTTGGCGCTTGTTGGTGCCAGTCCCCAGTTACTCCACCCCAGAGGGAGGCCACTGAATGTGGTCCGACGGCGAACTCTCCTGTTGCGTGCCAGGCGACAAAGTTTCCCAAACAGACGTTCTTCTCCGCTGCTAACAGTGGTCTTCCCGAGGGGACGTACATCGCGGCGAGTCTCGCGGGTGCATTGCAGCTCGCAGACTATCTGGACGCCTACCCTAATGCCAGTGTCAGAAATCTCCTCATCTCCGACGCGACTGTTCACGATCTTGCCACGGATTTTGGATATGGAGAGACTGAATTCCATTATATCGATCTCCTTCCCAACGGCTCGCTCGCCGAAGGGCAGGTGGACTATGTTCCTGTGAACACCAATATATCGCACCACCTCGCCCAGACCCTCCGCAATCTCGAGACTGTCTCTGCTCGCATCATGGACAAGGTCGCTCCAACACTCGAGAGCCTTTCATATCTAGCGTATATCAGAATCTGGGATAACTATGGGCCCTACTGGCACAGGAACCCACAGACAACCGCACTCTCATCGTCCTCGACCGCGAATTTCCGCGTTTGTCTCACCTTACATTGCGGGGTAACCAGTGGGGCTTTCGCAACCTTCCAGAACGGGTCACTCATCTGCATATCGTGTCCGGTGGTTTTCCCCCACTATCCATTGTTCGCAAGGCTGTACCGTCTGGGACTCACATTCGGTTTTCCGGAAATCTTCCCCAAGAGTTCAGTGCTACCTCAATGTTCATAGTCCAGTGGACTAGGTCGTTGATGGATAGAATCGTGGGAAGGTGGGTTCCCTTGCGTCTCTGTATATTAGAAATTAGAACTCAACAGACAAAACCATTGCAGCGCAAATTCTCCCATCATCGTAACCCAGCCGAATTTCAGCCCAAGTCTCAATCGCGGGGTGCGGTGCGGAAATCCCGGTATAAAACATAACTGCATGCTGGCTCGCCTTGGCCGTAATCGCGATCTGCACCTCAGCCTGCCGACCACGGAGGATTATCATCGGTACGGTGTTACCTATGAGGAATTGCGTCTATTCCCCCTCAGCCGAGCTATCACCGAATTCGAAGATCGAATTGGAGGAGGGGAAGGAGAGTGGGCAATTCCAGAGAAGGACGAAACGTACTCGAAGCTAAGTTCTTGGGCTGGTTGTCGGTAATCGATGTGTATAAAATCGGATGTCTACTCGTTTTCTGTACAACTTGAATTACAATACTTAGTAGGGACAGTCAGAGTAGGCGATTCGGACGCGATTCAGGCCTGTGATTCGAAAGTGATTCTTGAATTTATTTATTGCCTGAATCGTGGGTGAATCGCCGTCAGTTCTGACAGTCCCGTTTTGAAACACGATTCTGATGTGCTTCTGATGTGCTTCAGGTGTTCTTGATCCGAATCGCTTGTGAAGCGCCATCCTGAATCGCGCTTCAGCGATTCAGACGTGACTCAGAATTTCGGTGATTCTCCCACGCTTTAATGCAACTTAATCGTTTCTGAATCGCGGGCCTTAATCGATTAATCACGTATGAATCCCCTACTCTGTCTGTCCCTAGTAACTAGGAAGGGCGGACTTCGTCGGCAGAGACTTTGCTTGTAGTAGTATGCATGTAAACAGTAAAATGAGGGCAATGGGAGCAGAAATTTTCGGGATGAGTGACCCGGATTAATGGGTGGGGGGATTACGCCGAGGCCTCCTACGTCCTTGATGTGTTTGTGTGTCATTGAATGCTCTTGTTTGGTCCGATTTTTCGCGCCTTAACGGGCACGTGCGTTTTTTTCATGTTTTCACTCGTACGATGTACACGTCAACTTTGCCATCCACTTCCTCGGCGTTGCATCTCGTCTTCTGTTCCCAGACGACGTGAAACCGACCCGGATGCAGACGCTAGCAAGGCGGAGGGTCGTAGTCGAGACGATGCGGACCCAGATGGCGAATTCAAAACTTTCAAGGCATTCCTCCAAGGGAACGAGAAATACAAGATTGCAAAACCACGAAACTGGATGGGCGAAACAGAAGATGCAGTATGTCGCCCTCTATGTTCGTCGCTGTCACTCAACGCTACTTTCCAGCCCTTTCCTATGAATCCGTCATTCAAACCGCCCACTCCGATCTCCGATACCGTGCGGACACGAATGTACTCACAGTACATGAAAGATCCACAAAAGCATAGCATCCGAGCGCTCTCGCAAGAACACCACGTCAGCTTGAAGCGCGTCGAAGCGATACTGCGACTGAAAGGCTTAGAGGCCGCATATGTAAAGGTTCGTGCTGGCAACATCTCGTTTCTTAGTCTGTGCTTCTCGAATGATGATTGAAAAACAAATCGATTAG
Organism: Mycena sp. CBHHK59/15; assembly: GCA_029204085.1. NCBI lineage: Eukaryota > Fungi > Basidiomycota > Agaricomycetes > Agaricales > Mycenaceae > Mycena > Mycena sp. CBHHK59/15. The sequence continues at coordinate 329,616 of JARGXW010000039.1, forward strand.
TCTTTAAGACACCTACATGGTTACAATTATTTCATATCTGATTCTCTCTCTATCCTCTTCTTCCTTTTTTTCTACTCGTTCTAACATTCTGGCTTGGTTTAGGTATTATTAACGCTTAACCTTCCCCTGCGCGCTGACTGACTCCATCTATCTCTCCGGCTACTAGGAGGTTAGTGTTTTATCCTTGTTTTTCAATTTGTACTACATCGTGATGAGACTATATTTTCATTCGCGAATCGTAAGACAATTCGGTGCCCTTACATCACTCGGAGTCTGGTTAAAACGATTTCAACCTCATCTGATTCATTCCTCTTCATTTCTCCTTCGTACTCATGTTCACTGCACTGACGTTACAATCGTTCTTACAGAACAAGCCTCTACAAACTGGCTTCCGATGGGGCATGGAGATGCTCTTAGGCGTCAAGAATGTTGCCCCGGATAGAGACGACGTGCATGCGGCCGATATGCTAGAACAGGAAGAACACCGTGATGCTGCTCGTCAACGTTTCCAACGTCAATACTGGGAGTCTATCGCGGACGACGGAAAGGCAAGTTGTTATATGTTTATCTATCGACCGTCCTCTGACTATTCGTTTAGGAGCCAATCCTTCCTGCTTCTCTGGAATCTGCTCAAAAAGTCGCTAAGCGATACGCGCAGGCAGCGGAGGACCACAAGTCGTCCAATCCCCGTCTCATGCCCCGTTTCAAAGACACGGATGTCATCAAGTCGCCCCGACAGAAGATACAACGAGTGGTCAGGGAAGGCCGGATGCCTATCCATTTCGTTGATGTTGGAGGCAAGTTCATTGATGTGGACGAGCGCCTGAGGAGGATGGCTGTGGCTGAGAGACGCGGCCACCTCCACGCAAGGAGGTCGGATGAGAAAGTGCTAAAAGGCTATTTGAGGGGCAGGACTCCCGATGAGCGTGCTCGGCGAGCATTGATCAAACGAGAGCAGCGATCGCCATCCTAATTTCTAAAATCACATATGTACTGTATCTACCAATCATTGTTTCTTGCATTGTTTCCTGCGTGGAGAGCACCACTTGCCCGAGTTTCCTCTGGAGGTGAAGCCGAAATGTCCCGAGTCCGGGCTAATAGTCCATTACGTTCTTTCGTATAATATCATCTACATTGCGTTCGAGCGCTCTATGGCCGTCTGCCAGTCATTCACAACGTCCAACACCGCGTCGATATGTTCCACGGACAGTTCCGCATTAGCATCCAGTGCGATGCACTGTGCACTACTCACAGCATTTTTAATCTGTGGAGAGGACAGCTCAAAACTGAGAAACACGAGCACGCTAAAAGAACGAACCTGTCTGCCATTCATCGGAATTTTGGCTAGCCGATCGAGGGTCTCGGGAGTGATGTCTGCAGGATTTTTCAACGCCTTGGCGAAGAAAGTTCGCCAGATCTGTTTGCGGGAGTCGAAGCCAAGATCTGGGTAGTGTATTGAGAAGTGTATTCGGCCTATGATAAACAGGTCAGGGAATCAACGCGCGGGTGGAGCGACACAATGCGTACTCTCGAATGCGGCGTCACATTGCGCGATCAAGTTAGTTGTCAGGATCAGGATGCCTTGGTAGTACTCCAGCTGTCTCAGGAAGATGGACACAAGGGCGTTGCGAGTGACGTCCATTGTGTTCCGCTGCTGCAGAAAAACTTCTGCCTCGTCGAGCAGCAGTACGGCGTTCCACGTCTGGGCGAGCTCCAAGATGCGCGTCAGCCGCTCGTCCAGCTCTTCGGGCTTCGTGCCTAGCTCTCCGGCGCTGACGACGTACAGCGGCCGGTGCGTCACCTCTGCGACGGCCTCCGCCGTGAGGGTCTTCCCGCAGCCCGGGCTGCCGGAGAAGAGCCCGATGAGACCCTTGCCTTTGCCCTTGATGACGTCGTCGAAGAGCGCACTGCGTGCGGTGTGGCTCTTGACGAGCGAATGGACGAGCATTTTTTGCTTGGAGCCGAGCACAAGAGAGCGGAAGGCTTCGTCGGACCAGACGATGTCTCCGAGCCGGTCCATCGCGAAGCCACCTGAAAGGCCGTCAGAACACCGGAATGGATGGGTTGGTGTGGGACGTTGTTTCACGTACCCCACGTCTTTGCGCCGAAGCAGAAACCGACCGCGACAGGCGTGCAGATCATATACTGCTCGTCAGTAAGGTCGTCCTTATCGAGTCTTCTATGTACACTGCACAGAAGAGTTATAAATTTAAATTGGACAGGAATGCGACGGGAACTTACCCGAGGCTGAGTTCAGAGTTTGGTTGGAAGAGGCGAAATGCAACTGGGTCGATCATCACACGCCCATGCGTCTGAATCGAGCATTTGTAAGTAAGAATACCACCAGCTTCGTTCCTGAGCATTAAAACAACTTACATTGAATTTGAATTGTCTGATGTCCCACTGCGAGTTTGTAACCTCTCGTACCCCCGGACCACTGATCTCTCTGTAGCTGTGTTCCTCCAGGTTAACGAACTTTTTGCCACGCTTGATGGCATGCTCGCAGAGAGCCTGCCTGTTTGGGTGATATTCTATCGGCAATATAGGGAGGTCTTGGATTTTGCGTGCTCCGCGGAAACTGTTGAGCTCTAGTAAGTCCCGCGCCAAACCAAAAGAGACTCCGTCGTTATTGACAACGTCGCAAGCAATGGACGCATAGAGGGATCCATCTGAGCGGCGAGAGTACTCGAAGCTTCGGGCTAGGAGGATCTGGGGCTGCTCTGTGAAGCTATGATAACGATGCACATAGGTATTTGGCGGAAATAGAACCCAAAGGAGCTCATAGGAGATCCCATGGTGAGAGACCATTGCTTCGAAGTCACTGATCGTGTCGGCGTGATCATCTCGTATATATTGCAGAGCAGTTGTAATGTCGGAGACCAACACCTCATCAGGTTCAGACTTCGACGTTTCTTCTTCCAGTTTTTTAGCCAGACCGGGACCGCAGTGAAAGAATTGCTTTGGATTGATCTATAGAATCGGACCATGAGCGAAAAGATTTTCTGTGGACCTGCTCAAACTGACGACGGGGTTATTTGCGGTGAGGGTCAAGCCTTCTACATCGCTATTGATCTCCAGAAGAACCTGGCACAAAATCGTGCTCTTGATATCAATTTCTGTTCCAGTGTGCCGTCCTTTCTCGTCGATTAGCCGTCGGATAATCAGAACTGGTTTCTTGTTGCTTAGTTTCTTGACAGGCTTGCTTGTCTTCCGCAGAGTTGTGGAGAACGTCCTCCTGCAACAAAAACATCAGCCCTGGGGCAATGTGGCATCAATGCGGCGCACAGATCGAAGCTGCCGAGGTCGCAATTTCACAGTCAATCAGGCTGGCTCACAAGGTTCGACGCAGGACTTACTATTCGTCATAACGGAGAATTCGTGGCTGCGGAGCTTTGGACGCATCCGGTTCGGTGACCGTCTGCGCCTTCGACTTGTCAACGGAGCTCATGATATCGGGGGGTAGTGATTGGGATGGGATGGTAAAACGGAGGCTTGCAAGTGTGATCTTGGAGGGTTTATGTCGGAGGAGAACAATGAGGTGAACCTGAAGCTATGCCTTTGCTGTGTTGCATGCCTATAAGTACATATATAATCTGTGGCCGCCAATAGGGGCTAGGATAAAGTACCGATTAGGCACCGCTGCACCGCTTTTGGCACCGCTGATACCGCTCGACTACCGCTGATACCGCTCGACTACCGCTGATACCGCTCGACTACCGCTTGAACTACTGCTCATTCACCTCTTTCTAATGGGACTGGCTAGTACTTCAGTCTCCTGTATAGTCATAGGTACAGGTACAGGAACTCAAGCTCATTGCATGTACTCCTTGGCCACCTCACTCAGTGAATATCCTTTCAAGACCTGTGTCTGGATTCCGCGCATAATTATGTGGACCAGCCTCTGTCCGTCACTACCAGAAGAACCTCCGACAGCAGCAAGCTCCATATAAGGTCATCGGGGATACCACGGCCAGCCGCTCGGCGCAAAGTCTCGGTATGTGGCTACTGCATGGCGGAAATTCATGAGTTGTCATTCACGCAAAGGAATACCGCTGGTCTAGGCTGCAGCACCACTCCTGGTCACGCCATCAACGCCCGAAGACGCCGCACTGCTCAAAGAGGACAAGCGTGAAAGCTCGGAGGGAAAAAATGCAATAACAACAGGTAAAGTCAACGACACGGCAAATTACTGTACAAACTTAGGATTGAACTCACAATCATCTGCTTAGAGGGCTATGGCTCCTGAAGCATTGTACACAGCCTAGCATGTCAAACCAACCGCACCAAGAAGCCCTTTGTACTCATGCTTGGTAGACACACCACAGGTCATCGAGTACTGTTTCTGGGCGCTCTGGACCTGTTATGCTTGCGTGATGCCTTGAATCGTCAGTCCAAAGGTATGCCATAGCCGCCCATCCGTGAATTGACTTCCTTCTGATGCCCGTCCTCAACCAGCTATATTTCCGCACATGACTGGTTTTTTTACCCCCCCCCGGCTTTAGCCGGAGGCAACGATGCAAGCTACATTTGGCGTGCGCTTTGCCCGACGTCCCTGTCCACTTGGTGCGCAGTCGTGGTCTCTCCACCATGCTGTGTGCTGCATCCCCAGCCCAAGTGCCTGCCGCCAAGCTTCCCGCGGCCCGGACGACGTGCGCGTTGAGTAGCGGCCTGGGTGCTGTGAGCCTCAAGTTGTGACACGTGTTGGCTCGGGACAGCCTGTGTGCGCGTTCGGACGATGCTTATGTCTGCATCTGGCTGCACTTCGCACGACTGCGAGGTTCGTACGATACACCAAACACCTTTATCAGGTCAGTGCACACTTACAGTCGAACTGAGGGTGGTGATGCTAATGAAACCCTGCTCAAAGCATACGGCACTCCCTTTGCGACATCATTCGATTCCGCCGCCACTCACGACTTTCGGGTGCAGCATTGTGACCTCCGCCTCTGAGCTTCTCGACCGTATACGGACATTTGCTCCCACCTTTAGACAACTCTCATAGTAGTGCAACTGTCTGCCAAAGATTTGGCCACCGGGCCCAGATGTATGATTACTCATGTCTAATTATCACCCAATAGCATTTGTTTCCACACCCTGAAACTAACTCAGTGCTCGTTCCCTGCTTTTCTGCTTCATCTTTAGCCTTGGTTTTGGTCGTGGCTGCTTGGGCTCTTGCATAGTAGGAATGTCTGAGTCGCTCAAGCTTCCATCACTGAAGTTATCACCGCGCTGAAGAAAGGGCATTTGTAAGGGGTTCAGCCTCGGAATGAGGAGCACATACTGCATACACCTCCTCGTCCGGTGCTCTGTAATCCGACCAGTGATCAGGTAAACCAGTGTAAGGAACCCATCGACCCTGATGATTGCCTGCATCCAGTCCCCACTGTTCGTCCCCAGCCGGTCCCGCTGCATCCGAGCATTCGAACATGTATTGTTCAAGCAGAGATAGACATTCACGATCTACATCCACCAGAGTGATCCGTCCAGTACTCTGCTGCCGAGAAAAGGCCAAATTCCAAAGCTCCTGCTGCTGCTTTTTGGCAGAGGTTGCGCCGGTGAAACCCGGTGTATTGCGGAGTTCTGGTTCATTCCTCGCGGCGATGACGATGGTGATGGCGTGTGCATGCGGAGGGCATCCTATCCATTGCACGACATTCTCTTTGGCCAGAGGGATCTTGTTGTAGAACCAATTGCTGATTTGGGACTGATCTAACAGTGTGAGGTCCCCCGTGAATGGGACTGTTGTCTTCTTGGCTTCAATTGCATACTTGACAGCGGGGATTCTCTTGTTTTCTTCTAGTGGCTGTGCGAAGATTGAAAGCAAGACATTGGCATACGGGCGCAATATACTATCAATTTCCTCGGTGTACGGTGTGGTTGGGAATAGAGCCAGGACATCTTGTTCCTCCGGAATCTCATGAGCGTGAGTCCATTTACCCAACTGACACTGATTATTAGCTAGTGAATCATTGAGCGGCAGGCACTCACCCGGATACTCCTACGTCGGGTCTGATCTCCGTACAACGAGTCAACAAGATCAGACTCAGGGACAACAGCATCTAACTCAGGCTTCTCGGCCCTGAATTTGCAGCCATGCCACCACTGCACCCGCCATCCTATACTACCTGGCACTTTGTGCAGCAAACATACCGGGTACCAATATTTGCCATGCTTTGTGAGGCCACCCAAGCCTGGGCTACAGTTGGATTAGCAAGTAGGCAGGAACATAACTTGAAGTTAATAAGAATGATAGTACGCACACAAACCATGTGTTTGCCTTTCGTGTGCTATGTATTCTGGTATAAGTTATTGTTGCGGAGTAGGTTTATGACAGTGACATACCAATATGAGTGTGGTGCTGGTGGAGGAGCAGCTGAAGATACAAACTCGGGCGGCATGAATCACAGAAGAATTTCTCGTGGGGTTTGAGCCTGCTAGCTCGTGCGTAGCGCTGGCACGGCATATGCGACCACAGCTGGCATGCATCACACGCAATGACTTCAAGCCCGTCTGCCCATTCATGACCACTACCACAAGCTCTGCAACGGCACGAAAACGGAAAGTTAGCTGTCCCGTGTTTTGTTTGGCCACTGACTGTGCTATTCTTGCTCTGAACACGTCGCTTTTTTGCTGGAGGTGGTTTGTCGTGGACTTCAGCCTCTGATTCGTCTAAGTCGCCATCACCATTCAACCGTGCAGACGGGCTCAAGCCGCGTGGTTTGTTCTCGGAGTTAGTTTTAGGATCAATTAGAAGGTTCAAGTTTGCGGTCGAGCCGTCCGAGTCGTCGCCACAGTTCAAGGGCGCCCACGCCCAAATCTGGCAAGGGGGGCTCCAAATCGATTAGGTTGTACTGCTGGTGCAGTCTCCGAGTCTCCGGTCTTCTTCTTTCGTGGGGATGGAGTCCTAGGGGTGGCGAGACTGCAACCCATTCTGTTCGATTTCCTTGCTTCTGTCGAGTCTCATTGTCCAACCAAAACATGTCACATCGTTCCATAACTCGCGTATTCGGATGAGAGAAATTGAGTGTGTAGGCACAATGTTTGACTTGGTTGATATGATTTCCAAACCCGCTTTGTGTGCCCGAGCTGACTGCTCCTTCAGGAATAGGTGCTGGGCTGCAACACCTCCGCGCAGATGGTAGACAAGTGAGTATACCTTATACCCCGGTGAAAGATTTATGGCCGAAAGCGGGCCAGTAAGCAAGCCTTTCAGAGATGTCTCGCCGTTCGAGACTGCATGTCCTTCATGCTTCATTCCATCGTAGTCAAAGACAGTTTTCCCATCGCCACCGACAAATCGGGCAGTGAAATGCTGCATCTGGGGGTTGCAATGTGCATGTCCAACCAGATCATAGACAACTCCAGCGTCCTTGAGTACAGCAGGACATTGTGAGAGCGGAGAGAACTTTTGCCGTATGTCCCATTCATTCTCTGGTCCCGGGTTGACATTGAAGATCAACATAACCGGAAGGCTGGCAAAAACCTCCCATGCAGTCGCATGTCCGTCACATAGTACATCCCCGGAGGATGAATGCCAGCAGGCAGCAAGTGGTACATGATGTCTATTATCAATCCGCGTAAGACTCTTGAACCAATCTTGGATGTCGCCAAGGAATGATTTCGAGTTTTCAACATTTAAGGCCAATGGTTTGCGCTGTGCAATCTGACTGACTTGCCAATGATTTGCTGTTGATCCGACACAGCTCTTGAACTGAAACGTATAGGGATTGAGGAAGGCATGGAAATTATGGCCCTGCAATCCAGCCTGAATATACTGTGGGTCCGAGTCGTCGAACATTGCCCAGAGCCAATCCTTCAGAAAACCAGGTTTACTTTAGAGACTTGAAGATGAGCGAGTCGGATTGGGCTGCTTACAAATAGGGTCTGACTCGCGGTCATGCTTCTTACAAACGGGGCGCGCTCAGACTCAAAAAGCAAACGCCTGATGCCGTCCCGCTGCATACGGAGCAGGGCACAACCACCGTCACCGTAATGCTGATACAAATCTACATTATTGAAGCGGATGCTGACTGAATTGGCGAGTTTCGACAGAAAGGATGTGGTAGGCAGATCGGAAAAGAGTCGCTTGAAGCACGATGAGTAATCCCTTTCAGCTGTCATCCAGAAGAGCTGGAGACTCGTGTCCAACCAACAGGACATGTCAACCCATGGACAGCCTGCCATAAATTTTAATGGTTTTTCCGGAGTTCTCTTGCGCTTTGATCCTAACAGGCTTTTGCTTGTGTCGGGTGGCCGGCTATCTGTCTTACCATTGAAGCCGCTCTGTGTTGCAGGCCGATTCAGCTTAGTCCGCCCAAAGGCATGGGCGGTCTCTTTCCAAGGTTCTTGCTTGCCGTATCGAGTGAGAACTCCGTCTGGAAACAATGGAACTGGTGAGCACAAATCCAAAGGCAACAGTATTCAAGTTTGGACTCACGTTTCTCCCCATTTGCAAGCAGCTCATAATGTTCAACAAATTTGACGATACACTCCATCCCACCCAAAAGGGAGTGACCCTTCCCCACGGCTGCGTAAATCTTGAAATGCTGAGCTTCCTCTGCATTTGTAGATTCTGGAATAGAGTCCCATAAAGCTGGGCTCATGATACGGTAGCTCCGAAACAGCATTATCGCATGGCTAGGTCGAATCCACCAACGGATCCAGTGCTCTGCCAACGGAAATTCTGCTATGAATGCTTCGGCATGTTTAGTAAATTCATCGATGTCATCAATTCAAGCATTTTGCGGGCGTGATGGCAAAGATGTCAGCTCGACCGGATGAACGACACCGCTGATCTTCTGGACTCTCTGGATCTGATTCCGGAAGTGTTGGACACAGCCTTTCAATAGTGCGAAGCTTCAGTTTGCAGCTCCTCCACGGTGCGGTATTTGATGATTGGCTTTTCCAGTAGTCAACAAAGGCATAATAAAGCCGAGGCGCTCGCTTCGCTGAAGTCTAGAACTAGTGAATATTAGTAGATATCCAAACCTTAACAATTGTCATCGCACATTTGCTAACATCCCATTTGAATATTGAAGGCCTCTCCGCTCACACTCTTCCATGATGAGAGGATGAGTTGAAGAAAATGGAGTCGGTAATGCTCTGAAGTTGCACCATTTGAATAACTAATGAGCCTGGTATCCATTTTCTTGAGTCAACAGAATAGACAGAGCTGATAAAAAGCATGGCATTGAGAGCGAGAAAAAAGGAGTAAGTGGCGTCGGACACAATGCCGTTTACAGCTTCATTCTCGATGCGGTGATCCTTCACTAGCTGAGCGGCCATAAATGGTGTCTGCATTGTGATTACAGAAACCACTCCAATCGTAGACTGGCGAATAAAACCCGGATGGGCTTTTTCAAATGCAGCAAAGTCGGCCAGAACACCGTCAGCACCTTTCCCATTTTTCTTCCCAAGAACCTGCTTCCTCTCGTGTTTGATCCGGTCGGTATTCATCAGAACGGGCGAAATATCTGCAACAGACTTCCCGGGGCCATTCACACCTGGCACACCAACGAGAAGTCGGAGGGGCCCATTCCGGGGGTGAGCGGTGACGATCTCTTGAAACTCTTCCTTTTCCAATTTGAATAAATGCAGGCGATGTGTACACCGAGGATGATCATGATGGCCGCCATTTTCATAATAAATCCCGTACTTGAATGAATATAGAGTCGAAATTATAGGGCAAGGGATATGTGAAAGAGCAGCACCACATCTACAATCCTTCGAGAGTTGATGCTGGATCCGGGCGAGGGTGCTTTGTGGCCGTACAATGATTGCACATGACTTGTTTTCACACTTGATTACACCGTGACATTTACGACGTGTTGTTTTACCACCCTGCCAGGTTTCAGCTGTTGCCGACTGATTTGGTTTTCCACCTAAGACTGAATACGGCCAGTGGACCATCAAATTGTTGAGAGCCTTGGCTTCTGTATAGCTGAATAAGTGGCAAAAATCGCCGTCGGGGAACCCATCCCAGATAAGTTCCCGCGATTCCGGAGGTTGATCGATGTCCATCTCGCTGTCACTCGAACTAACACGTTGGACCTTGGATATGTCTGAACGAGGCAGGGTTGTGGTGGCTTAGGAAGAGGAGGAGCCAGAGGCATTGGCATGTCCCGGGATGACTCGGAGTGAGTGAAGTTTGCAGAAGCCACAGTAAATCCGCCGTGTCCTGGGTTTCGACTCAGAATGAATGGTGCTTGTTCTCTCTGCTGAACAGATCTCTGCAGTATAGGCCCCTGTGTGTTATGTTCATTATTAAATGATGGTGTTGCCCCGAAGTGATTGAAGCGCGATGGAACCTGATAGCGTTGATTCTCGTAAGATGAAAGGTTTGGACGGTCACAGTCATGCCAGAGACCCGGCCATATTCTGCAGATAGATTCATCGATTGGTATTGTTGTGGAAGGGTAGTATTATCAGAGGGTTGTCTGATAGGTCGGTAATACGAAGGGGGTTGTATATCAGCATGCTGTCGCTTGGTCGGCATTCCACGGGGCCGTCTCCAGGCAAATATGTTTCCTAACAGAGGAGAAGTTTCAAAGTCCTGCACATCTACTTCGTGAAAAACTGATACCTTTTTCATCTCGTAAAGGCTCAGCATTCACGTCGGAAAGATGATCTGTCAGTGGGGCATGAGTGGCACAGTGAGGATGAGAGATTGGAGGAATTACACTCTGGAAGAGATTGTTCAAAGCAATAATTATAGGCCTTCTTCACAAACCCCTGGAACAAGATGGAGTCAACCCGACTCGGAATACATGCAAGCAGTTTTAATACTCACAAAGACCATGGTTTGTTCAGAAGGCTGCCGATAGTAAGGTTATTTAGTATCTAGAATGATTATATCTGAATTGCTGTGATTAGAATGAGCGGAGGATTAGCCATGGGCATTGCGAAAGAAATTCTGTTGGTCGAGTCCACGTGATGGACGCGTCGGATGATGAACGCGTAGGATCGACAATTCTCAAAGTGGAATATTCCTAAATACGGCCTGCTGAGGCTGGAGGTTTTTACGGTGCTGCTAACTTGGCTGAGTTGTATTAAAACCAAAGGATATAAGACCTTTTAACATTCCTCATCTGCATCTGCATCTGGGTCTCCCTCCATTTCCTCCCTCTCCGCTTCACCGCCAGAGTCACCACCGATGGTGAGATCCTCAACATGTTTGGGTCACAAAGCTTCGGCCGAGCAAACACGGATGGGCCACCAAAAGATGTATTGCTGCTGCCTGAGTCTGCACTGTGATCTGAATGTTCTTCGTCCAAATGATGTGAGTTGTCGACCGTGACATTGAAGTGATGAGCTGTAGGAAATTAGTCTTCACAGATATGATGAGCAGTAATTGCCCACAATCAATCAGCATGTCGGGTGCTTGGAATCTGACACGGCGAAGAGATGCCGGGTCACCTGCTCCTCTGTCAAACTTGACTCTAGGTTCACTGGAGTCTTGGTCGGGAACGGCGCGAATCGGGGTCTGTCTTTTGAAACCGCAGCCAATGTATGCGTGAACGGGGGGTGAGAATGAATCCCCATGTGTTGAAACCGGGCACCCTCCAAGAATAGATGAATGCTCCAAGAAGCACCGCAGTCACGGTGCCGGAGTATAGCGCCGCATAAGCACCGTTCAGCCAGCTGTTGCGCAATATGATTCCCCGAAGAGCTGGAGGGCAATGAACACCACAGAACTCGTTATAGCATTCTACACCTCCCCGACATCGACGTTGCATCAGTTTGCCTCGTTGCCAGGTTGCAGCTGACACTGACCCTTTACGTGGACCTAAAGCCTCAGAAGTCCATTGAACTTCTAACATGTTTGTACTCTGTACTTGCTGCTGGCCAAAAAAGCATACAAAGGAACAATTGGGCCATCCATCCCATTGGCTTGCTACCGGTGACAGCATCTCATTCACAGTGCTGTCGGGAGAATCTTGTCGAGTGTTGGGTGTCAGAGAGATAGGAGCTATCTCGCCGCGGGCATGTAACTTGGTGACCGAGTTCAGTTTTGAGTTGGACACAGCAGTTTGGGCCGCGAATGAGTCGGACGGCGCTGGCATGGAAGAAATGCGAAGAAGCGGACTGGGTTCAAGACGGACGGTGCCAATGAGGTTCCCTGATATATATATATGTGAGAGAAATGAGTGGAATTTTATAAGTGCACACCATCTTGATCGTAGTGTCGAACGGGGACCTTGTTGTCTTTCTTTGGTGTTGCTGACACAATAGTCCCGATTCGATGCCCTGCGAGTGTTGTTCGACTGAGCGCGGCTGGAAAGTGATGGAGGGAACTTGCCTTCGTCATCGTAGTATGGCAGGTGCGTGTTTTGACGCTGTCTTGGTGGAAGAATTCGGCCAATCAACTGTCCTATCAGCCGATGAAATGCTGCATTGAGTGGCTAGACAGAGGATTGACGGCTCTAGTGTACCTCCTTCGTTGTAGTATGGCAGAGGATCAGTTGTGTTCGATGACGGCAAAGGCCATGAGAATCCCTAGCAAGAGATACTTCAAGAATGCCCGACCGTGATTCCGAGCCTGCCAGTTGACATACAAAAACCATAGCCAGCTTGAAGTCGGAGCGGGAAAGCCAGAGACCAAGGAAGCCGGAGATATACACTTCAGTTGCCGCTGAGTATCGGGTGGCTGCCAGACGTGAGTATCGTTCAACACTTTAGGTGCAGGACTACCGCTGTGGCAGTGCTATTACCGCTGCACCGCGCTAAGCTCGCTAAACTTCGCTAAACTACCACAGTACTACCGCTTATGTACCGCTAAACTACCACAGTACTACCGCTTGTGTACCGCTAAACTACCGCTCGATTACCGCTTATATGCCGTCGAGTCCCGCTAGACTACCGCCGATTCTATCGGGCTTTCCGCTGATTTTTGAGTTTAGTACCGCATCATCACAGCAAAAAGGTAGAAAAATTTCGGTGTTTAAAGGTACATTATTGACGAAAAAATAATCCTGACGACGGCAAGTAACTACAAGCTAGGGACAGCTTCGGGTTCAGAGCATCGTAGGCTTGCCCTGTGTAAACAGCGCCAGAATCGTGGCTGAGAGTAGTTGACTACCGCACGATTACCGCTTTTGGCCGAAAAGCGGTCTTTTCTCTTTGCCCCGCCAATAGGGAACAAGACGCCGCACCGCCACTGATGCACTGATCCTGTTGATCTACAAACATTTGCAGTCCAGCCGATGGTTGGACGACGGACTCTATTCTTCTCATCCAACTTGTGCCACCAAAGGGAGGGAATATGGCGGAATCCCCTTGTATATGGTGAATTTTCACCTATACAATCTTTCTCGAACAGTAAGCGCGTTCAGCGCTTAGTGTGGCAGCTAGGCCCCATGGGGTCCTTGATATGCCAACAACGTGGAGACGCTGAATCAGCCCCGCGGTTGTTGGCCAGTGCGTAGGCTAGCCTTTTGACTTTGTGAGTTAGGATCATGGTCGACGTACCCTCTCCAGCTGCGTATGTGCAATTTTATCCTTGTTATACATCTCTGTCTTATGCCCTGTTCCAGACAGCCCCAAGATGGACGCTCGACTTTTCAGCGTGCACTTGATAGATATATTCAAGGCCTGCCAGAAAAGAAGAAGAAACGAAAATTCATCGTAGCCTGTTGTGCTACCGATGCATCCATCACCCCCGACTCGATAAATGAATCTATCAAGAAAGCCGAACAGAGAAATTCCGAACAACCGGGGAAGCGGGCCATGAAAAAAGTATTGGGTCCTGTCGTTGACGTTCTTAGGGACTACGATGCTATCATCAGTAGCTTGGGTATGTGTCTGGGGTTCTTCTGTTGGTTGAGACTTACGGTGTGTGCAGCTTCGGCGGATCCTATGCCCACCGCCATCATCTGGGGAGCTTTGAAGGTCATAATCGACGTTCGTCCAGCAGTCACGAAGGAATCTGAACAACGACTCACTCTTCCATCCAGGGGGCTCATCGGTTCCTTAATCTTTTTGACATAATCAAGAAGGAACTGCGAGCCCTTGCTTCCCAGCTTCAACGCATCAACGACTATGAGTCTCTCTACGGCGACTCCGATATGCTTCAAGAATTATTTTGCCAATCCTACGTTAATATGCTCCGGTTCTGGAGTCGGGTCGACAAGGAATGCGACACTTGTTGTGCGTTGCAGCTCGAAGTTTTTATATAGGAAATTGACAAAAAAAGAAAACAGGGTACACCAGCATGCTGAAAGCAGTGGCCTCCTTCAGCACGAGCAAGCTGAACAAGATCATCCAAGACATCGAAGAAGACGCTAACCAGATCGAAAAACTGGCATCGATCCTAGAAGCAACCAAGGGCAAGGAAGAGCGGCAAGCGGCCGAACTCGAGAGATTCAAGGCTGGGATGGAGAGGGCTGCTGCGCAAAGGGAACGGCAAACTCAAGCTGCTTGGCGCGAAGAAAACCAAAGTGATCGGCAAGGTATGTCATTTACTTTCTTCCTCTTCCCTACGGTGAACATCTCACTAGAGGAGCGCTATCGTCATATCTGCGCGTGGCTCTGCTGCCGCCAGGGCAATGAGGAGAACATGAGACAGCACCGTGCACACAAGAACTCATACCTGACTGGAACTTGCAACTGGATTCTCCAGGACCCCACGTACATCGAGTGGCATAGCGGCCGCTCAAAGCCCGCCATACTATGGGTGCACGCCCCACCTGCTGCCGGAAAGTCCATCCTTTCATCGCACGTCCTAGAAGCGATCAAACAATCGGACACTGTTATAGCGGTGGCGTATCATTTTTACCGTTTTGACCAGATGAACTCTGCGTCAGAGACGTTGAGGTTGCTTGCGGGGCACCTTTTCGATCATTACTGGGAGCTCAAGCACGAAGTTATGGAGGAAATGTACCTCAAGACGCAGCGGAGTGTGTGCTCACTCGAAAGCGTACAAGAGTTGATCACGGCGCTCGTCACAGTCTTACCAAAATCGTGCTTCGTCCTTGACGGTCTAGACGAGGAGTGTATGGGTGCTAGGTGGACGGAAGCAGCGACCGTGCTTGATTTCCTGATCAATCTTGCAAAAGACTCTCCCGATCGCGTGTGGCTCTGGTATAGCAGCCAGTACCGCCCTTGCATCAACGAGAAGCTGAAAGCACATCCAATACTGGACATCAAAGATGAGGTGAAGAAGGACGTTTCGTTCTATCTCTCTCGTGTCAATCCAGAGCTCAATGACCTGGAGGTATCCGATGCGGATCTCCAAGGGGTGCTGCAGGATCTTCAAGGCCGCGCTGAGGGCAATTTCTTATGGGCTAGCTTGATGCTCCAGGCTTTGAAGAACACGGACAGTTTGACTGATATGAAGGAGTTCGCTGCCGACGGCCTTCCGGAAACACTGGACGATTATTATCGCCGAATCTTTGAACGGTTCGAGAAGCCACAACGGTCTCTAGTCAGGTACGTGGTGTCTCCATGGCTTCTAAGATCAACCATAACTCATCTTGCCTGTCATGTAGCAAAATATTTGCCCTGATTGCATTTGCCCGACGGCCCCTCAAAATGAAAGAAATACGCGAAGCAGTGGGATTGCTGCAAAGCAAGAATCCGCGATCCTTGGACCCTGCTGACATGCCGTTCATCTCACGCATGCGTAAATTATTCCCGCCATTGATCGAAATGCAAGAAGAGGGCTGCGCTGACATCGATGATTGCACCTGCCGCCTATTCCACTCAACGGTCCGCGAATTTTTGTACAAAAATCCTGGAATCTTACAAGCCGGGCTTACCGGCGATCCCGCTGCCGACCTCCTTGTCGGTCCCTATGTGATTGCAAATGCCTGCCTGCTCTACCTGTGTCAAGCACGATACAGTCGGCCGCTCACGAAACGCGACGCCCGATGGCTTGATGCGTCAGGCAAGTCGGCAGATCACCACCAGTTTCTGCTGTATGCCGCCAAGTATTGGGACAAACATCTGGATGCGGTGATGCCGTCCGAGGAGTTGCGCGACCGAGTGGGCGCGTTCATCACGTCATCGAACTTTCAGACTTGTTTGCAAGTCCAGAGCTTATGGGTTGACGCCCAGTTCGGGGTCTTTCGGCTCGTCGGAGGGGACGATGCCCATACATTTCTACGACGCGTGTTCCCTGCTTGGTTCGTTCTGGGAACTCCTGCTGGAATGCGCTTGTGGCAGAGCTTTAGGGGTTTCCTCCATGATTGGAAGTACTTTCTCCATCGTCCTAGATACGAAGACCCAGGTTGTGTCACCTTGCCCTACACCGGTGAACTTGACCGCTGTTGGTGGACGGCCCTTGGGCCCGAGAATTTCCTGTCCAAGTTGAAATGTAGATACACGACGTTCAGATTCCAGAAGGGTGATGGTGCTGATCCCGCCAATGGGGGGCAATGTGTTGACGGTGTCGGCGCAGAAGGCAAGGAGCTTAGAATTTTGAGACTCAAGTAAGTCGCAGTCATTCCGTTCCCAGGTGCATTGTCCAATCATGCTTGGTATCAGATCCCGCAAGCTTGGAGCGCTCGAATTTACATGTGAACGGTGGTGTTGCGATGGTAGTCGCCCGCCTACTTTGGAGAGGACACAGACAATCTGGACGGACGAAAAGACGACTAACTGGCGTCTATACGTCAGGTATCCTACTGATGAAGAATCCAACATCCGTGTCGGACGAGCCTGGCCAGCGGCTTTCAGCCAGTCCAACCAATTTCTCCGCATTGGCACGCAGTTGTTTTCGCGAAATGAGATGGACGACTACGTTCCGTTGCCCGGATTCAATGCTGCGCAACCTCATCATCCTGCATATATCGAAGAATTTGCCAACCGAGGATCTGTCACTGTGGTAGCAAGTAGACGCCAAATCGTTGCAGCACGGAATTACGATAGCGGGCTCCCAGACGATCGACTTGACGGCTTTGGGCTATATTTCCTGAAGCTGGAAACAACATCTGCTGGCGGACGTTGGAAGGGTTCTAGGCTCGATGCTGATGCCGAATCCTCGGACGACTCCGACTCGTCGACCGAGTCGGAAGATGGTGGATACGAATCGTGGAGTGAAGGCTCCACCGAGCACTCTGAAGATCTCCTTTTTGAGGAAGATGTCATAACGCCATGGGCAGGGCCTCTCAGCGACATGGATGGCGACGAGAGGGCTCATTCCTCTGATTCAGAGTCTTCCGAGGTCGACAGTCTCAAAGAAGATGAGGTGCAGAAGGATGACAGCCAAACGTCTGTGGATTCAGATTCGGACACATCGGACATTGATCCGTCGGCGGTTGTCGGCTATGGCCAATGGCATGATGCTGACAAAGACGACGCTTGGACCAACGACGAAGACGACCAGGAGTCGTCTGACAGTGAGTATGGCCGTCCCCGAAGAGCCCCGAAACAGCAGGTTCAATCTGGAATTGAGGCCTCAATAAGTGTCTTTGATAGTAGCTCGGGTGCTATTCCGATGAAGATTTTCCACTTCCACAAGTCCCTGCCCTTTCTGCTATATGGATCGCCGCCTGTAATTCATCCTTCGAAGAGCTTGGTGGTCTGGCCGCTCAGTGCAGGTGATGTTCTGTTTGCCGATTTCCTGGCTAAGACCTACTTCATACGGAAATTGCGGCCCTCAACCTTGCACAGTACGATTCACATTTCGAAGGCTGGATTAGCACTGATACTTGGCTATAGCTCGGCATATCTTCATGAAATGCCAATTCTCCCCATGCGGCAACTATATCCATTTTGCTTCCTTGGAAGGGCAAAAGAGGCCCGTGTCTCGGCGGCAAAAAAAAGATATTGAATCGGACCAACCGCCTGTGAAGCTTGCACTGCTTCTTTCCACTTACCGTCTTTCGACTCGAAAGACCAGCCGGAGTCCTCCGACCCTCGTACGTCGTGTCAGGCTATATCTAGGGTCCGAATCGGCATTGTTGGTCTCCAAACTGCCTTACACGTTGACTTGGACTCCCACAGAGCTCTACTTCACTTGTAGCGATAGAACTTTGAAAGTCTATCGGATTCCACTGTTTGAGTCTGCCAAGGAGACGTCCGGAAAGGAACCTTCTGTCTTGATGCCCCGGAAGCTGATTTTCTTGCCCGAGACGGCAGAAAAGCGAGAAGTGTACTACTTTCCCCCAGAAAACGAAAGCACGACCGCGAGGGTTATTATCAGCAGCGAAACTAGAGGAAGACCACTCCGTACCACCAACATTGACGACCAGTTCTCCAAGCGCCGCAAAAACATGTTATATCTGGCGAACTATGTATTTGGATTTCAACGCTGTCTTTCCCCGCCTATGGGCTGCTATCTGAACGAGTCAACGGATCTTGGGGGCTGGTGCAAGTCGTATGATCGATCAAAGATTCCGGAGGATCTTGGTATTGGCCAACTAGATCGTCGTCTAGAGAAATTCGATCCAGAGGATGACTGTGACTGTGAGTAATTTTGCTTTTGTTTCTCGGCTATCGTTGAGGTCTGATGTCGCCCGACTAGTGGAACCGTACGTGTTCTGAGGAGTGACTTAGAAGGCAAGTGGTGGCCAGGATTTGTGATGTTAGATCTAGCGTGTCCGACTTGGAAGTTGTTACATTGTAATGCCAGAATATGTACAGTATGGGAACAGCTCAAGGAAGGGATAGGAAATGACCTCGTGTTAAACTTGATGATACAAGCCTTGTGCAAGCAGGGAGGATTAGCAAGACTGGCTGGATTGTACACGAGTGACGACTTGATGATATAGCTTGAAAACAGGGAAGTCTTGTTGAAAGAATTGGGGAGCGCTTTATAGGTCGTCTAATTCCTCTCCGAACATGATCTTAAGGTTTTCAATACTCTCTGGGTCCGTGCGACCAGCTCCTCCCCCGCCGCTCCCACGAAATGCCTCCTTGACAATGGCGGTCTTTCGTTTCTGAATGCGAAGAATACGTCCTTCGATTGTGTTCGACACCTGCCGGAGTGTTGATCGTGAAAATTGACCATCTTGAACTAAAGGCCCGGACTCACGATGAAGTGTTTCACATAAACGGTCTTTTCCTGACCAATTCGGTGAACGCGGTCGATGGCTTTGAACGGATGGGCATTGTGTAAGATAGTCATACGAAACCGGCAAGTGTCTCACCTTGATTCTCAGTGGCAGCGTTCCACCAACAGTCCATCTTTACAAGCACGTATTAGCATCTTCCTGTAGCAACAAAACCAACGCACCATGAATACATGATTAGCAGTCGTCAACTAGAAAATTATGAACATACGGAACCATCTGTAAAAAAAGACGCACATTCAAGCCAACCCCGCCCGCCTTCAAACTCACGATCAAGACTTTCGGTTTCCTTGTTGGTGTCCCGAATTCGGTTAGGGCCATAGCTCGCTTCTTCACGTCCATCGAGCCATCAAATCGGTACTGCTCAAAGCGTTCTCGCTTGAGCACGATCTGTATGAGGTCCAGAAATGATGTGAACTGAGAAAAGATGACAGCGCGGAAACATGGGTCTTGTTCACGCAGCCTCCCTATACGTAGATGAGACAATGATAATCTTGAGATATAAGAGACTTTACGTAAACTCTGTGCCAGGGCATCAAGCTTTGTTGACGAGCGGAAATCGTTCTTTCTTAAGATGACGCTTGGCTGTGGGTCCTGAGAACTTTTCGGTTGCCGTACGACTTCGATGAGGTCGCTTTCCTACGATGCCAAGTTTAGCGGAGTTGCAAAGTGTGGGTCCGTCGTCTACCTTGAGGGGACCGCGAGAGCAGGTAGGACATTGAGGTTCCTCGCCCCTTTCCTCGGAGTTAGAGAAAAACCCAACGATGCAGTCTTTGCAGCTAGAAATATCGTTAGTACACCCATCACATCAGATAACACTTCGTTCACCATCGATGCATGCACTCGGGAATGATCATTGGCGACTGCATCACATCCAAGCATATAGGACATTCGGAATCGACGTCATCGATTTCGATATTATCCAAGGCGTTCTGAGCGTATACATTGCCACCATCATCCCCTATCTTTTCGTCCTGCGCGAAACGCTTGATTAGTTCGTTGACATCTACCGAGCCATCACCATCCGATGGAAGCGCTCGTTCGTCGTCGGATGAGAGTACAAGGTTTGGATGAAGTACAGCTCGCCGCAATCTGGAAGGTCCTAAGAATCTCTCATCGCTAGTTTAGCACAATAATACGCACCGCATAAGCATGGCCAAGATATGCGTGTAGTTCTTGCCGACAAGCCCCTGCGCATTGAGTTTCTCGAAGTCCCGTTTGGCAGAATTAAACAAGCTATTGTAAATCTTTCTCTCCAGGGGCGTAAACTCTAGGTATTCTACATCCACCTGGCAAGAAACGTTAGTGCTCCGCTGACTACATCTATAACGGGCGGCGCCAAGTACCTCTTTCTGGGGTAACTCGACTATTCGTTTCCCATTCGTGTCCAACATGTTTTTCTCCCGTCTCAGGAGGATTGATTCCAAAATGATTTGGACAATTTCAATCGCCTTCGTATCTCGGGCCAGGAAAGGCAACGTGATAAACCTGTGAGCGGTTACTTCAAGAGGAGCGGACGGACACAAAATATAACCCACGAGCGGAAGAAGGAAAAGTCTGACCACGGCCTAAAGTCGAGGAACTTCCTGGATCCGGTGTCATAAAGAAGATGGAGCATGTGAGAAAAGACGTACAATAGCGAGTAGAGATCTTCGAGTTTATTCACAATTGGCGTCCCTAGCAAAAATCTCAGACCCAGGTCGCGACAGTCTATGCTTAATTTCACCCGTTACGGCCCATCGTCTCCGAGCCCGAAGAGCGTAAACTGCTTTAGCAGTCTTGCTAGACCGCGACTTGCATGAATGTGCCTCGTCCAGTACTACTCGAAGCCATTCAACTAAGGCCAGGGACGTCAATATCTCGCATTGAAGGCAATCACGTCACATACTTTCAAACACAGGAGACTTGGATTTGGCGTGTTCAGATGCCAGAACCCCGTACGAAGTGATGACTACTTTGATTGTCGCAACATTGTCGTCACCTTCCTCCAGCGCGTCCTCCAAGTCGAGCCGATTCTGGCCATGCCACACGAGAATCGTCAGGGCTCCGGGTTTGCTGGACAGCTTCAATTGCTGTTCCCATTGAGACAGTAAAGATGTGGGTGCGACTATCAGCGTCGCAGAAGGCTTCTTGGTCGACTGCGCTTTACGCCGGGAGACATTCTTGAAGGCGTTATTGAGCTTTAGTTGCCGTTGCTTCGCGCCTGGTGCAGGATCTTCCATTGGTTGCTCTGCATCGGGTGCGCAGTTGGTGTGGATAAGGGCAGCCAATTCGATAGTTTTGCCCATTCCCACTACGTAGTAATTATGTATTGAGGGAAATAGGGGCATCCAAAAAAAGCACACGTACTTTCTGAAGTGATTAAGCACCAGAAGGATCAGAAACGCAATGAAATAAGAGAACGTGGGACGTTACCGTCTCTGCACATCATTGGAAAAATCAGAACATATACCAAGATGAAATGAAGGCACCAACGCAAGAATGCCTCCCCTGCCCTTCCTCTCTGCCTTGGGGAATTGCAAGCTTAGTTCACCCGAGTAGGGGTTGAAATAGAACGGTTTTTCATCGGCAGTTAAATCGATTATTCCACCGTCATGGGGATGTGGGAATGCATATCTGCAACTTTGTCAAGGGGTGGCGGTATTTTAAGGACTTGAACTCACTGGCTCCACAATGGATGCATAGAGCCTGCCTCTCGGGCATCCATCTTCCCAAGCTCCAGCGAATGCATCCATCTACGAAATGGGTCAGACAGCGGGAAAGCAGGGACAAAGAAGACGGACAGGAGAGCTTGTTTTTGATAACCGCGGAGTGTAAAGGTGAATGTATCAGGTGGATCCATTTCGCCCATTGTACGGTCACTTTTCTGCGCCTTTTGGTATATGGTGTTCAGGTCGTTCTCGGAGAGTTCTTCGCCCTCCTCCACCTCGATCTCCTCACCGTCGCCTACAATCTCTTTGACCTTCTTGGACTTGTGCTGTGCCATCTTCTTCATAGCCTCGTCGTGTATCTGCTCGTCAGACTTTCGCCCACTGAAATTAGCCCCGGCCTGTGGGCGGAGTCCGAGTACATCGAACAATTTCAGGATGGAAGCCTTTCTCTCTCGCAGCATTTGTTCATCAAGGGTTTCCGCGCCGTCGTTGAACATCAGAGTGTGGTTTTCGTCGTCATCGGAAGGATTAGAGGGTTGAAACGCGGATGGAAGCATGTAGACATCGGCAGTTACGATAAGAGTTGCGCCCGTTGAGAGTTTATCTGGACAGTCCATCATTTTGCCCCGGATTTCGATGATGCCTATCCAGAATTGAAGTAATGGAAAAACTTCGCGGCCTCCACAGACATACCGAGGTCGAGAAGCTTTGCTAGCCACGACGACACATCTTGCGGAAGGCGGCCAAATTCTTCAGTGTGAATGAGTGTCATCCTTGTCGATACATAATCATAATATCATACCGAAGCCACGAGAATTATAGAGGCGGACAATACTGTCGACTTTCTTACTCTTGGAAGAAGAACTTTTGGCTGGCTGTTTCAGCATGGCTGTGAGCGACATCTGTTTTTTGCCATCCCCAGTTCTCTTGTTCTTCGCCACGTCTTTGCTAGATCCGCTTTTCTTGGGATCCTCCTGTGTTTCACGCATAATCTTGACTTCCTCGCCATTTTTTATATAGCCCTTTCCCGATACATTACTCCACGCGTGCCCGAAGACCATTTCACCGATATAAGTAGGTAGAAAATCTGGTTGAGATGAGGGTGGACAGGTTGGAGAAGATATACGGCGCTTTTTGGGAGGTGGCCCGGAAGTCGGGGAGCTCCTGCGACGAGATGGGCCAGGTTTCGAGGAGGTGTTCTCTGATTTGACAGGTGGTCGTGGTGGCTCGGCCGGGACATCATTATCAGAGGCATCGTCCACAGAGATGGGCCGCTTGTGCGGGTTCTCTATGAGTGCCTCCATGCCATGGTCCTCGTCATCACTGCCCTCGAGAAACAGACGCGACGACGCTCTCGATGAGGGAGAGCTGGAGGTCATGGGAGGGTCCATGGGCACGTCTTCGCTCTCATCTTCATCTTCTGAGGCAGCAAAAAACAAGGGAGGGCAGTCAGCAGGCATTTCAGCGTCCGACATGTGGAAACAGGTGAGGACGCGCAAGAGGACGTGTTTGGATTTCGCGAGGTGTGACAGTCGCGTTACGTCACAATTATGCAGAGGCTGCTGCCAAGCACTCACAAACTCTATCCTTCTTCAAAAATGCAGCGCGGTCTTCCAATGGTGCGGATTGCAGCCTGGCCGTTTGATCAAGCCTAACCTATGTATATCATAGCAACCTACTGTTGTACTCCTGAGGGAGGGAACAGACACTTCGCAGGGAAACCCGCAGCTGCTTTCCAATATCGCAGCATGTCTTGCGATCTCGGAAACTTTGTCTAGCACCCTCGGACCAAGGGGAATGGACAAGCTCATTGTTTCTGAACGGGGAGAGGCCCAGATCACCAACGATGGCGCGACGATCCTCAAACTATTGGACATCGTTCATCCTGCTGCCAGGACTTTGGTCGACATCGCCCGTGCCCAAGACGCAGAAGTGGGCGACGGAACGACCAGCGTGGTTCTCTTCGCAGCACAGCTTTTGAAAGAAGTTCGAGGCTACATCGAGGAGGGCGTCAGTCCACATATCATCATGAAAGGTTTCCGGCAGGCATCGCAACTGGTACGCGTCACCTTCAATTTTCACCTATGGAAAGTTGATGATTCTCTTCAGGCACTTGAACGGATAAAGGCCATTCAAATAACAGTCGATAAATCGGATCCAGAGTGCGTCTTAACTGTGAATACCACGTTCCTTTCACTGACGCTTAATAGGCGATTCCGCTCTCTGCTTCTAAAATGTGCCTCAACCTCTATGTCCTCGAAACTGATCCATTCTGAAAAGCCCTTCTTCTCTAACATGGTTGTCGACGCCGTCCAATGTCTCGACCAAAATGAACTTGACGAATCTTTGATTGGCGTCAAGAAAATTGCTGGCGGAGGCATGCAGGACTCCCTACTGATAAAGGGTGTTGCATTCAAAAAGACCTTCACATACGCTGGGGCCGAACAACAACCAAAATCTTTCCGCAATCCCCTCATTCTCTGTTGAACGTCGAGCTTGAGCTCAAAGCCGAGAAAGACAACGCCGAGGTCCGAGTAGACGCGGTGTCCGACTATCAAGCGATCGTCAACGCGGAATGGGAAATCATCTACAGAAAGTTGCAGGCTATCGAAAAAACTGGTGCGAAGGTGGTTCTCAGCAAACTCCCCATCGGCGATCTCGCAACACAATGGTTCGCCGATCGCGATATCTTCTGTGCTGGTCGCGTCGCCGGAGGCGATTTGCGGCGGGTCGTTCAGGCCACAGGTGGAGCGGTCCAGTCACTTGCTCTGATATCGCACGTGAGCATCTTGGGACTTGCGGGTCGTTCGAGGAGCGGCAAATTGGGGGGGAGAGGTACAACATGTTTGAAGATTGCACGAAGTCCAAGACATGTACCCTGATTCTCCGTGGAGGCGCCGAGCAATTCATCGAAGAGGTGGAGAGGAGTTTGCACGACGCGATTATGGTCGTTAAGCGGGCGGTGAAGAATGGCGAGGTGGTTGCCGGTGGTGGTGCTATCGAGGTACTGAGACCTAACATCTCATATACGTGCGTTCCTGACAATCCTTTCAGATGGACCTCTCGGCCCACATCCGCAAGCACGCGCTGTCCATCCCCGGAAAGCAGCAGCTTATTATGACTGCGTTCGCAAAGGCTCTCGAAATCATTCCTCGACAGATCTGTGACAACGCGGGTATTGATTCAACCGACATCCTCAACAAGCTGCGGATGAAACACGCCAATGGCGAGAAATGGGCTGGCGTCGATGTGGACGGCGCATCCGGCGTCCGCGACAACATGGATGCGTTCGTATGGGAGCCGAGCCTTGTGAAGACGAATGCCATTAGCAGTGCTTCGGAGGCTGCATGCTTGATTCTCAGCATCGACGAGACAGTAAGAAATCCGCAGAGTGAAGCGGTGGGTATTCCCTCATGTCATTTGCTCCGTGACTCATTTAATTTTCAGCAAAACCCGGGACCGAGGGCACCGCCAGGCGCTGCTCAAAGGGCTCTTAGAGGGAGAGGACGAGGTGTGCCACGGCGGTAATCTACTGTGATGACGAGCTGCCCCACGTGATTGTATGTCGTTTGCTGTCTAGAAAAGGAAAATATCATCCTCATCCCGAACCTCGATTGCGCAATGCTCCCGTAAGACTGGTGGCTTAGGCTGCTTAAAATTGCGCCTCTGATTGGGTGGATGTCGCCATAATTATGTGCCGAGCGTGTCGTGTTATCGCTCGTTTAAAAGAAACCCTCAGTTTTGAGATTGCGAGTTGCCGACCGTCATGACTGCTTACATTCCTGACGATCGTAATTCCTCCGACCTTGCCTCCGACGAGAAGGGCGGTATCACTCCTGTGGCCCAGTCATTTACTGATGAGAAGACTCCACCATTGGGGGCACCGATCGAGAAGGACTCGGTAGGGCTCTGGGCGCAATGGAAGCGACCTGCGGGCCACCTCGACAGCATAGCTACTCAACCTAGTGTTTTTGACGACCCCATCACCCTGGAGGCATATCGCCCCCCACCACAAGTTAGTCTTTGCCTGAAGAATCAAGGGACCAGCCTCATGTCTGCCCCAGTACGAAAACACCCATCGTTTTGACCCCGCGGCCAGATGGACGTGGAGAGAGGAGAAAGTTTGTTACGCTGTCTGATTATGATAATTTTCCTTAAACGGATTTCCAGCGCGTAGTTCGCAAGATCGACGTGCGGATCATGATCTGGGCTGGCAAGTTGTTTTGCCTACTCAACCATGCTGGTTCACTAATGAGTACACTCCAGGACTTATGTTCTTCGCGTTGGATCTAGATAGGAGCAACATTTCTCAAGCCAACACCGATAATTTTCTCGGCGATCTCAAGATGACAACAAATGATTTTAACCTCGGAAACACATTGTTTCGTCTGGCATTTCTTATTGCAGGTTGAGTCTTGATTTAATATTTACGGAGCGGCGGCTCAATCCGAAAACTTCAGAATTGCCTTCTCAACTTATTTCAAAGCGTGTTGGCCCAGATAATTGGATTCCGACCCAAGTATGCCAGTAGCTCCCTGCCATACTCGAACTAACCGGCTTTCATTCAAGATGGTTTGCTGGAGCACTGTTGCGTTCAGTCAGTTTTGGTTGAAAGGAAGGGCATCCTTCTTGGCCACGAGGTAGCTACATCACTTGCTCCTCAGTGCAGATGATCTGATGTAGGTTCGCAGATTTCTACTAGGTTTCCTCCAAGGAGGTTTCATCCCCGATGTAGTTCTGTACCTGTCCTACTTCTACACAAAAAGAGAGCGTAAGTTTTAGAGCTTATTCCGGACTTTCTCTCTCACAATATTGCAAAGTTCCTATCAGGCTCGCCTACTTCTGGGTGTCCAATTACGTCTCGCACATTTTCAGCGCTTTCCTCGCCACGGGCATCCTGCGGCTTCGAGGTGTCGGGGGCAAGGCGGGATGGCGCTATCTGTTCTTGCTCGAAGGGCTGCTGACTCTTTCCCTGGGCATTGCTCTTATCTGATGATGCCGGTAATGTTCACCATCTCCCAGATGCGAGACTGCAACTTATCCAGCCCCCTCCTAGCCGGGCCCGACGCAAACCAAAAATAAATACGTGAGACCCAAAGGGTGGTTTACAGAGCGGTGAGTCGGTATCAATTCATGCGTCTTCCGAGGCTTATCAGGTCAGGGAGGAAATAATCATGGTCAACAGGTCAGTCCTTCTAGTTTAATCACGACGTTTAGAATCTGAAGTGACATTCTTATAGAGTACTGCGGGACGACCCGTCGAAATCTGATATGCACAACCGCGAAGGTCTATCTCCGAAGAGTATTTACCAAGCCCTGAAAGACTGGCGGATGTGGCCGCTCTATTGCCTCGGTCTGGTTCACATGAGTGAGTCGGAATGAGCTGCGACATTCAAGCCGTACTCAACGCATCCTACTCAACGCATCCTCTAGTTCCTACTGGACCTCCTCAGGTCAGTCTGACAACTGAAATTATCTAGGTAGCAACTGAGAGTAGAATGATACAGGTCTATCTGACCCTCTCCCTCAAATCGCTTGGCTTCACTACGACGCAGTCCAATCTACTCACCATACCATCCACCGTCATTGGGTTACTCATGCTCTTATTCACCGCATATCTCAGCGAGGCCATCAACAGCCGTGTGGCTGCCACTATCATCCTTCAGCTCTGGGCATTGCCACTCCTGATCGCTCTTTACAGCTTCAACAAGCTGACGTCGCAATGGGTCTATTTCGCCGTCGTGACACTCATCACTGGGTAAGCCATCCACGACCACCTTCATAAACCACTGGCCTATTAGTAAAATTTAGCTTTCCCTACGTGCATCCGATCCAAGTAGCATGGGCTTCGAGAAACTCGTATTCTGTGCGGACACGGACCATATCTGCAAGTTGCTACAACATGTTTGTCCAGGCAGGTGCAATCGTTTATGTCAGTGGCCGTGCCGCGAGTCGTTTGCTGTCTCACCCATCACCACAGGCCAACATATATAGAACCGATGACAAGGTCGGCTCCCCTTAAGTATTCGCGGACTTGCATACTGACTACTTCGCCGTGCTTCAGCCACTCTGTACGTTTTCATCAGAAGTCTATTCAATCGTACGGATTACTAATTCGAATGCTCTCCCTGCAGATAAAAGAGGAAATAGGGCCTTGATTGGAGTATGCTCCATGAACATCGTGCTTTATATTGGGACTTTCTCTTCTATCGCGCTATCAACAGGTCTCGAGAGAACAAATGGAATGCCTGGTCGAAGCAGGTATTACCTGTCAATTTTGACCTATTTCCTCTATTAATCTTCCCGCAGGAACAGCAAAAATACATAGAAACACCAAAGACGAGGGCAATGAGCGATTGGACTTCCGGTTCGCCTATTAATTGTACAAAGATGTTTCAAGCAATTCGGACAGGTGATCATCGGAGTGCGGGATGCTGTGCGGGGGCCATCTTCCTGAGCGAGTCCAATTGAGCCATGTATCAAAATATGTGACTCTTCAATTGTTATGTAGGCTCAGTTACTCGAAAAGGCACGAAGTAACATTCCTACTAATAACGCTGTTCGGCCTGTCCAAATTCTGCTTGAAATTGACGGAGCACGCGCGAACTCTATAGTACGACCTTGGCCCGAGGGTCGCATCACGCAGATGGGATGGCGCTGAGACAGGGCAGGCACTGGGGTGGTCCTATACTGTATGTAATTCGAGGAACGTGCCGCTGGGGAAAGTCGGGCATTCAGAACAGTCGTGGAGCACGCATCCATCCAGCGACAGGACCGTCCTGATAAGGTAGGGCTCATGGACTTCACGCATATGTCACGTGAATTTGCGTGACTCCGCACAAATCTTAATGCCAACTTTTGAGGACCTAATTAAGAAATCCGTTTGCAAGGAGTTGTCCCTAAATGGATTGTACATGATCCCTTGCAGACCGATTTTTAATTCGGTCTCAACTGATCATGGTATTAGGTCCACAGTCGGCCACAAAGAGGAATGATGGAGTGATTTTGGCAGAGGTCACATCATGTGATGTATGCACAAAGTCCATGAGCCCTACCTTATATTATAATGGGCACCGGCAATGCAGTACTATTTCAAACTCCGCTCGGGGCTTAATCCGGCCAAAACGATGGTTCCCAAATTGTGTTGCATATGTGGGCTCAACCACTGGAAATATGGCCATACATAATAGGGCAATTCTGTTCTATATGAACCTAGCTAGGAAATGTCCAGAGTGTTTTTTTTGTTGGGTTCTTCACCAGGCCGAAACACTTTGTCCCGGCCCATTGGAGATGCGGAGAAAAAATATTTCCTGGACATTTCCTCCGTATGAAGGTCTAAATTGGACCCCAGCTTTGGTTTCCGTCGATATCGGCCATATGTGGCCAGAATTTGGCGTCAAAAGTGACACAAATATGGCAAGCCATGTTATACACGTGACCTTTCCACTCACTTCTGGTGATGCAAGTCCGTCGAATAGGTATGTTTAAAAATCATTTGAAGGTGCCAGAGTCTAGTGTATATTATTTGAATGGATTGTGAGGAGAGCATGCTATTTTCTGAGACAACACTAGATGCCTCATATATTCATTTGGGCTGGTATGTCCTCTCTTGAGCGTGATATTCATCCATTTACCTCTCATGACTCATTTCAATGCCTCAGAAGTATATATCAATGCCTCGAAGACCCCCATGTGTAGTGGAAAACCAGTGAGCATTCAAAACCGTGCTCTTAGTGAGAACAAACAAGGACAAATAGCACGGCTGGGAACCGTCAATTGCCGGTGCCCACTTATATCTTGGAGAATCGAACTGACAGTTGGAGCATAAACAGCACACAACAACCGCCCAGCGCCGAATACGGCAAGTCGGCTAGTGGTGACATGGCGCCCCGCATCAGTGATAGTGTCGCCAGCATTGCAAGCGTGCATGCCATGCGCAGATCCATCATCGCGTGCGCAGACGTTACGATGCGGACACGGAGACGGCGGTCGACGCCCAAGAGGTTATTACGGACCCGCCGGCATAGTGCATATTTCTACAGGTAAGAAACCAACTATGGACTGGGGATACAGAGCAGACAGAGCATGCGAGCATAGCCAAAAACAAGACGACGATAGATACGATGAGCATACTTGATATACAGCGCTCCCGCGGCGCTTGGTGTTTCACGCGACCTCACGGCTCGCCCTAGCTCTGAGTCTTGGTGGAGTTCAGCAGCGCAAGGGCAATCAGTCGTAGCTACTTACGTCATAGTTTCCGACGTTGAAACTGGATAGGCGCGCGCACAGTCAGCAACGGCACGCGTCGAGGATCTGGAAATCCACTCACTGCACATGGTCGCCCTCGCCGAGCGTGAGGCGGACGGGCAGGCGCGGGTCGATGCGCACGGGCGCGCTGTTGCCGACGAAGAAGTCGCCACGGGTGAAGTTGCGCGTGATCGCGGCGGTCTCTTCGTCCGTGAGCGCGCGCGGGCGCTTGGCGGGACGGAACGTCGACGAGGAGGCGCCGGTGAAGGTGCCGTTGTAGTCGTAGTACTGCTGGTGGTTGAGCGTCATGCCGCCCACGTGGGTCGCGTACACGGGCGGCGCGACGAATGGCGTGGCGGCGGTGGCCTCTGCGCACGTCACGGTCAGTAGTTTATTTTATTTTACTTTGTTTTATTGCGCGGCGGAGCCGGGACTTGCCTGCAGCGACGGTGTTGTCATCCAAGCCCCGGTTGTCGGTCTCGTCGTAGGTGCAGACGGAGGCGAGCCCGCGCTTGAGACAGTTCTGGGCGCGACCAGTGAGGGACGCGAGAAGAAAAGAGAGAGACGACCTGCCTGGCACGGGAGGATCTCGCTGCAGCGTGTTTTGCCGGCGTGGCAGGCGGTGCATGCACGACGGACGGACGGGGCCTTTGCTGAGTTACGGGTCAGCGGAGTCCGGTCGGGTAAGTGGGAATAAACAGACGCTTGCGGGGGGCGCTCCCGCTGGGAGACGCGGACGGCGGGGGCTGGATCTGGTGCTGATGCTGGTGCTGGGGTTGCTGGGGGTGCTGGGGCTGCTGTTGCTGCTGCTGCTGGAGCTGGGAGTCGGTGATGATCTGCGGGTCTAGCTCTTCGGGGTGCGCCGACATTGCGGGCGGGCTGCACGGCAGGCTACGGCGTAACGGGGAAGAGTGACCACAGTCGGCGTGACCTGATGTGTGGCGGATGTCAGGTGACTGCACCGCCACCATGCTCGGCTCCTGAGTAGCCGGGTTTGCTAAGCGCTGGCTATGTTCAGTGCAACCCTCTATTTCACTCACTGATGCAACACAAGCAGCTCGTTCACCATGTCTGTCTCTCCCCCGCCCCCGTTCCCCGACTTTGACTTTAACTTCGACCCCTCGCTATTCCCCAACCCCCCGCCCCTCCCCGCCTCTGCGGATCTCTTCTCCCCCGCCGAGACAACAGACCTCCTCGGCTTCCTAGACAACTTCAATAACTTTAGCTGGGAGTACGACGTCGCAGAGCCCCCCTACCCCTCCCCCCGCGCCCCGTACTCGAACCCCCACCTCCACACCGTCCCCGAGCCCTCGACATCGGGCCGGCCCAGGCGTAGCACCCGCTCGTCGTCGTCACGCGCTCCCATACCACCGCGCCCGTCCAAGCGCGAGCCCTCACCGCGCCGCGACAGCGAGACCCCGAGCAACGCATCCGAGGCGTCTTCACACACCAACGAGCCGTCGACGAGTGCAGCGACCTCCGCCGCCGCTGCCGCCGCTGCGCGGGCAAAGCCGCTCCTCTCGACGCCGCAGAAGCGGCTGAACCACATCATGTCCGAGCAGAAGCGGCGGAACGCTATCCGTGACGGATACGCCCAGCTGATCGCGCTGCTAGCGCCGGCCGGATCTGCACCAGGTTTGGGGATGCCCCAAAGAGGGCGGCCAAAGGGAAGTGGCAATCGCGGCAAGGGCCAGAGCAAGGGGAAGAGCGGGGTACTATTTCGGGCAGTCGAGTATTGCCGGTGGCTGGAGGAGGGACGGGACGCGTTGCGGGAGGAAGTCATGCGTGTCGAAGCTGCTGCTGGAATTCGGTTGTGAACTGAACTGTATACCCGGGGGTTACCTTGCCCTGTCCTGTGGTATGCCCATCTCCCCGTCCTTATCGCGCACATCTGCTCACCTAGCTACAGACTACCCGAAAATTATCATTATTCTTGGTGTAACCTAATTTAATACGGGTGTAATGCGATAGGGTTTGATTAGATAAGATGAGATCCGTGACACTTAGACTGCATGCCTCCGACGCCGACGCCGTCCCCCGAGCCCGAGTGGCCGCTGCCCAAGCTCAGCATCCGCGTCGAGGACCTCACCCACCCCGGTGTCGCCCTATTCTTCGACGCCGTCGCCCCCGCCACCGCCCTCCGCGCCGCCGTCGTCGCCAGCTTCAAATGGCTCTACGACACCCCCGCGCACGCGCCGACCAAGTGCGGCTCTGTCTGCTGCTCTAGCTAGCACTCATTATTGACGACCCCCCACAGCGTGAAGAACATCCTCCTCGTGCTGCGCCCCATGGACGGCGTCGCGCACACCTTCGGCTCCGATACGGACAAGGAGATCCACTTCTCGCTCAACCACATCGTGAACAGCAAGGACCGCGCGCGCGATGAGATCCTCGGCGTGCTCGTGCACGAGGTGCGTTGTCGCCCAATAATTCGAATCAATGCCGAGGGCGTATCATTCTTTGCCAGGTTGTGCACTGCTACCAGTACAACGCGAACGGCACCGCGCCCGGCGGGCTCATCGAGGGTGTCGCCGGTGCGCCTTCCTCGTCTTCCCAAGTGTATAAGCGTATAACTAAACTGTAATCACAACCCACCCAGATTTCGTGCGCCTGCACGAGTCCCTCGCCCCGCCGCACTGGGCGCGCGGCGCCGGCCCCGACACCAAGTGGGACGCGGGGTACCAGACGACCGCGTACTTTCTCGACTGGCTCGAGACGCGCTACGGCACCGGCACGGTCCGCGAGCTCAACGCGGCGCTCCTTGGTGTCGACTGGGACGAGAAGCTGTTTAAGCGCCTCACGGGGCGCCCTGTGCGCAAGCTGTGGCGGCTATATGCCTCGGAGCTCGGGGAGAAGGGCGAGGAAGGTGAGGACGAGGGAGAGGAGGAGGAGGAGGCCGGATTTACCCTAGTGTAACTTACTTGGATTTGGACTAATGATACAATCTATTTATTTCGGAAAGGCGAAATACAGCGTCAGTCCTCCTAAAGTACAATAAGGATAAGTACTACGCGCAACAGTAATGTAGAAAACAGCACGAAAGCGGATAGATACAAAAAAGCAGGAAGCGGAAGCGAGACTCCAGCCAGACGACTATCCCCACTCCTCCTCCAACTCACGCGCCAGAAAGTCGTCGTCGTCCTCCCCGTCCCCGCCGTCGTCGTCCTCCTCCTCCTCCTCCTCCTCCTCCCCCCCGTTCTCAGACCGCTGCGACCCTGGGCTCAGCGCGCCCCCGTCCGCTTCGTCCAAACCCCGCGCCAGCGTCGCCCGTAGATCGGCCGCGCTGATCGCCTCCTTGAGCTTCGAGTACCCAGTGCGATCCGCCGCGACCTTCTTGCGCTTGGCGAGTGGCGACCCGTTCACGCTGTCGCTCGCCGACGGCGTCACACTTCGCAGCCGCTTGCGCTTCGTCGGCGTCGCGGGCGCGCTCGCCGTGTGGACACTGTGTGCCAGAAAGGAAAACAAAAACACGTTCAGATCGAGACGAGACGCGACACTACGCTCTGGGAAAGGAACAGAAAAGCACCGACCTGCTTGCGTCATCAATCCAGTCGTCCTCGGACATCCCGCTCCGCTCGCTCC
This sequence comes from Mycena sp. CBHHK59/15, assembly GCA_029204085.1. Lineage (NCBI taxonomy): Eukaryota > Fungi > Basidiomycota > Agaricomycetes > Agaricales > Mycenaceae > Mycena > Mycena sp. CBHHK59/15. The sequence continues at coordinate 363,106 of JARGXW010000039.1, forward strand.
GTGCATCCTCTTGCACCCCGTCCCCGCCTTCGTCGTCGTCGTCATCGCTCTCGTTCATCGCGGCGTCGACCTCGTCGTTGATGTCGCTCCAGTCGATCGCGTCGAGCGCCAGCTCCGCGTTCGTGCCGCCGTCCCCGCCATCCCACGCAGCGTCGTCCGCGTCCGCTTCATCCTCCGCGGGCACCTGCAGCGGGTCCGCGCCTGCCGCACCGCCCGCGGGCGCCACCTCATCGAGCAGGTACTTCGCCTCGTCCTGCCGCGCCCACAGCGCGATGCAGTCCGTGAACCATGCGAGCCGCACGATCGCAATCCCCCCGCGCTTGCGCGCCGCATCGACCTTCACCGTCCCGCGCTGCGCGACGCCGTGTCAGTGTCAGGCACAAAACAAGGAGGCAGAGTGAGAACGCACCTTCGCGGCGACGACGTGCGTTACCTCACTCGTGAGCTCCGTCGCGCACCGCGCGCCGAACATGCGCGCCATCTTCCAGATCTCTGTCGCCTCCGGGTTCGTGTCAAGCGGGATGACGCTCGAGAAGAGGATGTGCACGCCTTCGAGCACCTCAGCCCGGATGCGCGGGATGATGAGCTGAACAAGGGATCAGGATATCAAGGCACCCGCTGAAAATAGAGCCGCACCGTCACATCATACGCTGGCTTGGGCTTGTCTCGTTCCCGCCTCCTCGACGAGCTGGGTTTGTCGTGCGACGGCGGCGATTCGTACACGGTGAAGAACCGGCGGTGCACCTCGTCCAAGAGCTGCACATATGCAAAGTAAGCACGGCCCGCGGGACGTCAGAAAAAACGCACCTTGCCCAACCGCTGCAGCTCGTTGTCGTCGTTTTTCAGCAACGCCTTGCGATGCGGCTTCTCGGGTGCCGGCGTCTTGGAACCGGGCTTCTCCGTCTCGCTGGCTGCGGCCTCTGACTCGCCCGCCGATCCGGCAGCACCCGGCGCAGCGGACGCCTCGTCCGAGGCTACCTGCAGCTCCTCTTGCTTCTTCGCCAGCGGCCGCTCCTCGACCTGCGCCTCCAGCGCGATGGAGTTCTGCGTCAGCATGGCCTTCTCCGTTAGCTCTGCCCTGGCCGCCTCCAGAGGCGAGACAGGCTGTGGCAATGACGGTGTCACTTGGGCTGGATCCGAAGAGGGCGGAGGATCTGACGATGCAGCGGTAAGCGTGCTCTCTTTGCTTCCACTGGGCAACGGTGCGGGCGGTGGAACGGTTGGCGCTAGCGGCTCGATTTTCGGCAGAAACGCCGAGTTTATGTCGCCTATTCCGACGAAGAAATCGTCTGCGGATACGAGGTTAGTGGGGACGTTTGGGACAAGCGGTTTGGCCAACACACATGGTACTACTTTAATCAGATTAGGACTCCACTCCCAGACGTCCGCACGGTCGTCGATGATAACCACCATCGACGTGTCGCAGGGAAACAGTCGTTGTAGGCTTTTCTGGGTGAGACCTGGCAGAGATTTAGCTGCAATTCCGAGGGCGCGTCGCGTCAGACTCACTTCCACTCTCGTCGCGACTGAGGAGCCGGCCACCGAAGACCTTCCCCGTGGGGTCGATCAGCGCGCAGACCTGCTCAGCGTATGCTCGTGTGCCCATCGTATAGACATGCATCTGGTACTTGGTCGCCATGTCCTCGAGAAACTCCTGCCAACCAGGTCTAGACAGAGTGAGTACAAGGAGAGGAAACGACATATATCCATACCTGCGTTTAATGTAATACATGCAGCCCTCGTTCTCAATCATCTTGTTCTTTCCCTTGCCTTGGGTTGTCGGCATCCCAAACGACTCGGGTCCGAGCCTGAATTCGCCGACGTCCTCGAGTGCCTCCCAATTGGGATTGCACTCGTCCTCGGACTCGGAAAGACTGTCGCCCGAGTCTTCAGATTTGCTTGTCGAGGCTTTGAGTGCTTGTCGCGCTTTCCAGGCTTTGCCTTCCGCTCGCCACTCGCCAACGGTCGGATCGACTGTTGCGTGCACGATAGTCTGGTCCAGATCGACGATGAGAGACAGCTTTCGCGACTTGAGGAGATCTTCTGCGGTCTCTTTCTCGAGCCGCTGCGCCTCTTCGAGGGAGACGAGCGGTCCGTTCGCGGAATGGGTCATCTGGATGTGTGCGCGTGAGGAATCGGTGAACCCGATGTAGTCAGAGCTACCTGCACGTCAGAAACGAGTAGGTAATCGTAGAAAGTACAAACTTGGTCATGTCCTTGCCACAGAGCACGCAGAGTCCCGAAATCTGCATCCCATGTTTGCATTCCTCGAGCACGAGAACGACGGGTCTGTCCTTGGCCTTGCGCTGCGAGATGACCTCACCGGGGCGGACCTTCCATGCTTGGATCGTCCCGTCGATGGCCGAGTCCCAGGTGCCGAAGCGCGACTCTGGCTGAGCGTCAGGCAGGGCGGGGACGTGAACGAAGGAGTAGCTCAGAAGGCGCGTGCCGCGTTGGACGGCGGATTCCGCGCTAGCATCGATAGATACGACTTTGATTGGATATGGAAAGGACGGAGGGAGAAAGAGCTCAGTTGCGCTCGAGGCCATAGAGAGCAACTCCGGTCCGTGATCGTATGAATTCAACGTGTCGGATGTCGGATAGTTGCCCCGAACCGGACCTTGGACTCTTATGCCACCAGCCTCTCCTTCTCCTTCTCCTTCGCCTTCACCGTCTTGTTTGTTGCGCTCGCCAACAGAGCCATTCATTTGGTTCCGAATTTGACTGATTTCAAAACCAAAGCGGGGCTTGTAACCAGTAATCGCCACTACAACTCTTCTACTTGAATATCGAACAGTTCAGCGAGCCGATCTTTCAGGCCAAAATCCATGTTCTTAGACCCCGGAGGAAGCAAGAGAATGCTCTGCCTTTCCCCGAAAAACCTATGATTGGACGACAAACCCGAAGGGAAGAAGAAACATGTGAGGTTTCGAGTCCTTTGAGGCTCACGATCCCTGAGAAGGGGAACAAGAGAGAACGGGGGATAAGTATCCTTGTTCAAGGAACATACTGACTAGGCTATGGGTAACAAGGAATCAGGAAGAGTCTAGGGAAGCGGGAGCGTAAAGATGACAGAGACGGGCCCGAGCGACGAGAGTGGCGAGTCCTCCGGAACCTCGCACCTTCTACTTATAAATGTTGAAATAGTTCAGCGAGCTCTTGGTCGACACTCGTGGGTCTTTCAGGCCAAAATTCATGTTCGTATGCCCTGGTGAAAGCTCTGCCCTTTCCTGAGAAACCTATGGTTGGACGACAGAAAGGAACAGAGGAAGCAACACTTTGACGTGGCCGAGATGCGACACCTGGCGAGTTCAGCCCCTCAGGCCAAGTTCTTAGTTTGCGCGTGCGTCAGTGACGCGCACGCGCTATCATCGTCACGGGCGGAGTCTGCGTCGAGGTACCATCGGTGTCTCAGTCGCGCTCGGAACGCATCTTCATTGGAAAAGGGACGGCCGCTAGAGCTTGGAGCTGTATCGTCCCGGGGCTGGTCGACTGCGTTCGTCACTGTAGCCCCAGAATCCCGTATCCTCGAGATTATCCTGAGCGTCGATGTGCCACATGGAACATTCTGACTGGGTGAGCTCTTGAGAGTCCCGCGTCCAAGTATTGTCAGGAAATTCGGCGATGGGGCACCGCCAAATTCAAAGGCGGATAACGGATAGTTGCGGGCGAAATCATCGGTGTTGGACAGCATACCGTCGGACATTTGGTCGAATGAAGTCTTTTGAAGTCCAGAAACGAGTGGCGAGGCTTCGAGGTCGCCATCAACGCCGATGTGTTGGGTATATGTATGACTTGTTTTCTTTCCTTCCTTTGGTGGACCATTTGGGATACCTTCGAGGGCTGTCCCGCCTCGAGTAAATTCCGACTACTGAAGTTATTGCCAATGCCGTCATGGTGCAATACTAATGGCAACCCATTATTGTCATGAGTATGCAATGAGGATTCTGGATCTTCGGCGGAATAATGGTGTGGATTGGTAACTTACGCTACCTTGAGTACTACACATGTACTACGCTTTCATCCAAATAGGGCAATTCTGAAATATCCGCCAAAGACACACTATTCTGCGACATTGTCCTTTTGAATCGGCTTCAACTGAAGAGAAAAAGGATGCCGAGAGGTTAAAAGAAGACGTCTAGACGCCGGGTTAGGCAAGACATCACCAAAGCCCCCAGAAATGAGCAAAAACTGATGAGAGTGGGATTCGAACCCACGCCAAATTAATGACCAGATTGGGGATTGCACAAAGTGAACTTCAATTCGAAGTTGATCCTTAGTCTGGCGCCTTAGACCGCTCGGCCATCTCACCCTTATGGAGAAGGGAAGTGATACGTTGACATACACTTTCCACGTCAGGCGCCCGAACTTCTGTCGTCCCGACGCTGTCGATCTCCGGCTCTGGGTGTAGTGAGGGCGGATTGACCAGGCGAAACGTGCGTGGGTGGATGCGAGACGCGCGCAGCGGGAGAACGGCCGCGCAGTGGAATGGCTGCGTATCACGCGCACGTCAGCGGCTCGCAGCACCATGACCCCAACGTATACGCTCCGCTGCTGCAGGCGATTGCGGGGTGCTTGCGTTTGGTTCGGTGGAGATCGGCAGCATGGGGGCGGACGGGGGATGCGGCGATGGACATGGGAAAGCCCTCACCTGGGTAGTTCTCCACCTTTCGCGCGCAGGCTGGGCTGGTGTACCGCGTTCGCCGATCGTCCGCGTTGCAGAGGGCGGGGTTAGCGTGAACAGAACACGTCAGTGGGTAGATCGTGAATGAAAGGGGACGAGCATCGTTCGGTAGGTGACATGAGGGGCGAGACGCGGGGGACGGGTCGTTGGCGTGCGGGGGCATAGTTGGCAGGTGGAGGAAAGTGTGTGCGGAGAGAACGGGGTGGGCTGGGGCTGAGGCGGCGGCGAGCTATGCACGCGTCGTCTCGCAGTTGCCGGCCCGGGAGATACGCCACACGAGAAGTGTGACGCAACACCCGCAGCCGGGACACACGACGCCCGCGTCTGCACAAAGCAAAGGCGCCACCACGCAGGCGCGGGGATGACCGCACCGCCCAGTGGCGTTTGCGATGCAGGTGTGGCGTGGAGGGAGAGAAAAGGAAAAGTACTAGAAGGGGGGGGGGGAACAAAGGACAACGTACCGTGAATCGTGCGCACTGCCAGCACAGCACGCAGTCCGGGCGTGTTCCCATAGCACACGAGCACACCGCATCTGGCCCCCCGCACCAGCTCGCTTCTCTTTGTCGGCGCCGTCGCCGATGTTCTCATAGCACACGAGCACACCGCATCCAGCCCCCCGCACCACCTCGCTCCGCTCGCTGTCTTGAATAGACAAGCACTTGTACGTCGACATCCAGTCTGCAACATCCCATTGCCTCGGCTACAATGAAAGTGACCATGGCAATTTGGCAAAGCCATGGCCACTTTAAAACATACTTAACCTGAATCAGACCATGAATTGTATTATACTCAGACAATTCTTTGGATCTGAAAGAAATACTAAGTTGTGCGCTGAGGGTCAATTTCATATTTTACGCGCGAGTCCAACGCGTCACCATTTATTGACGCGTTGCTGATATGTGCTTGGCTAGGCCTTCATTGCACTGCCACAGCGACTCAACCAAACGTCCACTCGACTCGTCCCCTCGAGTTTGCAAGGATCGCAGTGACATTTTCGCAGGCCTGCCCAACGACGTGGTCTCGACAATTTTACCATCTATCTCACTACAATATGGGCCAACGGTCCCGAACAGCGCCTCTTCCAAATCGGCGGAAAGGTCTGCAGCGCTTTCCCATCTTAGCCTCTACTGTACAGTGTACACATATAACTGTCTTCAGATGTTCCCCATCGACCCCCCGATCCGTCTTCGAAATTTTATGTTCATGCTGCTCTCTGGTTTCCATCCTGACGTCTTTTCTCTCAGGCTGCAGGAACCTGTCGCGTTCCACTATGCAACGCATCCATCTATCCAACATGAATTGGCTTCTTGTCGCAAGTCCCCACCAACGTAGTTGCATTGCTGGCTGAGGCCATGTCCGATGCGCAAGAATATGAAGGCAATTTGAATGTGAGTAGACCTTGTTTGCATAGGCTGTGTGAAGCCCTGAGCGTCATGGAGTCAGCCTCCAATCGTTACTCGGTGTTATCGCTGACTGCCCCGCCCAGCGACCCTTGTCGTCGCACCTACGACGTCCGCGGCCCTCAAACAGCAAGTGACGGTCGTTCCCACTTCTGCATCTGCCACGGCCGCTTCTCTCACCGGCACCCCACCGCGACGACCAGTGCTGCAGCACCTCTTCCCTCCAACGAGCAGAACACCAACAAGCCAAAATCCACACACCGCGTAGGTATCTGAGATTCCTGGCTGCTGGTGCTCGGAGCAGCGGTTAGCGCCGGGCTTTTTTCACAGCATTCACGTCCCTGCTCTGGCGCATCGCTCTTATGCAATTTTTCTGTTCTCAAAAAGGTGGTATGGGCTGTCATCTGCTTCTCCGCATGCCCGAGGCGACTCGGATGTACACGCAACATCCAATGTGTTCGCGCACTTTCCGCGAAACCGCGGATGTTGCGTCCGTGTCCAAGATACCGCTGTCGCCGGCATGTCGTGGCCTCGCTGCCAGCTGCTCCGTCGTCACAGTCGCGAGATCACCGTGTTTTCCTGTTCAGTTTGGGAAATTTCATACATGTCTCCAAAACTAAATGATACAATCTCCTAGAGATCCAGCAATGGATACGGGTTTTTCAGCAACCTTTTCATCAACTTCTGGTCCTTCTTCTTCAACTTCAACAACCCTCCCATATAATTGTACAAGCGCCCTTGGATGCACGCCTCATGCAGTTTGGTCAGATCTGAGCTGGGGAGGGCAAAGACCTGGCGGTACAACTCCTTGAGCCGCCATGTTTCTTCCTCGTTCCTCAAACAATTCATAAAACCATAGTCCACCACCACACTCATTGGGCCCTGAGCTTCTTCATCTCTCGTCACCCTTTGTTTCAAAAACCAGACTGATTTAAAGCTTCGAGGAGAGCCTCCCAGAACGTCTGCAAGATGAGGAATCTTTTCCCGCTGCGCTCGAAGCCCTCTGGAATCAAAGAGAACGATAAGCTTGGATGAGTCGTACACAATGTAGAGCTCTTCAAAGGTGCACTTTCTGTGCATGATCAGATCGGTGTACACCCGAGCCAATTCCCTCTCGCTTCCCTCGCTCTGGCATGCACAGAATCCGAAATTGACCCATATCTCCAGCTCTGGAGAAGGATGCAGTTGGGATAGGATCAGGTTGCAGAGCAAAAGGCACTCCTGTCTTACGTCTGGCCACTTCGACATCTCGGCAGCAATGTCTTCGTGCTTATCTGTGCGAGCATTTGGACCATGCACATATTGCCAAGAACGCATCATCATCTCGTCCACCGGGTCCCCTGGTTGGGGCAATGTGCGATCGAGCACCCATTGGTTTTTCAGAAACCAAGGGTAGTATCCACTGCGTGATCCTTCAGGTAGCACGCTGAATGCCACCTTGATATTTTCGACCAGTGTTCCATCCTTCTGCCACTGATACACCTTTTTGTGGCTGATTTCGAGATGCTCAATAAGTCCGATGTATAACCCTAGGAGTTTGCTCCGGTTCTCAACGCTGAATTCTCTGGTAAACCCAAATGCTTCGCATGTGTGAACATTATCGGGGAACAAGTTTTCTCGCACAGCGAGTGCAAGGTAGTCGCTGAGGTTTATGGCCCTTTTTGGGTTGCATTCAAAAATGTGTACAACCCAGTGCGACCGCTGACACTTGTTCGAACAGTACCACGCTGTCGCTATTTTGCAACCGGAACAATGTTTGGTTGCAGGGTCCCCGCATTCCTGGCATTTGTGGTTGGGGCCCATGAACACCCCTTGGCCTCCCCCACAATGACACACACGTGACATTCCCATCACGTGCCTGAGCGACGTGTCGTCAACAGCTCGAAAGAGCACGTTTAACACTAGTTTCACCGCATTATTTGCTGGGGGGAACAATGTTCCCCCCAGACCCCCCTCTTTTCGCCTGACGGCACGTCCTAATTAAATTATTAAGGGTTTTAATTCATTTTTAAGCTTAATTTCTGTTGTAAATTAAATCTGGCGCGGGGGAGACCCCCGCGGACCCCCCTGAACGCTCGCCGCTGGGCCCACTGCGTGGTGCATCCGCTCGCCGCGGGGGCCCACTGCGTGGAGCTTTAAAAATATTTTTTCACATATATTCCTAATTTCAAAGCTTTTTCCGAGATTTTCAAGACTAGCTAGCGCGGGGGAGACCCCCGCGGACCCCCTGACGCTCGCCGCGGGGCCCACTGCGTACTGCGTCCGCTCGCCGCGGAGGCCCACTGCGTGGGGCTTGAAAAAATAAAAAAAGACGCAAAATAAAAGCGTTTCGACGTGGGCTTGAACCCAGAGCACGGAAACAACCGCTTACGTGAGCATAACAATAAAAGGGTATAACCACTACGCCATACCGGAGACAACACAAGCGTGTTTGTAATGGGTTTAGAGCCGGCAAAGACCCACACGTGACACGATAAGATTAGATATGCCTTTTAAGGAAATGTCATTGTGGGGGAGGCGTTCGCCAGCTGGGCCCATGGCTAGGGTGAGGGGGCTTGGACGGAGATCGGTGTTAAAGGGGAATGGTATAGTAGCCTAGATAAGCACGGACCCTGGGAAGTACCCACAGTCATTAGCACTGAGCGCTGATGGCATGACACTTACAATTGAAGGCTTGAAGAAGTAAGTTAGACATTTTGCTTATTGTTGTGCAGAGAGCTCGAAATTGATTTGTATCACAAACAATATTAAGACAAATGAACAGTCAATATTTCATTGTTCAGTTACTTCTGATTCGTGTTGTTCTGCCCATTGTCCGTCCCACTCCTGTTTCCATTCAGTGAGAGCCTCGCCAAGGTAATCACTACGGTCTCTTTGCCTTGTTCCGGTATTCTCGACATCCCATAGAACTTGCAGTGCAAGCTTCACCACCTCGGCGCTCGTCATATCCCATTCTCCATTTTTGACATGCTCCCGGCGCCTGCACCATCAGCCCGCCCATCCAGCAATGACCCGTCAGTGAACCAAGCGGAACATCGCCAGCCCTCGTCAGGAAGCATTGATTGAAGAACGTCAACCGGACTGTCCTTATGATGGATGATTGTGGTGACCGGCATCACCACAGCCCATGGCGGAAGGTAGACCGGAAGTATAGGTTCCATGCCCAGGCAGTAGGTGTTTCGCACGTATATACGTGATAAACACGAGTAGTTTCCTGTCATGAATGTGTTGGCCACGGGGAGGAGTCCAGTCGGGCCACCGGACTGCTGGCATGCCGTCATCTCAGCCCTTTAAGCTCTACCAAGGTGGCTGCTTTTGATCTTGACGGGACTCTCATTGCGTCACAGGGCTGTCCATTGCGTGGTCAGCCTCTTTGCTTCGATGGCATCAGAGTGGCGCAGGTGCACAAATCTACAGTTGGAGTCAGACGGTGCAGTGAGATGTGACGTCACACTGACCACAGTGTAGAACCGCGGGGGAAACCAGGAACAGAGGCGGTGAGCAGCGATGGCAAGAGCGCCATGCAGATTCATCCATCTGCACAGGATCTGGGAAGGACTGCTACCAAGGCGCTGTGGGCGTGAATGGCAATGGGGAGGCGCAGGGAGGAGCAACGGTGAGGGTGTAAAGGGCTACAGTAAGTAGCATCAGAATGACGTGGGTCCACATACCTGCGACTATGGTCAAATGATTCAGTGACACACAACGGTGGATGCTGCGCGCGGTGAGATGGAACCGCGCTGATTCGAAGACGGTGCAGTGAACGTGAACTGCAGAGGGAAAGGGCAGAGATGAGCAACAGTGACCAGCTAGAGGGCCAAGGTAAGCGACAACAGTGGTGGAGTGGTACGGGTGCACATACCTGCGGTGACATTGGTGGCCTAGTGAAACGGAACCGCCGATGCTAACGTGTGGTGTACCACGCTGCCTCGTCGCCGGTTTGGCTTAACACAGGCCTCTAGCTACTCGCTATTGCTCATCTCCACCCTTTCCCGCCAGTTTACGACCACCGCGCCGTTCCCGCTACCCCGCTTCCTGTCCTCAAATCAGCACAGGTCCATCCCACGTTGGAGGGCGCCGTGACACACAGGTGCGGTCTGCGGTGAGATGGAACCGCTGTGAGGCTGCACTATGTTTGCCCACCGTTGCGGTGTAGTCCGACCACCTAGTTTGCATCGTCCGCCGGCCCCAGAGTCCGACTGCGACCGTGTCCGATGAGCAATTACACTGTCCGCTGGTTCCAGGATCATTCCGCCACACTCTGCGATCGTCTACAACCTAGTTTGCATCGTCCGCCGGCCCCAGAGTCCGACTGTGACCGTGTCCGATGAGCAATTACACCGTCCGCTGGCTCCAGGATCATTCCGCCACACTCTGCGATCGTCTACAACCTAGTTGGCATCGTCCGCCGGCCCCAGAGTCTGACTATGACCGTGTCCGATGAGCAATTACACCGTCCGCCGGCGTCAGGGTCATTCCGCCACACTCTGCGACCACTTTCGACCCAGTTCACATCGTCCGCCGACTCCAGAATCACTCCACCTACAAGAAACACACCACGAAACGTTTCCGACATCTGGGAGGGAGAGCGAGAAGAGGGGGGCCTGTTCCCAATTGTCGGAAAGAATGAATGGAGTCATCGGAATAAGGGAAAATCACATGGACTTTAGAAACAGTATAAATACCACTCACTGTATCTGGAGAAATCATCTCCGAACTCCCCTGCTCTCTGCTACGGTCCTAGACTAGAGCGGAAAAGTAGGATACCTGCCAATCTAAAGAGTTCACTGGTCACCAGGGGCTCTCTTCTTTACTCATCCTCCATTCTGAACAAGAATAAATCCCCGGAAGCATCGTCCTTTAGGCCCTTCACAAAAACTGATCAGTCCTCTCCAGGTCCTGAGAGGCACTGTCCACTAAACAGATTTATACCGTGAAGCTCCAAAAGAGCCCCGGTACGGCGCCAGTTCTTGGTACAGATCCGATCTAAACCTGAACAACTGCGCGAAAAACAAATCAATTACCCCGATCCATTCTCCGCTTCGAACCCTGCCGACAATATAGCATTTCGGAGTGTGCGGATTCTCCGAGGAGCCATCCACATCCTTCACATAGTCTGTTGAAGCATCCGCCTTCTACGTTTAAATCATTCGCGGTACCGTGGAGCGCGATCAGAGACCTGCGGACATCATTTTTCCGTTTGCTTTCAAAAGCGGACAGTGTCCATTCGATTTAAAGAAAACCTTAGAAACTACATATCCTCAGAGGCTTATGAAGCGAACCCGCATCGCGACGGAAGCTTTTTAACAGCTCCGCCTGTAGAACGGAATTCGCCGTCTATCCCCCAAGAAGGCCCCAGATTTGTATCAACATATCCGGTGAAGGATACAGGTCTAGAAAAAGGGCGACCTAGTGTTTCCTACGCGAGTGGAGACGATTCCGCCGTGTACCAGTAGTGCGAAACAAATAATATTGGAGAATCCGGACCCCCATCGGACAGATCATAACTATTACACTAACCAACTAAACTTTAAACCACACAGGGAATTTTATCGAACACAAAAACCGAAGACTTCCGTCCCAACTGAAAGCTGTAAACTTTATTCCCTCTAGAGGACGAACACTACTCTACTTGCAAATATTACCCTGCATCTAGTAGAACCGCAGTCCATATCACACCGCATAGGCAACTGGGACGGTGGGCAGTGAGTAGCGACGGAGAGAGCGCTGCGCAGGTGGACGTACCAGTGGAGTAGTGAGATGCGGGTGCGAAAGGCACGGTGGGCGTGAACTGTGATGGGGAGACGGCCAACAGTTAGAAAAGGAGTGGTGAGGGACAGCGGCGGCAGGCAGTGCAGATGCCATCCCCGCAGATCGATTGTGCACTGTGAGGCTGAGTAAGATGTAACGGCAGGTTCGAGCATCATCGTAGGTAACGGCGAATGGCTTGACGGATTGCGGTTTGCGATAACTGCAGGTTTGGATACCTGCACCAAGCAATCAGATCTCAATGCAGGGAGTTGCAAGCAAAAAAAAAAAACAGTAATATTTGACTGCTATGATACATTTGAAGCAGTAGATAGTCGGCCGCGTGGTGTGTCGTAACTGCGAATCTCAGAGGTTCAGCTGGTCAACACTGGTTCAGCGGGCAGGGCATCAAATAGCCATAAAGCGAACACCGGTTAACACAGTGGGACTTGATCACGTCTGAATGTCCAAGAATGATAAGTAAGAACACGGGAAGCTCTAACAATCTCCACCTCTGATTAGAGGGGATATGCGGGCCATATAGGTGTTTACCCCACAGACGTCGAGGTAGCATGCACTTCTGGATGTTCCGCTATATATCGGGCCTTCAGCTCCGCCAGACGCTCGCACCCAGGGTAATACCCCCCCATGGCCGCGTCAAGATCCAACATTCGTCCATAGGTTCCTTCGTCCGTAGGATCCGTGGTTTGGGGATAGCCATTTCAAGGAGGCCGCGGAGAGTCAGCAGCACCTAGAAAGTGCGCGGTGAATGAAATGGGCCCAGCTAGTTGAACACACGGAGTCATGGGGAGGCTTGAAGCTTGGAGTGAGACAGTGGTGAGACGAAGCTGAAAGCCGAAGCCAATAACTCAACACTCCCCAACACACACCTTGGTTCGAAAAACAGAGTTGCTGACACTAACTGTGCAGTGGGAATGCTAGTTTTATAAGTAAGTCTAAGGATATCGAGCAAGCGAGGCCGATCGAGGTTTCGAGGCAACTTGAGAACGTATAGTATATAATATGAGGCTGATGTCGCCAGCCGCTTCTCTGAGAATCCTGTGCCTCGCACTGCCTTCCCCCCAAAAAAACGATTTTTCTTCTTCTTTATGTAAGTTCTTATCATCTAAAATGCATTTTTGCATTTTTGAAGGCTTCTGGACATTTGTGGTTTCGAACCCAACGTACCCTATGACGTCGTGTCTCGGCATCTTCCGGCGGGTACTCGTTTTATCTTGCAATTGTCTTGCAAATAGACCTTATTAGTTGCCCCTGCCAGATGCATCTTGAGACCTTATTCTTCTATTAAAACTTTTTTGTGGAGCGTTTTTAACGCAGTGCCGACGTGTGCCGGTTCATCAAGCCGCGTCCAAATCGAGCCTAATGGGCGTGTCTCACGCTTGCCCATCACGGCGCGGCAGCTGTTCTGCCCCGCCACGGATAACATGGATTGTCTGCAACGTCCGCGGCCAGTTTGTAGACGTTGAAGAGATCGGTCTCTGAGCCTAATATGGGTGCCAGTATGGCAGCGAGAAGTCTCTGAAAGCCGCGCATGATCATGATTGGGTAGGTCGGCAGGAGGAAAGGTGAAGCAGACGCGTTCGAGAGAGTCACGTGGGCGTCGAAACCGCGCTCCACAGATTCGAATATCGATATTGATCGATGACGCCCCCGGCCGAGCCCACTTTTCGTGAACTTTCTTTATTTGCATTTCTACTTCACATTAGAAAAGCCTTTTTCAAAGGGCAACTAATAAGGTCTAATGTGCTCAAGTCGATAGCTTAGACAAGAGAACATACGACCTGCTTACGCTATTCTATTATTGGCCTGAAAATATTCCCGCTATACCTCAAATTCCGCCACCCAGGATTCTTTGAGCGCACCAGCAGTACCCGTAAAGCCATCGACAAGGAATTTGATCCCTTCCTCTACCACCTTCTTCGTTGTTGCGTTATCTCCCCACGGAACCCTTGGGGTCCAGACAACCATATGGGCACCGCAATGGACCAATACATCTCGGGCAACAGCGGTATCGCTCTTATGCCCTTGTGCATACGTGGATAACAATGCTGCGACTGTGCGCGATGCGGACTCCGCATACTGCGGATAACACAATCGTGTCTGGTGCATTTCTCCACAAAACTGACCAATTTCCACCCCGCGCAAGCCTGGTTTGGCCAGCTCCCAGTCGAGAACGTCAATTCGCTGTAGAACGTTATCCACGTCAAAGGTTACCATGATATTCCCTGGCCAAAAATCGCCCATCACCAACGGCTGGAAAGAATGTCAGCGGTTATATATGCCATACAGGGGATAAGGCTTTACCGAAGTTGCTGTTACCGCAGATGTTATAGCACCCGTCATATGGTCAGCGACCTTGGACAGTATATCTAGCTTTCCCCCGGAAACCTCCAAGCCAGACAGTCTGGTTAAATTATCTTTTCCAGATATAGTGGATATCAGTCGGCCGTATACAGCCCAAGCAGAGATGTTTTTCCCCTGCGTGTTCGCGTCGAAAAATTGAACCGTAGATGGATATTGAGTACTCTGATCGTGCAGCGTGCTCAAGAAGATCCCGAGAGCACTCCCGATTTCTCTTGCCAGAGGAAGGGTGATTTTACCGGCCAACATCAAGGTTTTCAGCGTCGCGGCGGCAGGGCCACAGTCATCCATGATAATGATGTGGGCATCCTCGTCGTAAAGATGTACCGCCGGGACGCTGACCATGGAATCTTTGGGAAGCCATGCCCGTACGCGTTTCAGTGCCTCGACCTCAAAAGACTACTCAAACTGGTCAGTCAACATGCTGCGTGTAACAAACAGAAATCCTGACTTGGCGCTCCAGACCGAATGGTATGCTCTTCGCAGTTGCTACGTAATCTTTTGAGTGCTTCAAGACGAGAGACGGTCTGCCTTCGAATGGCGATTTGAGGTCTAGTCGGAAGGTGAAGTTGGCAGAGCCGCCCGACAGCGGTTCAATCGTGTGGCTTTCGAACAGTTTACGGTCAACGAGATATGCATGTAGATCCGGCACAAGGGAATAGTCTGGGAATGGCGAGTCACGATCTGTCGCAAGTTCAGGCATGACTTGAAAGGTCCGAGTCAATGCAGTCAGCATGACTTCACCGTCCACTTTTTATATTCGTAGCGAGTCATAGAGGAACGCACAGTAACTACACGGTACCGCGGATGACGTTGACAAGCATCACTTCGCAATAGGGCTTCTTGGTAAAGTCACGGATACAAGAACGATTGCGGTCCAGAAACATACAACACTTGTACTCAAAGGATACAGGTGCACAGACAGATATGGGTCGTTTCATGAAATCTAATAGACTCTCATCGTTAAAGTTTGTCGTAGTAGTTGTCCAAAGCAGGGATAGCCGGCTAAGGAACGAGCAAGTCATTGAGGAGAGCAAGACAAGTAAGCAAGGGTGGATACGCACATTGAGACCCTTGCGGACACGGATCTTCGTGACGATGTCCTCCAGCTTGCTGCCCTTGTCCAGGGGTGCTGAAACGGATATCAGAAAAGAGCAACGGAAAGAAGGGGAAAGCACTTACATCCCTGCACGATCTCCCAGTGGTCGAAGACATTCTGGGGGAAGGCCTGTCCACCGGTGGCCTGTCTCAGAGCGCCGTTGAACCCGAACGACTCGTTGACGGGCAGGTAGGCTTTGATCGTGAACATGGGGGTCCCTATTCGCTGCTCCTCACTGAACACTTGTCCACGCCTCGTGTTCAAGCAGCTGTAGACACCACCGATGGCGGTTTCAGGGCACTGGATCTCGACTAGGGATGAAAGGTCAGCCCTCAAAATTACATCAAGGGGAAAAGAACATACCGAGGTAGATAGGCTCCTGGAGAGTAGGCTGAGCAAGCAGACATGCGGCGTAGAGAACACGGCGCGTAGTCGGGATAAGCTGTCCTCCACCACGATGGATAGCATCGGCGTGCAGCTATAGCAGTACTTCAGCTGACCTATCGCGGACGGTGGCGAGTAAGATGGCTTACTGTAACATCCATGAGATTGAATCGGACACCACGCATGTTCTCCTCGGCACATACACCCTCCTTCGCCGCCCACTGGAGACCTGCGATACACGAATCCTTGATTTCCGCGAGGTACTGTACACCCTTGGTGACATCGACCAACAGATTGGGTCCAGTAGTATCAGGGCCGAAAGCCCAGATCTTCCTGGCGTCGGTGACGTCCCAGCCGTACTCGTCAGCAAGAATACGGGCACGGATCTTGAAGTCGTCG
Organism: Mycena sp. CBHHK59/15; assembly: GCA_029204085.1. NCBI lineage: Eukaryota > Fungi > Basidiomycota > Agaricomycetes > Agaricales > Mycenaceae > Mycena > Mycena sp. CBHHK59/15. The sequence goes on from JARGXW010000039.1 coordinate 379,202, forward strand.
CGAGGGTTGACTTTGCCGTCCTCAATCGCCTTGGTGAGCTCCTCCCCGATGGGCATCGCCTTGACGTACAGCCGGTTGTGCTTGTTCTGCGACTTCGACAGAGCAACAATTGACGATTCTGCGTTAACAGTCTCGCGGTACGGTACAACGGGGTCAGAGATCTTGAGGGGCACACCAGCGTGGTCCTCAACGAGATCCTGCAGAGGCGTGAGTGGGGTAAATTTATATACACAGAGCAAACAATACCTTCAAGCAGATCTCCAAATGCAGCTCCCCAGCGGCAGCGACAACGTGTTCTCCAGTCTCAGCAATCCACGTCTGCACACAAGGGTCAGACTTGGACAGACGCTTGAGACCTTCAACGAGCTTGGGCAGATCAGCTGCGTTCTTGACCTCAACAGCGACCTGCACGACAGGGGAGACAGAGAACCTCATGACCCGCATGTTGTGTGCGGTCTCCGACGTCGTCAGAGTTCCGCTCTTCAGCAAGAACTGATCGATACCGACCAGACCGACGATGTTACCGGCCGGGCAGTCCTCGAGGGGCTCGATGGTGCGGCCCATCATAAGGACAGTGCGCTGGATGGACTTGATGAACAGGTCATCCTTCTTGCCAGGGATGTAGTTGGGGCCCTGGATACGGATCTTTGGACCAGAACGGACAGTTCCAGAGAAGATACGACCGAAGGCGTAGAAGCGACCCTTGTCAGAGGTCGGCACCATCTTCGAGACGTAGAGGACGAGGGGACCCTTGGGGTCGCAATCACGGATACCGATGGCGGACTCGTCGTCCATCGGGCCCTCGTAGAGGGTCTCAACACGGTACCGCTGGGCGGTCGCTGCGGAGGGGAGATGGATGACTATCATGTCCAGCAACGCCTCACCAGCAGGAAGGAACTTCTGCATGATAGCCTTCAGCAGCTTCTTGCCCTCCAGGTCACGCTCTGTCTGGTCGAGCTTGATGTCGAGTTTCTCGAGCATAGGACCAATTGCATCCTTTTTGAAGTCCATGACCACATCGAAGACCTTGAATATGGGGTCAAGAACGAACATGTTGAAACACCGTTCCAGAGTTTTTCCGTCCGCATCCGTGCCCTTAGTCGTCCATTTCTTCGTCACTGCGGGTCCGTCAGTGTCATGTAACACAGAGGTACAGTGCAGACGAACCAGGGTTAAAGTAGTTGTCTCCCCAAAGTCGTTTCATCATTTTGTCCTTGTCGACACCAAACTTCTTCGAATACCGTGCTGCGAATTGACGGAGTGTGAATCCCCATCCATGCAGTCCAGAGCCGAACGCGACAGTGCCCTGGTCAGGGAAAACCTGGACGTCACCGAGAGCAACATCATGATACGTCGAGATGATGACGTTGACGCTTTCGATCGTACGCGAGAACGATTGGTAAAGGTCCTCTTTTGAGACCTGCAGCTCCAGCAGCGCACGGTCGACCTTGTTGATGATGACCACGGGCTTGATTCGCTCTCCGAGGGCTTGACGGAGCACAGTCTCAGTCTGTACGCACACACCGTCGATGGTGTCGACGACGACGAGGGCGCCGTCGGTGACACGAAGGGCGGCCGTCACTTCAGACGAGAAATCCACGTGACCAGGGCTCTGTGAGGTGAGCCTCAGCAATGCAAGAAAGAGTTCAACAATAAGAGGAAACGAACGTCAATCAAGTTAATCAAGAACTCGGATCCATTAGTCTTCTGCTTGACCGCAGCGATGTCGTCTTCGGGGAGTTTGAAGTACCTTGATTACATCATCACCAACGAGGTAGAACAGAAAAACGCGGGGACCTACATCGAAATGGCCGTCGACTTGATGGTGATGCCTCGATCCTTCTCATCCTGCCTTGTGTCCATGTATCGGGCATTGCCAGCATTGGCGTGGGCGATGATACCGGCCTTGGAGACGAGGGAGTCGGTGAGGGTGGATTTGCCATGATCGACTACAGATATTTAGCACAGCTAGAATAGGAACAAGAAGTCTACGGACCATGGGCGATAACACTCATGTTCCTGATGTTGGTGGGTTTGTCCATGAGACCACGGATCTCATCGACGGTGAAGTTGCTGGGATCGATTAGTTTTGAGTGTTGGCAAAGGAGACAGAACGTACACCATTGTTCCTTCTTTTGTTGGGGGAGCAAACTACAAATGGTTGTGTCTCGATACCCGCACTTTTATACTGCGAAGAATCGGGCAATGCAGGCGGACCCACAAAGAGAGTGAAAGTTTGAAGCGAAAAAATTTCGGGACCGCGATTGGTCACTCGCTTTGTCAGCCCGTACAGCCACACGCAGAACTGTCAGCGTTCTTGCAATTCTCTGACCGTGCAGCACACAGTATACTAATCGGTTTTACTTACACTTCCTTACAGAATCCACCCTTTCTGCCCAAGCACCGTCAGCCAGGAAGCTGAAACTGGCGGAAAGACTGACCGGGTCATGCACGTGCACATGGCGTTATTCCAATCGACATTTACATTCAGGTTACAGACTCGATAGGTATGACAAACAACTTAGCACTCGGATTTCCAGGTGGCTCACACAACTACTCAGAGTTTGTCGTAGTATGTGTCGAGCGAAGGAATTTCCGGCTGCAGAGCGGCGTAAGCGCTGAGCACACGCGGCAAATCTGATAAGCCTACCTTGAGACCCTTGCGAACACGCAATTTCGTTACAAGCTCTTCGAGCTTGCTTCCCTTCTCGAGAGGCGCTATAACCCAAGGTCAACACAGGCGTAGCCAAAAAAGCGCAGACACCCACATCCGGCCATGATCTCCCAATGATCAAACACACACTGGGGGAAGGCTTGTCCACCGGTGGCCTGCCTCAGGTCCCCGTTGAATCCGAACGACTCGTTCACGGGAAGGTATGCCTTCACAGTGAACATGGGTGTTCCGACTCTCTGTTCCTCGCTAAAGACTTGGCCGCGACGCTTGTTCAGGCAACTGTAGATGCCCCCGATAGCATTCTCGGGACATTGGATCTCGACTGTCGGGACGATAGCGATCACTCATATATTCCGATCGCAAGTGGACAAGCACGCACCAAGATAGACGGGCTCTTGAAGACTTGGTGTTGCCAACAGGCATGCTGCATAGCAGACGCGACGACATGTGGGGATTAACTGACCTCCGCCGCGATGGATAGCATCTGTGTGGAGCTGTACTGCCGTTAGGGCAACCTTCCAGAGATGGAATTTTGTTACACACAGTAACATCCAAAAGATTGAAGCGAACGCCACGCATATTCTCCTCAGCGCAGACGCCCTCCTTACTTGCCCACTGCAGGGCAGCGATGCAAGAATCCTTGATTTCGTTGAGATACTGCACACCTTTCGTGACGTCAACCATCAAGTTCGGACCAGTGGTGTCCGGCCCAAACGCCCAGATCTTCCTAGCGTCGGTGACATCCCAACCGTAATCGTCAGCCAGGACACGAGCACGGGACTTGAAGTCGTCACGAGAGCTAATCTTGCCATTTTCGATGGCCTGAGTCAATTCCTCTTCGAGGGGCAGCGCTTTCATGTAAAGCCGATTGTGCTTGTTCTGCGACTTCGAAAGTGCGACGATCGAGGATTCTGTCTTCACCGTCTCGCGATACGGCACAACTGGCTCAGACTGCTTCAGCGGAACCCCAGCGTGGTCTTCTTCGAGATCCTGAATCGACAAAAATAAAGTGAGTGACCCAGCAACGCGTTTCAAGCTGGATCGCTGACCTTCAAGCAAATCTCCAAGTGCAACTCTCCCGCTCCGGCCACAATGTGCTCTCCGGTTTCGTTTATCCATGTTTGGACACATGGGTCCGACTTGGACAGCCGCTTCAGCCCTTCGACCAGTTTAGGCAAATCTGCCGCATTCTTGACCTCGACTGCAACCTGCACGACCGGGGACACGGAGAACCGCATAACCTTCATGTTGTGTGCCGTTTCGGACGTCGTCAAAGTTCCGCTCTTCAGCAAGAACTGATCGATTCCAACTAGACCCACGATGTTGCCGGCGGGGCAGTCCTCCAAAGGCTCGATGTACCGACCCATCATCAGGACCGTGCGCTGAATGGACTTGATGAAGAGATCGTCCTTCTTCCCGGGAATGTAGTTCGGCCCTTGTATGCGGATCTTGGGTCCAGAACGCACAGTCCCGGCGAAGACGCGACCGAAGGCGTAGAATCGGCCTTTGTCCGACGTCGGCACCATCTTCGAGATATATAGCACCAAGGGGCCGTTGGGATCGCAGTCTCGGATCGCGACGGCGGACTCGTCGTCCATGGGACCCTCGTAGAGGGTCTCTACGCGGTACCGCTGCGCAGTGGCCGGCGAGGGGAGGTTAATGACTATCATCTCCAACAAAGAATCCCCCGCGGGCAGGAACTTCCGCATGACGACTTTGAGCAGAGCTTTCCCTTCGAGGTCGCGCTCTTCCGGCGCCAGTTTGATCTCGAGTTTTTCCAGCATGGGCCCGATCTTGTCTTTCTGGTAGTTCATCACCTGGAACAGAAACGTCAGCGATTTCTTTCGAGCGTAGTGGAAGGAAATTACCGCATCGAAGATCTTATATATAGGGTCGAGAACAAATGCGTTGAACGCACGTTCAAGCGGCTTGCCGTCAGCGTCAGTGCTTTTCCTGTTGAGACATGGAAATTAATTGATTGTATTGTCCCAGAAAATCACGCTGACGAACGTTGTCCATTTCTTTGTCGCTGCATCTCAATGAGTGTTAATACTTCAAGGTGGAGATTCCAGACAAACCAGGATTGAAGAAGTTGTCACCCCATAGCTTCCTGGAAAACAAAAAATCAGTGCGGGGAGGATGCTGAGCTCCAATTGGACTTACGCCATCATTTTGTCCTTCTGCGTCCCGAACTTTTTAGCGTAACGATTAGCGAACTGCCGGAGACTGAAGCCCCAGCCGTGCAGGCCAGAGCCGAATGCGACGGTTCCTTGGTCGGGGTAAACCTGCACATCTCCGAGAGCAACGTCGTGGTACGTTGAAACGATGACATTGACGCTCTCAATGGTCCTTTGGAAGGATTGGTACAGGGCCTCCTTGTCGACCTGTAACTCTAGAAGCGCGCGGTCGACCTTGTTTATGATGACAACTGGTTTGATGCGCTCCGTCAAAGCTTGACGGAGTACAGTTTCGGTCTGAAAGCAGACATCGTCAATGGCATCCACAACTGCGGCGGCTCCCGTACCTGCACGCAGACACCTTCTATGCAATCGACAACCACAAGGGCACCATCAGTGACGCGCAATGCAGCAGTCACTTCAGACGAGAAGTCCACGTGACCGGGACTCTGTATATCGGTCAGTTCTCATCGAATTCTACTAAACGTCTTATAAAATGTGGACTAACGTCGATCAGGTTGATTAGGAACTCATTTCCGACGGTTTTCTGCTTGATAGTTTCAACCTCTTCTTTTGGCAGCTCGAAATACCTGTTAATCCCGCGGGTAAGTGAACGAAACTAGTCGTGCAGACGAAAGGTGCTGACATTGAGATCGCTGTCGACTTTATAGTGATACCTCGCTCCTTTTCGTCATCTCTTGTGTCAGTGAATCGCATGTCTCCAGCCTTGGAGCTGGCGATGATGCCCGCCTTCGATACCAACGAATCCGTGAGGGTCGACTTGCCGTGGTCGACTAAACCGCATTTATCATTCAAGTCTCCCGGCCGACATCCAACACTTACCATGGGCAATGACACTCATATTCCGAATATTCGTTGGCCGGTCCATGAGCTGACGGATCTGATCTGCGATCGGCCGTAAACACTCGAGGGCATGGGTGGCCGACAATACTCACCTACTGTGAAGTTACTGCGGCGCAAGACGACTAGGTCAGGGGTGGCCGAACTCGGGTAACTGAGACTACTCACACCATGTTTGCTGTCTACAAGCCAATGTATGAAATGTGAGGAGGGCAAGGTCTACGTGGGGGTCGAATCTGGGCAGTCTTTGTGCTAAGCACTTGACCGTTGGAGTCGACGTGGGATATTCCCACCGTTGTTTACTTCTCTAAACATGTTCCAGACCAGGGACACGTGAACCTACCAATTATATTGAGCGTGGCAGCTGATCCTCTCACCGCTGATTGGACGGGCGGTTGTCATGCCCAAGTGAACCGACGGAACTTAGAACTACACCAAGCGGCCGACATACGCACTCTTGTTTCAGACGTCTCTTCAGCCAAGTATTCGTGAACATCGTGGACAAATAGATACAAACACCCAACGGTCAAAGCGCGAAATCCGGGTATAATTTCAGGACACCGAACACCCAACACGTGTTCGCTTGCTCGTGCGACATCGATAAAGGCTCACGATACTGACTCTAGGCAACTTGAGAGGAGCCTTGACTGACTACATTATACCACTACCTACGTTTGTACGAGAATGTGGGGTTCCCAGACGTATCATGGGATGATGAGGTCATAAGTGTTTATCTCAATATTTTTTCAAGTAGTACATATCCTTTACGATCGGAAATAACAATTGCGCTACCGTGACATGAGTTCGTGCAGTGCACCAACTAGGTTAAGCGGGAACAAAATCGATGCTGAACAGCATAGAGGTCCGTCGTACACCATCTGGGAAAGACATGAGTGTCAGGACACCCGAAAGGGACACGCAACTCGCCTGGCTCAAACAGCTGTATTATATTGTCGCCATTTGGAAGACCTAAGACAGTGTCAGCGGGGTGATCTGGAGACTCGCGCTGCACTACTGACGGAACAACTGCTGTTCGTCGGTCAAAGAACGGGAGAAAAGAAGCTCATATCCCGCATCTGGGTTGAGATTGTCGTCTTGATACTCTCGGATCGTGTCATTCTCAGATGGGGTGTCCCAGTTGAAAAATATACCGGTGTCGGACATCTGTAGGCAAGTGACGCAGTTGAGGGACACCGGATTGTTAAACCACGCCGCCCGATGGATTGAAATCGGAGGTCGCTCGACGGAGTCTGATGTACGAGCGTTCAAGTTGAGCTCAACAACAAACAGCCCAGTGCCCTGTGCATTAAGACAGGTACATGAGTGCACAAGGACCAATCAGATAGGGTAGAGAATACCGTGGCAACTGCGACCCGACCATTCTCGAAAGCAAGATATTTGCCCACGCTGACAGGGGAACCTAGTTGGATGTCGAGAGCGATGTCGCGGATGTCCACAGCGCCGCTGATAGCCCGTTCGAAAAACGGGATGATGATTAAGCGTGAGCTGGCCAATAGTGCCGCAATGTGCGAACCGCAAGCAGATACATGTACTGTTGAAAGATGAGGTTCGAAGATCTTCAATGAGATCACAATAACCAACCCGCAATGAACTCGTCAAGCAGCCGTCTGCCGTTGGTGGCTGCGGAAACGATGAGGTTATGGATAGGCTGCGGTTTAAGAACCGAATTCGACCGCCAGTCATGAAGGTGACCGCCATCGGTCACGAACGAATAAACGGTATTGCCGTACGAGACCTGCGAAGACAGGATATCGAGCACACAACGACCTGAAGTACGGGAAAAGACCCGAAGAGAGTTGTGGCCACAAATGAAAGCATGGCCGTCGCTTCGAGCACTGATTTCGACGTAATTAAGGTCTCCGAGCAGTGATTCGGATCCCACGCCGTCTGGCGAGATTTGGATGTTCCGTATGACTTGTACCAACTCGCCAGTTGGGACACCCCAGATAAAGAGGCAGTCATGCGTTGCAGCAAGGAGGGTGGGGAAAACAAATCGGAAAGCCCGGGTAAATGCAGGGGGGCGCAGCACAGCCCATGGCTTGAAATGCCCACGGGTTAGGAAAGGAAAGCCGTGCATGTCTGCGGCAAACGTCGAGATATCAGACTGTCTGTCGTCCGGGGGGGAGAACATAGATGCGTCTTGGGATGAGTCGAAATCATCGGCGACTCTCCAAACCTCTTTGTTGCCGCCTGCTCGATCAAATATAAGATATCCGGCACCATATTCGCAGTGTGCGTATTCGCGGACATATTTCTAGCATTTCTTCAGCCCAAAGTGCAGTCTATATCCGTAGCACCACTTGCCTCAGGCAAAGACCATAGAACTTGATCTTCGTGGAGATCCACGATCAGTAGACCTCCTTGAGTAGATGTGGTAATGCTGAAGCCCCTCTGCTCGTCAACCTTGATGCGATGAACTTCGTTCCCGGTGCAGCGGTGGGCGGTGACCCGGGACGAAGCACCCCCGCGCCAAGCTTTCCGAATGTGAATCTGAGCAGAGCCTGAGCATAGCTGAATAAGCCCCCCGTCCAACATGGGTAGCCAGGAGTCTTACAGAAAGACCGCCAGTCGTTAACACCAGTAAGAGCGCGCCGGGAGAGTACGGTCTCAAGTTCAGAGTACACGATCGAAGTAGAAGGTATGAAGCCGTGAAAAACGGCGGCATTATGATAGATGGTGGAGCGATTTACTTCGAAAAATTGGGCCCATTCCCGAGAGGCACACAAGAGACTGCTTAGCGTTGAAAGGGATACATGCTGCAAGACAGAGATGACAAGCTCGGGGGGAAGGTGTAGCATTTGAAAGATGTCACCATAAACATCAGCAAACTTGAAATCAATTTCTGGGACAATTCTATTTAACAACCCCGCTTGTTGAAAACAACTGGGTTGCCATATAGTATTTTCTATTTGACAACCCCTAGTATATAAGCAGCTCCAGCTGTTGTCGGAGCTTCCTGTGTTTGTCGAACTGTAACCCTGGTGAGGAGGAGTTTTGGGCTTGAATAGAGCATATTTGCACCCCAAATCTCTCGTTTGATCAGAAAAATGATGTCTGATGACAGAAATTTGCGTGACTCCCAAAGGAGTAATCACACCGACTGCCCCAATTAGCCACGCGTGCACGCACAATATTGGCGTGGCTCTTGACGCGCCATCGCAGATGATGCTCAATTGTTGGAAGCATGCCTATGTATTGTCGTAGAAGAGGCCAACAAATCATTTACTGTGCCCACAGCATTGCACCGCCGTTGTGATTCACCTGGCACACCCCTATAACAACTGTTGTCCGCCTCACTGCCACAGCTCTGTCTGTTAAAAGCATTGATTCATCGCCAGCATATCACATACCATGGCCGCAGATGCCAATCGCGAGAAATTGCGGTGGGTGCTTATTGCAGCAGTCCCGCTTCTCACTCGGCCTCCTCCCGTCCCTCCTATACTCCAGCCTGCAATCTATGCTCAATTAATGGCTTATCTATCCGAGGTGACTGGCGAGGACCTCTCCCACATCATGTTATTGATGAAGCCGACTCCACAAGGTCCACCACACCCTGAACAGGGCGGACAGCACATTACAGAGGAGTGGCTGCTCTCTTTGAAACCTCGGGACTGCTTGTGGCGGTTTAGGTGGATTGTATACTCCAAACTCTTACTTCTTTCATTGACATAATATTCAGGATGTCAGCAACAGAGTTATTGGATCTCGTCATAGCGCTGGAGATTCCAGATGCTTTTAAAACAGCGAGCAGATATACCTTCACTGCACTAGAAGCTCTCTGCCTTCTGTGTGCTCGATTTTGTACAGCTGGAGAGATGTATGCTCTCTCGATGATTTATGATCGTTCACAATCTGCCATCTCGGAGTGTGTTAACGAGCTGGTCGAGTTCATTGACCTGCATTGGGAACACCTACTCGGTTGTGACGACCAGCATCTGCTACATCCGGACAATTTAAAAATCTACGCAGAAGCGATCCACCGTCGCGGGGCAGCCCTCACTTCTATCTTCGCATTCATTGACTGTACCATCCGTCGGATTTGTCACCCGACGTGGTTTCAACGCCAGGCCTACAACGGCCACAAGAAATTCCATTCGCTCAAGTTCCAGGCTCTCATGCTCCCCAACGGCATAATTGGCCATTTGTTCGGACCGATGGAGGGGCGGCGGAATGACAACTTCTTGCTCTCTGAGAGCAGGTTGCTCGACCGTCGCGCGCTGTTTGCACACCAGGAAGATGTCGACGACAACACTCCCATCGAAGACAGATACTTCCAGATTTTTGGCGACCCAGCCTATGGTGTTGGCCCTCATATTATGAGCCCCTTTTCGGGTGCTGGGCAGCGTACCGAGGACAAGCAGGCATGGAATTCACAGATGTCTGCTGTTCGAATTGAAGTTGAACATGGCTTTGGCATTGTTGCTAATCTCTGGCCTTTCCTGAATGCGTGCTGGAAGATGTGATTGTACTCGTCACCGGTTGGGCGGTATTATCGTGTTGGTGTCCTTTTAACGAATTGTCTAAACTGCCTTCGCCCCAACCAGGTTGCGCAGTACTTTGACTGTCCACCACCAGAGCTAGAAGAATATTTGCACAAGTAACACTGAATAAATTGATGTATTGTCACGTACCGTGACCTCGGAGCTCCATCGGACTCCGATTCACTATTTCCCTCGGAATTCCATCGGACATCCGATGTATTATTTCCCTTGGCATTCAGCACTTTGCCTTCATTCTACTTCATCCCTCCCATTTATTCTATTTGCTTCGTTCAAACCCGGAATTCCATCGGCCTCCAGATTATCTTGTTTCTCTTCACAATACTTACGCTCCTATTGGTTCGTACTGTTTCTGACTGTCACGTACCATGACATCGGACTCCCTCGGCCTCCGAGAATCACCGAATCGTAACGTCCCCATTCTTATTGGCTACTTCATTCACCATATGCTCAAGACTCCCTATGATTCACTATGACTTTCTTCGTCGGCGTCCTCGGCCTTCCGACGTCCGCCGACACAGCATTGACTTACATTGACTCCTACATACTCATTCCCATCGCGGAGCCTATCGGCCTCCGATGATTAATTACACTATGATATCATTTAAATAGCTCGATGTACTCTCGCTTCTAGTCAGCCTGAATATCGACTAAGATTGTGCTCTATCTTCATCCCTCATCCTCTCTGTCTTATCCTTCTGAAATCGGGCCTTGGGCGTAGAGAAAGGCGCAGCGCACGAGCTGAAGCCAAGCCCGCTCTAAACCCCTCGGGATTCCGAGTCGGTTCCGACCGGATGGGACTTATCGTTCCTTCACGAAGTTTTACTTTGTGCAGTCCTAATCCACCTCACTCACTCGCACTTGCTTGTTGGTAGGAACCTCGGAGGTCCGACTCGACTCCGAAATCTTCACATGTTCTTGCTTTCCACTCGCTTCCGGTTAGCAGGAACCTTCGGACGTCCGATCGGTCCTGAGGATGTCCAGTCCTTGACATGTATCATAGCTAGAACTGGACAAAGTATATACAAGGAAGATATTGTAATTGGTGAAAGAAGGCTTCGGACTTTGTAAAGTAATCTGGTCAGTTATTGGCAGGAAATACGTCGTGGAGAAAGCCTAAGAACTCGGTCTGGAACGAACGAGTGTCGTCGGCGGCTTTGCGGAACTCCGCATTGCCCTGGCGCACCTCCCGGAGCAGCTTGTTATCAAACTTGTCCTGCCTCTCGCGTTCCTCCATCAAAAATTCCTTCTGGTCAAATGAAGCGTCCCGACGAACACGCTTCGTCTTCCGAGCTGAAGGTGTGTTCTCGGCATCAGAATCGTCGTCCTTGGTGCGCTTCTTGGAGGGTGCCTTGCAGTCGGTGCGAGGGATGCTGGGGAGCGGGGTTGTAGCCGTAGTGATGCACTTAACCTTCTTGGCACCGGGAATAGTCGAAGGCACGGGCTCCGCCTTGATCTTTACGGGCTCGGTGATGGCTTCACCAGTGGGCAGCCGGTGGCCCGTGATCTCGATGTCGGAATCGTTGCCGCTGTCGTACGCGGGGCCGAGGATAGATACTGGAGGGGACCAGTTGCTGAGGTGCACTGGAAGGGCGCGGAGCTGTACCGACGGGGTTGAAGGGATGTGGCGGAGGGGCGAGGCAGCCGCCGATGCCTTCGTGGAGTGGGCAAGAACCACCACCTCATCATCACTGTCGTCGTTTAGGGCCACCATCGTCGCGCAGCGCAACCTGTTCAATGAGGCGTTGCGGATGGCCTCGCCTCCTATTTTGTCGTCTTCTGCTTTCTGGTCGAAGTTCAGAGCTGCTGCAGCAAATATAAAACAAGTTGAAACCCACTTTTTTCAACTTGTCCTTCTCTGCGTCTGTTTTGTCCTCGTACAGACGCTTCTGTGCCATGAGAAGATCGAGAGGTGCCCCAAACGAGATCTCGAGTGTAGACCCGGAGATGGCCTTGACAATTGCATCTGGAGCTCCCTCAGGATCCTGACGAGGATAAGTTACCGTGTTTCCGACGATATTATAGCACACGCACCTCATGGAAAACCAGAAGCTCAGCCACACGCGTCTTGAGGACAGCGTCGCTGCCCTGGATGTGGCGCTTGCATACAGCAGTCCCAAACTCCTTGTCCTTTGCGCCCTTTTCGCCGTGTAGAGCTGGACATCGATTGCTGTTTGCAGGATGTCAAACAGCTCATGTGCCGTGTAGATGCTGGTACGTGGCTTCTTCTCCTTCTTTTTGGTGATGGGAACGTTGGCCGACTGTGCAGGGAGGGTAGCAAAGGGAGTCTGAGGAGGCTCCACTGTCGGAGGATTAACATTGACCTGGTTAAAGTGTAGAGTGGTCGGATATTGCACGTAATCTGCATAATCCGCATACCGGGCCAGAGGCTGCTGTTGAGTGGCCGGAGTTACGGGAGTAGCCGGAATTGGCCAATTGAAGCCGTACGCATCCTGGTACGTGGGCTGGTGGTGGTAGGGGAACTGGTCCATGAGCGAGGGCACGAGAGGAAGAGCGATGCGTTGAGTCACTCAAAAATCACATCAAAGTCACATCAAAGTCACATCAATCAATTATTTCGCTTAAAAACTGCGGGTGATGACAGAAAAACGGCCGCTGTTGCAAATATGCTCTAATAGAGCATATTCGCAACGCCCAAAAACGACGCCCAGATTTCTGCTATCACCCATCATTTTTAGCCGACGCCCATGACTGATGAGTGACTGATGTGAGCGTGATGTCACCACTCGGCGCGCGTACACATTGACGCATCGCTCCAGCTCCTTGCCCTACGCTATGGGCAAGTACAGCTTCCAATATAACTGCCAGCCTGCATACCAGGTATCCATATGAAGTGCGGTGCAAACCATCTCGACACGTCACGCTAATTGCGGTGTCTTGCTGGTTATCACAGTAACGCGCTTTCGTCTTGCCGAGTCACGCATGCCATTTGAGGTTCATCAAATTTCTGACAGATCTCATCAAATTTTGCCAAAATATGCTGTTGACGCAGGTGCAAATACGCTCTAATGGGAAGGGGCCAATCTAGACCACGTTGCACGTGGATCGGAAGTAAACTGATCATCCAACCCTAACCCCCCCCCCCCCCCCCCCCCCCGCCCCTCGAGATTCAGAAGGCTTGAGAGACATTGATGGTTGAAATCAAGGACCTATGCTTGATCTCTGGATCTGCCAATTCAATTAAGTAAGCTTCCCACGACCCCCCCCCCCCAGAAAAGGCAGTGATGATCAACCCCATCAACGCCACTCAACGCGCCCTCCCGCAGCCACTCGTCTCCTCTGCGCTCGCCAACGCCAACGCCGTCGTAACTCATTCTGCAAACAGTATGGAATCCTAATCCTGTATATGTTGCACATAACCCTTTGTCAAATAATGTGATTCTTCATCTAACATGGATGTTTTCACATAGATATGCAGATAAATTGTAAACAGGAAAGCACAGTTGTTGTTACGGAGCCGGAGGAACGATGTGGACCAACACGAATGTGCTGCCCGCTGAGCCCAAGCGAGATGTGGCTGTGATGCCACCGATCTGTCGGTGCATCAGTGATCTCGCTTATCCACATCAAATTGGCAGATCCGGAGATCCAGCACCCACTAGCCTAAGCTAGTGTCGAATTGGCTCAAGAGGTCACGTGTCACACCCCAGGCTGTCAAATTGAACGAAAAAATACAGTAGTTGTACACTGCAGTGCAGGATTATGAGATTTCTACATACTGGCCAAGGTCCATATCACTGGCATAAGTATCTAATTTAAATCCAAATTGACCCCTTCGCTGGTTGTCCTCTGCCAGCATTTGCATTGACTTGGTGACCTTTGGCCTTTTCAAAAGCTTGGAAAGCAATACAGTCAACTTTGTCATAATGCATAAGGTCCGTTCCCTACCAAATCACCCAGATTGTTATGCATTATGAGAATTATGCAGTATGAGCTCACCTCTATGGTGTGAAATCACATTTTGGTGGACCCCAAAGCCTATGCATTATGAGCCATATGCATTATGAGCTTATGCATTATGAGCAAGTTGACTGTACCACAAAGTGTTTTTACTTGTGAGATGGCAGCAAAAGAAAGTCCAGAAGAAAAATCTTTGTCGCCGAGATCAATAACTATGACGTTCACTTTGCACATTTATTATTGCACAACACTTTTTGATTAGCGCAACACTTTTCTGATAGCGCAACCAAGGGGCACGCTGTCAAGCGCCATCAAAGATGGACCCATTGCAGTATGTTGGTGTTTGGCACCGTCATTGATCCCGCTGCCACGGTCACTTGTTGCAAGCGCGTGCTTGACGTGTTTGGCCACCGAAATACCTAATCGACATTCCCGTACTCGTGTTGTTTAGATATTATCCCACGTCCATCGATTATGTCGGAAGAGGTAATAAAAGTCTTTTGAGTGGCTCTATGACGCCCACATCCCCTCTCTACCCCTCCCATGCCCCCGAGAGTGAAACCAACGTCGGAACCTCAGGTACTACAATTGGCTGATGGCGCGAAATTTCCGACACACTATAACGACGAGAAGAAGACCCACGAGGTCAGCTGTGATTTATGCGCGGAGATCATCAATGTGGGGCCAGCAGGTACAACCTTCTATCGGTTGGAATCACACAGGACTGCGTGTCAGAAGAAGATTGCTAAGCAACGCGAAACCGAGGTGCGTCGCTAATAAACATGTATACGCATGAAGAATCGCGTCGGAATAGTGCGCGAGTGCTTACACGTGACCCTGTCAGTGGGATCAATGACGGTGCCAAACACCAACATACTGCAATGGGTCCATCTTTGATGGCGCTTGACAGCGTGCCCCTTGAGCGCAACACTTTTCTGAGCGTGACACTTTTTGACTTGCCTTATCAGGCCTCCGGCTGATGCCGGTAGATGGTTCTGCTTGGCTGCAGGCACTTGCACGTGCTCCAAATCCGATCCGCTGCGACAGCATCTGGCACGTGGGCTGATCTTACCGTGGCATCTTATGCGCACACATGGCCAAATTCAACTCATTGCCAGTTGTCTGCACACACCCAGCATGCACCATCCGCGTCCCCGTACCAGCCACCTCGATTTTTGAGTACCCGCAGCGCTATGGCATTTTGATGGGATCACCGTGGCCATCCCGATTTGGACGCGCTGCAATGTTTTGGTCCAGAGTGGATGCACCTACTACAGCTGAACAAGTAACATTGGCACATAGGTTGCTTGACGGAAAATGTTCAAAATCCGATTCTGCATGTATTCTCTCTGACAATTTTTTTTTGTTTTCACTCTCAGCGCAAAATCGAAACAACAAATGATATTGTTAATTTGGAAAACCTGTCCAAGAGAATACATGTAGAATTGGTCAAAATAATATTTGGGCCGGTTTTTGGGGCCATATCGAGTCCGTGGGAGGTACATCTGGATGGCAGCAAAGGTGCTGAAAACCTGAACAAACAAGGATGGATTGACTACAAAGACGAGATGCCCTTGACCCAGAAAAAACTCCATAAGTTGGTTTCAGGCATTCAGACTGCTCCTGTAGCTTTTAGAAGACCCAGTATACTAATACGATGAGAATGAGCATTAGAGGCCAAGGGGTGCTGGATCTCTGGATCTGCTAATTTGATGTGGATAAGCGAGATCACTGATGCACCGACGGATCAGTGGCATCACAGCCACATCCCGCTTGGGCTCAGCGGGCAGCGCATTCGTGTTGGTCCACATCGTTCCTCCAGCTCCGTAACAACAACTGTGCTTTCCTGTTTACAATTTATCTGCATATCTATGTGAAAACATCCATGTTAGATGAAGAATTACATTATTTGACAAAGGGTTATGTGCAACATATATAGGATTAGGATTCCATACTGTTTGCAGAACGAGTTACGACGGCGTTGGCATTGGCGAGTGCAGACGAGACGAGTGGCTGCGGGAGGGCGTGTTGAGTGGTGTTGATGGGGTTGATCATCACTGCCTTTTCTGGGGGGAGGGGGGGAGGGGGAAGCTTACTTAATCGAATTGGCAGATCCAGAGATCCAGCACCTCTTGTTAGGGCACATAGCCGATGCCTGTGGTTGCCCTAGTCTGTATATAGACTAGGGATTGATCCGATTCGGCCTGTGGTCCGGCGCGATGACACCCGAGCACACGTGTCTTGTCATGTGCTTTTTGCGCGGCATTTAGCTACTTTCTCATTTCTGCACCAAATCCTTGGGTGTAACTTCAAAACTTGCATTAAATGCATCCTTATATATGATTATCCTGCCATATTTCTCCAATCTCTTCTGAACTGCCATGGAACGGTGTAAAAGCACAAAGAATTGGGTTCAGCTCACTTTTTTCATGGAATTTTAAAAAAACTGGCTGGATAATCACGTTCTTCATCGCATTTGAGAGTGATTTGCCAACTCACACTTTCTCTAAATGTCCATGGCAAAAAAGTAATAGGCTTTGTGAGCCCAAAATCAACCAATCCCATTAACAAACTTGGTTGGGGATACATTCCGGCGCAAAGATTGCCTTGATCTCCGATAGCATAATGCTTCAGCCTATTGAAGTGCAAAAAACAAAGCTTAAACCTGGATTCCCTGCTGTGAACACTTATCTCACCTCGGGAGCCACAAACCCTATTTCTTGTTCAAATCTGAAGCAATCCTTTCGGTTCCTCGACGAAAATCAAAGATAGATAGTCCGGTTAGATAATTATCCAGCCACTTTTTTTTATTCTGCTCCGAACGCTGATGAAACATGGTGAACTTCGGTTGAAAACAATGTCAGATTAAATAATTTCGAAAAAACAAAAAATGTGCTCGAATAAATGGACTCTGGGTCATATTACAATCCAACTTGTCTCTTCAGTTTGAGCAATAGATGTTGTGGGAAGAGGGAATAGAGTGTGGAAGGTTGGAACCGAGCCCGCCTGCCAACCAAACACGGACAAAGTTTCCGCATCAATCACGGGGCGTCCCAGTGTCAGAACGTATTTTTATCTTGAATTTGATTCGCTGACCCTAGTCTATAGGGGGAGATGGCTCCGGATAGACTAGGGATCTGCCAATCAATTGGCAGCTTGGGATTCAAGGTCGGCGCGTTTGCCGTTTAGCGCTCTGCTGTTTTTGAGCTCAAAATTACGCCGCGGAGGGGTGCAGATAGGGTATTGGAGTCTCTCTCTTTTTCCCTCTTTTTCTCTCTCTTTTCTCAACTTGAATAATTTGAATTATGGCCGTACCCACAGACATGGGACATGGGCCCTTGTTAGAGGCAATTTGCTATCAAACAGGCTCGATCACGCTTAGTCAGCACATGCCGCAATTGCCGGTACTCACGATTTTCCACAGGTGCTACCTCAATCCGGGGATCTGTGCCTGTGCGCGAGTTGAAGTTCAATTCAGTCCGTTTGAGAACTAGAGTCAGGAGTTTAGCCCTAGCTAATGACACACGGCTTTGAGTGCCTGACCTAGGCCTGAATATTAGATGATTCGGCTCTATTCGGACGTCGTTCAGACATCCAAATGAGGATTTGCCTGCAGCCAAGCAGAACCATCTACTGGCATCAGCCAGAGGCCCGATAAGGCAAGTCAAAAAGTGTCACGCTCAGAAAAGTGTTGCGCTAATCAAAAAGTGTTGTGCAATAATAAATGTGCAAAGTGAACTTCATAAATAACAGCCTTCTGAAGAGGAAGGCCCTGGTTCTTGTGGATTGTGGTTAGTGTTGCTGCGGCTTGGCTTGGCTCAGCTGAGCCGCCAAGCCAAGCTAAAAATAAGCCAGCTGTAGCTTGCCGGCCGATTAGAGCCGCGGCTTGGCTGGATTTGGATAACTTGTGAATGAGTAGTGTTTGATGCATTGCATAGCCCTTAGGTGGCTCTTAGAGCTCTGGCAATAGTCTCGTTCCCGACGTTATAGGGCAGTCGCTCACTGGCGCTCGCGGACGGTGCATCGGCGGTCCACCGGACTGCTCGGAATGATCCGAGGCAGATTTTTGATGGAATTTGATGGGGGAACACTGCCCTATAACGTCTGGTGCAGTTTGCATAGGAACCATGCGATCTAGTCACGCTTTTGCAAAACTCTTCACTTGTGCCATCTCATATTTTGGCCCCAAATATTTTTCCAATGGCTTCCCTGTTCTATTACCTTCATACTCATACCCAAAAGTCCATCCCTTCTCCTTTTCACATGTTGTTTTATGCACTCTAGTCAGGAAATTGTATTTTATTGGTATGCATCGACTGGGAGCCTGTGTGTTCGGAAAACTACCTCTATACATGTTGAATATTTATATGATGCCTGTACCTATGAGTTCCGGCCGCCCAACAGCTGAAGTTGGCATGTTTTCTGACAGTGCACAAATGTTGAGTTCCCTCAGTTTTCTTCCCTGAGCACGTTTCTCCGTGCCCCCGGGGGAGATTTAGGTCTTGAATACTTGTTTTGAGTGTATGATGTACTTGTATACATTGTAAGGGACCACTCTATGGGGGCAGTGTTCAAAACGAGCTCTGTGTTCAGTCGTGACAAATGACTGATACACAGCCACATGGGTTTGAAAACTGGGGGTCTCACACCACAGATAAAAAACCAGGTTTATAAACAGCTGTTTATAAACAAAGCCCTAGTGCCAGATATATAAACATTCTCCCTTTCTCACAGATTAGGTTCACTTCACAGTCACACCGAAGCACCGGTTTGCTTTCCTCGTCGTGGTTCAAGACATTTTGAAAAGCTGTCAACTTTGTCCTCATTTCTTGTGAATTTCCAGACAGAAAACACCACAGTGTCTGCTAAAACCATCCAGAATAGTCTTGGGATAGTCCAAATCCCGTTTGAGCCAAGTTTCGGTGCCAAAAATGGCGGCAGTTGACTGCTAAATTTGGACGGAATCTGTGCAATGGTCAAAATCAGATACACATGGGTCTCAATTTGAAATCCTGGGGCAGGAAATTTAGCAGAGGTAGAATTCAGTCTACTCGGACACTGAAGAGCGAAAAATTGCCTCAGAGGCCTCCTTGGGCTCATTTTGGGAACGTGTTTATACACTGGTTGAGCATTTCAATTTTTTCACCTTCTTTTTCAGTGAAAAACACTGGTTGAGCATTTCAATTTTTTCACCTTCTTTTTCAGTGAAAAATGTTGTTTATTTTTCAGACATTTTCCACTGAAAAAGAAGGTGAAAATTTTAAAACTTTTTCAGCACTTTCTCAGTTCAAGGTGAAAAATTCGAAATAAAATAAGAAAGTGATGAAAATGTTTTGAAAATTTCACCTGCTTTTTCAGTGAAAAATGTGTGAAAAATAAACGACATTTTTCACTGAAAAAGAAGGTGAAAATTTTGAAATGTTCAACCAGTGAAATGTTGTTTATTTTTCAGACATTTTTCACTGAAAAAGAAGGTGAAAATTTTAAAACTTTTTCAGCACTTTCTCAATTCAAGGTGAAAAATTCGAAATAAAATAAGAAAGTGATGAAAATGTTTTGAAAATTTCACCTGCTTTTTCAGTGAAAAATGTGTGAAAAAAAAACGACATTTTTCACTGAAAAAGAAGGTGAAAATTTTGAAATGTTCAACCAGTGATAAACATCCTGTTTACAAACAGAAATCTAAAAACTGTTTTCAAATGGCTGGAGAATTATAAACAAAGCCCTATCTGGCACGTGGGGATCTATCACTAGGACCGAAAAGACCCACAAATGTCTGTATTGGGAGGCAGATAGCGACACAATCAGTCGTCTAAGAATCCCGAGAAATAATATCCTCCGCTCCTTTCCGCGGTGTGACCACACACTCGAACTGTTCGGGACGACTTGTATAGTGTCGATATTAGAATTATGATTGCCGAAAAGTGCGTGCGTACCTGATTGTACCATCCAAGAATCTTCCAGATGGAACAAGTGAGCTCCCATCGCGAGTGGGAGCGCTTATATCGAAGAATGCTAGGATGGAAGCAAATAACATCCACATGGACGTGTCCGCGAGATGAACTCCTGGCGATCCGCAGTTCGAAACAAATATGACATGCTGTTATTACGAATACTTACCTGGGCAAGCTCTGCAATCATGAAGTTGAGAAAAACATGATAATTAAAGAAAATGAGCATGTCACTGGTTGAAGGTTACAAGTTTTTGAGTGAAAAAACTGGTGAAAAATGTGTTGAATTTTACAGCAATTTTTCAGTGAAAAACTTGTAACTTCTTCATGAATTTTTTGAACTTCAAACCTTTTTCAGCACTTTTTCAGAAATTTTTCACAAGGTTCAAAAAGGTCACCAAAATGTTTCAAGTTTTTCACCTACTTTTTTGGCGAAAAATTACTGTAAAATTCAAAACATTTTTCACCAAAATTTTCAGTGCAAAACTTGAAATGTTCAACCAGTGTGTACCTGCGCCCATACCCAAACAGAATGTCTCTTGGATCTTTTGCTTTGACAAAACCTGGCCTTTCGAGAAAGCGTTCAGGTGAGAAGTTCTCTGGATCGACGTAAATCTTATTGTCTCTGTAAAAAAGCCTGTGAATTTACATTAAGGTCGCGATAGTCCCGAGCGCAATCTAAAACATACCAGTTGTTGGTAAGGATGATAGCCCCCTTGGGGATGAAGAAACCATTGTGCACGTCGTCCTCAGATGCAACATGCGGAAGACCTGTGGGAGAAAAAATGACTGAGGAGAAACGTGTGCGCAAAGCAGCATACCAACTGGCCCGATGGTGTAGGTTCGAAAAACTTCGGAGATGAGCGCTTCAACAAATGGGAGACGAGGTCGATCAGCCAGTTGTGGTGCTGTGCAATGCCCAAGAACAGTATCAAGCTCGCTTTGAGCTTTACGCTGAGCATCTGGCTGCAGAGTCATCGCGAGAAAAAATGCCTCGATCACTGCTGCCGTCTAAAAATATGTTCATCGTTGTGCCACAAGATGACTGGAGGAAAATGAGTGTACTGTGTCAGCTCCCCCTGACAAGGTAAAGGTTATTTCGTACTACCCGAGGGATGAAATAGACATGGCACACCACTGTAAATCCCAGCAGCTGCCCATTTTATAATCTGCTCTTCATCAGGAGTCGGATTTGAGGAATCGAGGAGGTCTGACACAAAGCACGACGTGGACAAGCCCATTGACTGTTCACGTGGTCAGAAAAAGCAACAAGGAAATACTGCCCCCAACCATCTGGCTCTTGGCCCACTCGTAAGGTTTGTTGAGCATGGTTTGGAGGGTGTCACGATTGTGGGCGGCTTTCTTCTTCCAAGCACCGCCCGGAAACCATTGTGGAACATATCGTACTGTCAGGTCGATCAAATTGATACAACATTGCTGGGCAACGGAACCTACAAAATGGGAACGTATCCACAGCGTATGCATTCGGCACCGTCATTTGAGAAAATTGTTCCATTGCGTCGTCGACCAGTCTGACCAATGGGTCATCTTGATCCTGAGCCTTATAGCCATACGCAATCTTGAGAACAATGGCCCCAGCGAATCTGTAGAACTAGTCATCCAAAAGCTGTCACAAACAACTGTAAGCATACCTTCGGGCATGATCTACCCACAAGTTCGGCCTCCGAAGAACGGTATGAAGAAAATCTTGTGTAGCTGTCTCAAGGATATGGCCATATGAAGTGTCGATCTTGGAGCGTGTCCCCAGAAACTGTGCCATGAGACGGCGATAATCAGACCACTTCTTGCCGAACTGGATAAGTGCAGGGCCCTGGTCCCATCCCACTAGTTCTCCGCCCATGACAAGATTGGGACGATTACTATAAATTCTACTCTTCTTGTCAAGCATCTCCGCTGCATAGTTTACGTCGTTGAGCACTATGATGGACTGTCCAAGCACTCTGAGATGTACAATAGGACCTGAAGGCCCGAGGCGTAAGCTTCGAACTGCGATGAATAAGCACAAGGTTTCAAACCCACCGTACTGTTTGGCCCACTCGGAAAACGTTAACCACGGCTGAGATTGAGGAAGGTCGGCGGCATTGCCCACAATAGGCATACCCTTCGGGCCAGGCGGGAAAGGAGCAGGCTGTTGCTTCGGTCTGACATGGTAGTAGAGGATGGCCATAAGTCCAGCAGCTCCAAGAGCTAGAATGATTGGTTTATCGTCTTGCAAATTCATCGGGGTGGTAGAACAAAGAAAGAGTATAGCAACCCGTGAGCAGTGAGGCGGCCATCTTGAAAAGGCTGTTGTCGAAGGCCAAGTAGGTTGCGTAAATCAAACTTGCTGATCCTTGCCGGGATGCCATTGATAACCGTCGTCACGGCGTCCCAAGCTGCCGCCAACTATAGTTGGTCGTTTGAGTTGGTTCAATTCGTCCTAAAGAGACATCCGGCAAAACCCAGGCCGGTAGTTTTGATGCTTCTAGATCTCCCGCTTGCGCAAACCCACCACAGACCACGCTCCGCGGTACCCACCTTCGTACTCACAGGTGGTCTGTACTCTGTTTATGTTTCTTCCGAAGTTCTTCGCCGCCATGTTTCGACTCCAGAAGGCAGGGCCTTTAGATCAATCAATCAACCAAGAATGCCGCCGCACTGAACAGCGCACTGGATCAATGCAGGACCCACAAAAGATGCCCTACTGTACTCAGAAACGGCACTCTCGGTGCTCCCGGACGACATAATTAGTTCGGCAGCCCTGACTGTCAAAATCTTCGAGACCTCGCGGTCGGAAAGATGTTGCCTGTGTGCATAGATGTAGCCGCTGAATCGTATCCGGTTCAACCTTCAAGTAGTGTTCTGAGTCTTCTGACACCGACAAGCATGCTCTATTCAGTTTAAGGACATCAGAATTCCAAGTTCTAGTCAGACCTGAGGATGTGGTTATCGCCTGGACCCACGACTAATACACAGGTGCTTGGTAGTCTAGGAAGCTCACGTAAGCCCTGTTTGGGGATGGCATGGTGTCCTCACCTTGCGCCGCATCGCCGCGGCCCCCTACGTGATCTCGCCGCCCATTGCACACAACAGCAGCACGCCCCGCATGCCATGCGGCTCGCAGAGGTCACGTTTGAACGCCCCGCCTTGCCTCGCCCGTCCCAGACGTGTGCCATGGGATTGTTAAGTATCTCATTTTACACAGGTATGAATTGTTTTATAGTTTGGAACGTAGATCTTGTGAGAGAATGACGAAAACTCTGGCAGCCGTCTCGTACGGTTTTACGACAGGGAGCTGTAAACATTCAATCAGCATCCTTCAGACGACGATAAACGAATGGAGGCTCACGTAGTGACCAACATCGCTGATGACCGTGACCGACGCAAGTTGGTCGCGGATGTCTTCAGTATTTCGAGAGATCAGGTCATACATACCAGTAGGCCTACAAGGCAGATAGGATAAGTGGACTAATAGAAAGAGATAGTATAAACACACCATATGTCAGGAAGAGCGCCTGTGATGATATGCGTGGGTAAAGCATTGAGAATCGTGCGCAAGAAGGGGAATGTATGAAGATTCGTTCCGTCTTCCACAAAGCATGCGGTCTCTTGCTCAATTGTGGTCTTTGTTGTGATATACCCAGGGTTTGTTTTGTCTCTTATGAAGTACGTGTCCTAGAGCGAATGAATTAATGCGGTACCAGCAGGTCGTCTGTGTGCCCACCTCAATGATGCGAAGCACATCGGAATGGAACGACTTCCAGGGAAAGTGAGTCTTGAACCATGCAATAGCAGCCGCTTTAGACGACCAGATCGTAGTACGGTGGAGATTCGACTTTGTGACTCCCCGGTACAGTACTTCAAAATATGGCCAAGCTTCAGGACCAACGAGGGGGATTCGAGAAGGATAAGAGCCTTCAATGGAATTCCGCATCCATCACGTAGGCCGTAGTTGAGAGCTTGAATCCTAATCGGACAGAGTTAGGAAACCTGCATCATGGGCATGGCTCAGGACTCACAAGGAACCGCCACCTCCAGAATGTCCTATTCCTGCAAGATTGCTTCGTTCCGAGGAGGAAAGGATGTCGGAGGTCAGAAAAGCATGTATAGCTGTTGAATATTGGAGACCTTGGACTGGATAGGGTTGTAAGCATTTGAGATGGCAAACCTATCACAATTCTCACAACGGGCAGCATAGTGGTTCTTCAGAGTTTCAGCATTGATGAGAGCTGGCTCCCCGTGGTTGGGACGTTCGATTACCCACGCGGAACGAACTTGGAGACAAGAGTCTAACAGAGAGGAGAGGTGAAACAGTTCTTTGATGATCGGTATCCACGTTTCTTGGGCTGTTAGACCGATAGGACCCACATTATGGCGTACAAAGCTTTGGAAAACGAACGCACATAGTGATATACCGCCGGCCAAGACAAGAGTGCACGCTGCCGCATCAATGCACACACTCCTTGTACTTGGAGTATACCGAGTTGCAATGCACTGAAGCGTGCGATCGAGACAATAACAATACTGGACGGACTCTGCTGCCAGAGGGTGTAGAAGCGTCGGGATACCATATGGATCGAGCAGCGGGCGAGTTGTTGTTGTGGCGTTGAGTCGACGAAAGGTGTGAGCTACGACAACTGAGATGCCTGCGTTCGTAACCAGAAAATAACGGGAAGAGAAGAAGTATATGGGTATCACCGGGCCATCATGTCCAAGGATAAATAAGTAGCAGTGTTTTTTTTGCGGGTATAATGCGCGAGCGTCTGAGTTGAGGTAGGTGCAGTGAAAATAAGCGCAAGTAGCCTACGCTTCTGGGTAGAGCATAAAAGCATAGAGAGGAGAAGAAGAAAGCGGGGAGTTATTTTGTGGGCTGAGTCCAAGAGAGTCGAGAAAGCCTCAGATCTCAAAACGTGAAGACAAGCGTGAAGATTGCATGGTTGTAAGTACTCTGACACTTCAGTGGCGGTGTATCGGGAGCTAGAACTTGGAAAGTCACAGCCTTACTCCATTGAATCATCCGAGAGTGCTACTACATGTGGTAGAGGTCTTGCTTGAGATGATTATGGATTCTTCGACGTATCAATTTTCGCGTAGTGGTATAGTAAATTGCATTTGAGTGGCATGATCAAGAGCTTGTACTACTTTGTAAACGCGAAGCCTGAGACCCAACCCAAGGCGCATCGGTTCTGAACTTGCATCGCTGTACATGAATGCGGACGAGAAGTACGCTTCTTTAGTATAACGAGATCCTTTGATCATCCACGCAGCCACAGTACGGGTTCTAAAGAGGAATCCATCCCTGCCTTCTCGAACATCGATGACCATATGGTTCGTGGCACGCGCAAGACGGAGATATCCGCCGTCCGTTGTGTACCCGACTCGCGTTGCTCTCGATGCAGTGCGAGCAGCGCCGTGTCTTAAGTCCTTCGAATTATCTGAGAACCAAACGATTGTCGAGAGGAAGTACAACTAAACGCACTTTACGAAGCAACGATGCTGATATCGAGACCCGCTGCCCGATAGCCTTGAACCTTTTTCTCGAATTTCTTGCTAAACTTTCTCGAGCTTGTGTATTTGACACTTTTCAAGCGTGCTATTGCCGGTGGAGAGGACATCGCAAGACGTTCGACATCCGTCCACCACCGTGAGTCTATCATACCTTTGAGGCTCGACTCCTCGAAGTCACACCTGGAAGACGAGAGCCAGAGCACCTCAAGCATGGAGGCCAGATGTACTAGATCAGATTCGGAGTATCGCAAGGCCTCGAGAAACGCATCGTCAATGCAGTTGGAGCAGTTGTACACCTCGAGTTGGGTGAGCAATGGAGTACGCAGGAGGACGGCCTGCAAATCCTCCGAAGTGAGGGCGCAATGGTCTATCTCGAGCTGCTCGATATGCGGAGATCGCATCTGGAAGATGCTGAAGGCCGTGGCAGACCAGGTGATTATGCCGGAATGATATTCGCCGTACATTTTGAGGGACGTCAGTGATGGAAGGTTGAGACGCTGGAAGAAAGGCGTGAAATGCTCGTCCGAGGATGTATTTGATATGTGAATCTCGAGGCTTTTCAGTTGCGCAAGCGTCACAGTGCCGGCCTCAACAGGGAGAACAGAATCAGGCCATCCGGCCGTGTGCAACGTAGCCGAGATGATGTTCGTACAGCGCACAAGAATCTCGAGACACACTCGGGGCGACTCGTCCGCCAAGGCGAGGTTCGTGAGTTGCGACCACGGCATATGGAAACTGTCGGCATTTTTGACGTGCCACAAAGTGACACCCCGTAAGCGAGGGGTAAGCATGAATATATTCACCTTGGGCTGGAGCTCTGCCTCTCCGCCAGCAGTTATGCTACGCAAATCCAACGTCTCAAGGGCCGTCAGGGCACCTGCAGGGATTTGGGCGAGCGCTGCTAACGACTTGGTTGTTATTGTTAGGGCCTGCCATCGGTGGGCTACGGCAAAGAGTGTATCTATGAGAGGCGCAAGGTTAATGTTGCCGACATCATAGCCTAAACTGAGTGAGACGGGGACAGGCAAAGGTGCCGATCGCTCCAAGAAAACCTTGGTTGCGGATACAAGGGCGTCTCCGGTCCGTTTTCTGGAGAATATTGGCAGATGTCTTGCCCATAGTTGTGGCGTAGCGAGAGCCGCTTTCCTCCAGTGAGCACATACTTGGCTCAGTACCAAAACATCCTTGATCGAAGGTCCCGCCCACCCGAAATGGTTTTCACCTGGATCGAGGGCAAGCTGGAAGATCTCAGCAAGTAATTCGCTAGGTAGGGTGCGGACGGGAGCGGTGATCAGGTGTAATGCGGCGATGATGCCAAGCTCTCGCGCGAGGAGGCGCTCGAGCTCTTTGATTTGGGCGTCGAGACGTGCTATATTGGCATGGGATTCTGCAATGAGCCCCAAGGCCCGCTTCTTGACACTCGTCGTCGCCGACTGTGCGAGAAGAAGGGCATTAGACAGAGTATCTGCCATAATCGTGCTGGAGTGATGTAATGGCATTTTCGCCAGATTTCAAGCACTGGTGCGAAACAGGGAATGCGCTGAGCGCCAAGGTCTATGGGATGCTCGTACCGAGCTCGGACGGCACTGGGGAGAGAGCAAGAGGAGAGAGCTAGAATCTAGATAGCATGATAGTTGGGAGAGCCGCCGGCCCGGCGCTGGCGGCAATCAATGATCATCGACGCAACTTAAGGTCGATAAGCGCCAATGAAACTAGTCTCTCGTAGACAGACGCTACAACTTGATGCTCGTACCTCGCATGTTGTCCAATGAAACAGACTGCGGAGTAATTGCATCGACAATGACAGGCCAACAACTCACAACGCGAAGATAATATTGAAGATACACAAAATAAGGGAGTAAGGAGATGATACACTTGGAACGATTTCATACAGTATTCTTCGGATAGCAAGAGACGTAGCGGAGGGAGAATGGTCGTGAGATACGGTCACACCGGATTGGGGATATCGGACAGAGTAGAGTCGTGATAATAAGAGGGCGAGGAGACAGACTATGATAGACCGCGCATATTATAGACTGGGAGAGTATAAGCGAGGGACCGAGGAATGGAGATTCAAAGGTGTGTTGACGTTTTCTCCGAGTCCAGTGTAGCTGTTGAGAACTGGTCGCTGTGCCCGCTGCTCGTGCTCTCCAAGCTTGCTCGCTTTGCCGCCGAATCCTCAACACTCCCATGCGCACCAGGATCTGTCATCTCCCGCTCGCAGTCCGAACCGAGACAAGTTGACGCAGGGGTATCATCCAGCTCCGCAGACTCGCCTTCCCCGTTCTGAGAACGTAACGGTGCACGTAATTTCAGTTCCGCTAATGGCCGCTGTGAGTGCTGCTGCGAATACTGGCGGCGGCGGTTCATTCGGAATGTGGTGGCAAGGGGCGACCCATGCCCTAGGAGAATGTCCTGAAATGACTCAAACTCGTCGTCGACCGTGCGCTCGACGACTCCAACAGGTAAGCCAGTTTTGTTTCCAATAGTGAGGTCGTCCTTGCGGTATGGCACGTACGGCTTGGATAGGCGGGGCATGATGGTGGCAGATGGGAGGAAGAGAACTCAGAGTGCTGACGCGCTTGCACATGTTTGGCTGCGTTCCGTTCATCTGCCATCCATCTCTGGTCAACGCAACGGATATCTGCTATGTATCTCCACTGTATTGACACGTGAAAGTCGTGGAACGTTCACGTTCACGTTCAACGTTCAACTCGCCTGGGATTCCGACGCGGCGGCCATCTGGATTTTGCCTCAGCAGAAAGGACATTGGAACGCGAATTCAACTTGAATGATTTTGGGTGTTCTGGAGTGCTGCGGGCCATGGATGGGAGCAGCTCCACGGCACTTGCACGGCACGGTGTCGCAACAACATCTGTGGAGCATCTTACGGACATCTGGGAGCGCCAGCACAGCTATAAGACCCCCGTGCCCCAAAGCCAACTGTTGTCTGTCTCTAGCCATGCATCCAACGGCCACCGGTTGGCCTCACCACGACGAATCTCCCACCTATCCACTGGCTCTTTATTCACGTGCCTTGCAAGCATATACCCTGCGTTTGTGGATGGAGTCGCTGAGAGCAGTCGAGGAAACCCGATACCCCCGCATGACGGCGACGTATAAAGACCCGGGTGTCCATCCATTCGGACGCGAAGAAGAAACGGGGAAACACTAACAGCGTGTCGTAATGGCTGCGAGTTCCTACCCGGTGCGTTGCGAGGTCGTCGCTCCTTGCATCGTGCTGATACTGCTGCCGCCAGATTTCAAGTGTTTATATCCCTGTCCGTGTGGGCGATGGAACGGGATGATATTCCCAGCCAATACACCGGTTCCTCCCATTTGCAGTTGCGGTGGCTGTTCAATGGACGTTGAACATGCATGGACGATTATCAACGATAGCACCGTCGCCATCTCTCCTCGTGCTGTTCTTGGAGTACTGCACCGTGTCACGAAGTACTTACACTCCCACGACCCCCTGTATCCTTTCGCACCACCTTGAAAACGTTACGTTGTGCCCTTATGTTTCCTGGAACAAGACTATCGAATTCCACGACGCATGTTTAAGTTTTGGTTCCGCTGCGGCAATATGTAGAGGATCCATTTAGTGTGACTTGCTTTCTCAATTGATCTCAGCTCTCTGTCGTCCGTTTTGTCGTCTCCTAGTTAGAGGCTACTTAAGGTAAGTTTTCAAACTATGTGGCTAGTCCGTCAATTGACGGCCATTCGGTGTTCACCGTTCACTCACCCAATATTTCCCTGGAAATGCCTGTTATCCTTCCTTGCGAATTGCTGACCGAAATCTTCCTCCTATCGATTGAGACTTCCGAGTCTTGGATAAAGGATGTTCTGATGCTAGCGGAAGTGTGCGCACACTGGAAGTGTCTGACTTACTCCAACCCGCTGCTCTGGGAAAGACCGCTTCCACCTCTGCGCCGAAAACAGAAGTCCACAGATATAATCGCGACCCAAACATGGCTACAGCGGTCCGCGCCGCTCCCCATTCCCGTCTCTTTGGACACCTCTGCTCACCGTAGCTGGTCGATGGAAGAGCTTGACGTTAGTAGCAAAGCACCTCACTGCGCTCGTGGAAACTCCCGTGGGCTTGCTGAAGGACCTCGAATCGGCGGATTTGTATAGTACAGACGCAGGGCAGCCCCAGTCATTTATCTCGAGTCGTCTCAATCACGACATTCATGGAGACTCGCACATTCATCTCAAAAAATCTAAACTATATAGGACGAAAACATTGCAATTACATTACTTCTAATAGTACGAGAAAGTCACATCAAATCCACTCGCCGCTGAGACTGAGCAATCTCAACCTCCCAACGTGCTAGCCACTGCGGATCGACCTTCCCGAGCTCGCAGCAGTCTGCACATCGGATAAAGTATGCGCTGTCCTTCTTTGCATAGTTGAGCAGTACGCTTGAAGGCAGTAGTCAGTTTATACCCAACGCAGCCATGAAACAACACATACAATTCTGGAATAGTTTCGCCGATTACTTTGATACTATCCCAAGAGACGCAGTCTGAGCAGAACGCCTGAGAGCAGGTCTGACACCTAAAGGAGTGAGAGAAGTTAATTGCACCGTTGCGATAAATATACTAAGCCAGACATACCTCAAAAGCAGTCCACCTGCGGCTGCTGTTGAGCGAGAGCATTGACAGCACGAGTGTTGACCACAATTGCCCAACGGCAATGCTTTGACTTCCTTAGGGCTGAGGGTCGGGTGGCATTCGGCATGGAATACTATAGGCGAAGTGAATTGTGGTGCAAAGGAAAGACAGAGGCACTTACCGCGGGGGCAATGATTACACATGACAAGTTCGCCACCATCGCGACATCCGATACAATAATCTTCCGACTCAAAACACACCTTCCTGGCCTTCTTGACCGATGTAACTTTGGGGCCGACACTCTGGGCAAAAGTGACAATCAGTCCAGCTCTTTTGCGTAAGAAGCAAAGAGCACCTCAGGCACCGAGTCGTCCGCGATGAATGTCATCCCATTGACCGTCACCGTGCGATCGACCCGCGCGCGCTTCTGCAGCGTCCGCCACTCTTTTGCAATGTCCTTCGTGCTCTCTGCGCGCTTCACCATCTGTCCCTCAAACAGGCGGCACCGTACCTTCGCGACGCCGCTAAGCAGCTCCCGCTCCTCCTCCTCCGCACTCCGCAGCAGCGCCGCGCCATCCTCGACCTTGATCTGCAGCTCATGCTTCACCCGTGCGTCGTGTACATCCTCACGCGCTCGCGAGACTGCGAGGATCTCCGCAAGCGACGCAGTGCGGAAGTGCGCGAGGTCCATACCGTCGTCCGAGTGCTCCAGCGCGCTGCTCCCACGGCGCAGAACCGCCATTAACTCCCCCCCGCCGAGGCCCATGCCGTCGCCCCTGTTCTCGCCCCCGGCCTCCCCGCCAATGATCTTCGCAGACAGGAAGAGTTTACGGCGGATGCGGTCCTAGTGGCGCATCAGTGAAACAGGCCAACAAAAACAGTGGCCAAAGAAGCGACGCACCAGCATCTGGTCCTCGACACTGGCGCGGCAGATCAGGCGGTATACCTGAGCGGGCGGTCAGTCGGTGCGGCACGCCATTTATCGAGGCGCGCACCTTGACGACCTTGGTCTGCCCGATGCGGTGCACACGCGCGATCGCCTGCAGGTCGTTCTGCGGGTTCCAGTCCGAGTCGCACAGAATGCACGTCGACGCCTTGGTCAAGTTGATACCTAAAGATGCGCCTTAGCAAATGTGAATCGAGGCAGAAAAAAGGAGAGCGCACCCAGGCCGCCTGCCTTGGTCGAGATGAGGAACACCTTTTGCGCTGTGAAATTCAAATGTAAGGTTTACGCGAAGATGTACAGCGATGCTAGACGCACGGGAATCGTCACGTTGGAACTGTGTTGACACTGTAAGCGACGTGAATAGAGGGGAAAAAGATGCAGACCAGTCGAATGTCCATGGCGCGGCGCGCGCGCGATACAGACCCGTCGAGGCGCGCATATGTGATATTACGCAGGGCCATGTAGTCCTCTAAGAGGTCGAGCATTCTGTGCTTGCGCCGTCAGTGCAAATCCTACACATACTAACAGAACGCATGTACCCCGTCCATTGCTGGTGGAAAGAGAGCACGCCTTAAAACACATGTGAACGTGTGGGTGGCAGAACGCACCGAGAAGATGAGGACGCGCTCGCCCTTGGGGAGGACTTCTGCCAAGATCTTGTCGATGACGATCAGCTTGGAAGACGACGCGACAACGTGCTCCCCGATCTCGTATGGTTCTGGCTCTGCGTCGCTGATCAGATACGGGCTGCTGCTGGTCAGCAAAAGAGAACGAAAGAGATGGGAGACCGACACCCACTGGTCGCAAATCCGGCGCAGCTGCATCAACAGCATTGAGAACTTTTGCCACTCTGTGCAAACGTTAGTAACTTGCCACCGAACCAACACAAAACTGTACTGTTGCCGATCCACCCTTGGCATGGTTTTCAAGATTCTGCAGCACCTCGCGGCGCCCATCGCACACTTTCTCGTCCTTCTTGAGCTGTTCTTCCTCCTTGCTGCGAAGATGTCTCGCAGGTCCACCGCGTCGAGCTGGGTGAGCAAGCGGTACGTCCAGAACCGTTGCGCCTCTGTGAGGGGTACGAACACGGTCCACTCCTCGCGCGGCGGCACGCACATGAGCTCGCCCGCGCCGGACAGCGCGGCCTTAGTGCGGCGCAGCTGCACCGCACGAGCAGCGGTGCGCACGGCGTCAAGGAACGGCAGCGTATACGTGCCAGCTTGAGGTCGAACGCCGCCGTGAACCGCTCGCGCGTCGGCGGCGTGAAGATCGGTGCGTACAGCCAGTGAAAGAGGCCCCAGAGCTCCGTCAGGTTGTTCTGGATTGGCGTCCCGGTGAGGACTGGGCGGGTCAGCACGATGGATCGTTGGCGGGACGACGCGGCACTCACTGACACGCCACAGCCCGCCAACAGTCGCCACGCGGCGCGCGACATCCGTGTCCGCGTTCTTGATGCGGTGACCCTCGTCGAGCACGACGCACGTCCAGGGCCTGCTTTTGAACCAGCCCACGTCCGCCGGAGAGAGCGCCTCGTATGTTGTCAACACCACGTCCGCCGCATCGGTGCGCATGATAGCTTTGGTGCGCTCGCGTTCGTCGGGGCTACCGTGGAAGCGAACGACACGCATTGAGGGCACCCAGCGCGCGCACTCAGCCTCCCAAGACGAGAGAACGGAGAGGGGGCAGACAATGAGATGCGTCGTCGCGCCGGTCGCAGTTTCCTTGATGTGCGCAAAGAGGGACAGAGTTTGGAGCGTCTTACCAAGTCCCATTCTGGGAGGAAGATGAGAGTATGTTTTGAGCAGAAGAAAATCACCAACTCGTCACCGAGGATGCAATTTATTCCTAAAATCATGTGAGCATGCAGAGATTCAAAACGAAGGCCAGGCGCACCATTGTGATACATGTGCGCCAGGAACGAGAGCCCCGTGAGCTGATACTCCTTCATCTCTCCACCGACCACCAATTCGGGCTGCACCACAAAATCGTGCTTAGGCAGCGGCGGTGTGGTGTCGCGCGCCATCTCGCGGGTGAGGTTGACAAAGAAGGCATTCTGAGGTGGAAGAAGCGGCTCGAAGAGCGCGCGGTTGGCATAGAGCCACCGTTTGCGTGCGACGTCGCGGTCTGCGCGTGCATGGCTCTGTTCTTCCTGTTTGACTCTGCGCTGGCGCCCGCGGCTCATGTCGCGTTCTTCGTCTTCTGCTTCGCGCTTGCGCTTGATCGCTAGGGTTGGAGTGGATGCATTTGCGCTGAGGACAGCGCGACGCGCCGAACGACGCGGGGGCAAGTCCGAGTCGGCGGCGACCAGTGGCGGCTGCATTTTCGCCGTCTACAGGGAAGAACTTGTAGACCACCGGTAGTGGGGCTTCAGTCGCGGTTGGACAGGTTGTAGTCGCCATCGTCGAGGATGATGGGAATGGAAGAAGAGATTTTACGTGCAAGCACTTCCATTTGAATTTAGGGCCGGCCAAGACGCGATTTTCTCATCACGTGGCCTTGGGTTCTTTACCAAGTCGACTTGGACTCAAACACTTCAACTTCATTTAGTGGGAGCTGGGGCCACGCGAGCTTGCGAGCGGCTGGCTTCAGTGGGAGATAAGCTAGATTAGATAGGGAATCTCCGAAGCACGTGTTCGTGCGGTGCGCGTCGAGAAATACATATCTTTGACTCGACGCGCTCTTCAGCACCCATCGTCTTTTCAAATCCTCTGAGATTTCTGTTCTTTGAAGCTTTTTAACCTCCGCAACATGGCTCTGCTATCAGTCACTGGCCTTCCTCTTCCCCTCGACAACACTTTCGACTTTGTTGCTTGGATGGCTAGACCTGCGGATTGGCTCATTCCAGCCGATATGGATCTACAGGCCAGGAACGAATGGAACTACAATTCGGAGCTCGCCAACAGGACTAGCATATGCGAGACGAAGCTTTACCAATTTGCTCTGAGTCCAACCGCTCCGGCCAGCAGCACAAATGGGATAAACGTTGGTGCTAGACTCATTCCGTTCTACCAGTACGCTCCCGCAGAGCTGGAGCTAATGGTGGATTCTCCATATTACTGCGAAAAAGCTGTTGCCCCCCTCCCTCTGTCCATGGTGA
Organism: Mycena sp. CBHHK59/15; assembly: GCA_029204085.1. Taxonomy (NCBI): domain Eukaryota; kingdom Fungi; phylum Basidiomycota; class Agaricomycetes; order Agaricales; family Mycenaceae; genus Mycena; species Mycena sp. CBHHK59/15. The sequence continues at coordinate 413,474 of JARGXW010000039.1, forward strand.
CTTACGTGGTGAAAGAAAGAGCCAAAAAAGTCGCAGCGGCCGAAACGGAGAGACTCAAAAAAGAGAAGGAACGCGCCGATAGGGAGAAGGAGAAGGAGAAGGAGAAGTCCGCCGTCCCCTTGCTGGGTAGTATGGTGATGTCTAATCCCATCTTTCTTTCGAGCACGTCGCGCGCGTCGGTGACAACACCCGACTCGTTTCTTCTTTCCATTTTCATAAGCTCTACCCACCTATCCATTGGTTCACTGACGACAAGTTGCGTCTGGCGAACGAGCGCCCGCACGAGATGCATCTCAAGCAGATCCGGCCCGCCGCCACGCTGACAAACTTATCGCCCGACAAAGTTACAGTTATTGATATAGCGAAACATATCAGTCTGTGGGGTTCCGACGACACGACAGATCGTTTCTCAACACATGCTTGGACGCAGGGTTCCGGCAACTTCTTGAAGGCCCTACAGCGCTTGTGTCCTGCACCCGATCCTGCCAATCCCATGTTCGCCCACGAATACGAACAACACTTCCTGTTCTTTTCGGGTCTAGAAGATTTTGAGGCTGACTTTCATATCTGGTATCCCATAGAAAAGAAGCTCCGCCTCGCTATACTCAATAAAGCGCAATTCGTCGAAGCTACTTGGGTGGTGAAGGTACAGGTCGCCGTGAGCTCATTCAAGGCGGCCAAGGAGCTCGCCAGAGCCTCAGCCCTCATTCCCACGAAGCGTTTGGCTGACGTTGATCTACATTCGGGTTCGCAGAAAGCACAGAAGACCTTGCACAACTTCGACAACGCGGGCTCTTTTCGGAACAACTCCAACTCCTTTCGGGACCAAGAGGCACCGCGGGGGCCCCGCGAGCGCGACAACGGCGATCGCCGTCCGCCCATTTGCCTTCTATGCGCCGCCGCACACAAAGTACATGACCACCCCGCAAACATCACCAAATTCCGGGACGGTAAACCACTACTTTGCGAGCGGCAGGGAAACGCTATGTGGACAGTCGCAGGCGTTCAGGGACGCGACAGCAAGTCCGTCTGTGTTCTCTACAACATCGGCGGGCGCGGCTGCGATGATAGACACTCGTCCGACCGACTGCACATTTGTTCCTTATGCAGAAAGGAGCACCCCGCGCTCAGCCGCAACTCCAATTGCGTGCGATTCCACAACGGCGAATATCGCCCTTGATACGGGTGGTGACTACCCCAATTTTCTTGACAAACATTCGCTTGATATGTCACAACCTACTAAGCTCATTTACTCAGATCTGCTCCCTTTCGTCACTAGTCGGACCGTGCCCAACAACTCTACCCCCACTCACATAGATCTATACACTCGCGTTGTCCACCCATACGACACGGCCGCTTTCAATCTTCTGCTTCGCAAACACGACTTGACGGCCGACTATCCGCAATTAGTTCGAAACTTGACACACGGCTTCCCGCTTGGACGGTTGCCTGCTCTGACGTCCACGATTATAATACCAAATCATCCCTCCGTGTTCAAAGAGTTTGACGCAACAAAGGAATATTTCGACACGGAACTTGCTGCGGGCAGAATGTCGGGCCCGTTTGGACGCGATGAGATGGAGCTTATTTGCCGTGGCCCGTTCTATTGCTCACCTCTTATTGTCGCTGTTCAAGAGCAAGGACCGTTCGTCGATGCGAAGAAACGTGTCTGCCGCAACCTCTCCAGAGGCGACAACGTTCACACACGCCGGCTGTCAATGATTTCATTTCCAAGGATGACTTCCTGACGCGTTTCGACCTGGCATTCAAGGTGGCAGAAGTAGTGAGTTTCACCTTACTCATTTCTTACTGATTACTCGGTTTCATGTCTTATCCCGGCGCCTGCGGCCATTTTCCACTCATCCCTTATACCTACCTGCAACTGCTGTTGTATGGTCTTATCATTACCCTTCGCTTCGGCGATGTGGTCTTATCGCTACCCTCAGCTTCGGCTCTGTGGTCTTATCCTGCCTCTAGCCGCGGCTTTGCAGTCTTATCACATACAAACTTATCCTTATGCATATTCAACACATGTATACATCCTATATTCCCGCATCTTTGGCTTCGCTTTCCCTGAGCGCTTCCCCATATCTTGCTTATCGTTCTGTTCACATCGTGCCGACACTCACTTCTGCTCAGATTGCCGCAGCTCCCGATGGGACGCAGGCCTGTGCGTTCGACATCAAGGCATTCCACCGCACCTGCCCCGTCCTCCCCGATCACAAACCTTTTCTCGTCGTCTTCTTCGACGGCGGCTTCTATTTGGATCACTGCTATCCTTTCGGAGCGGCGTCCGCGAGTAGCAATGCCGGCCAGATTTGCAACGCAATTGTCGACATCTGGAAGGCTGAGACCGGCGACGACGTAGACACCAAGACATTGAAATACAAAGATGATCTGAGCAAGCTGCGCTACCCCAACCTTGTCGGTCCTTTCTCCTCGGGCACTTTCAAGTACCGGTTCGACCGTGAATCCTGCGTCGCGCCCATCGACCCGTTGAAGACCCCGTGGCATCTTGTCAAAACCGGGATGAAATTTGACGACTCAATGGTTTTCTTGGGCCTATATTGGGATTTAGTCCGGCGGCGGGTTTCTTTGCCGCTCGAGAAGCGCCTCAAGTATCTAGCTCGCGTATCGGACATGATTCTTGCTGCGGAGGCGCGTTCGGACTTCTCCCTGCATGACGTGCAGGAGATCCATGGAGTTCTCTGTCATATATGCTTTGTTTACAAGGACGGCAGTTCTCGCCTTGCAGTCATCTCTAACTCTATGTCAGACTTTAAGGGCAGTTCGTATGCTCGGCGACACATATCAGGTTCCTTCTTGCACACATTGCGATGGTGGCGCGACAAACTTTCTAATGTATCCTTATTTCGACAACTGCACGCGCTCGGACCAATCCGCAACATGGGCATATACGTTGATGCCTGCACCTTGTGGGGCATAGGCATTGTAATCGGACGCAGTTGGTATTCACTGAGGCTCGTTCACGATTGGAAGCGTCCGGGTATTGACATCTGCTGGCTCGAGGCGGTCGCCCTCGAGCTCCTATTCCACTTCCTGGTCCAGCTGGGCGTCAGGGACCTTCATCTTCTCATACACTCTGACAACCGCGGCGCTATCGGCGCGCTCACAAAATCTTGCAGCCCTAACGTTGACCTTAACCTGTGCGCTCGACGTGCTTACACAATTGCGGCCGATCACATGATCGTGGCCAAATTTGTCTATATTGAATCTCAACTCAACCCCGCTGACCTCCCATCCCGCGGAAGATCCCCGCTACCTATCGCTGACCGCCTCACACGTGAGTTTCTTTTGCCTCGCGATTTGGTGCCTTTCTTCGTCAAGAACGACTGGTGACACACCATATCGTACCACTTCATACGCGGGACCTCGACAAACCCGCTTCCGCACACGCCACATTTCAATCGGACCCGACGCTCAACATTATTTTATTATTCACCGTATTACCACATCGCATGGCCCCTATCATGGTCTCCTCATCTGAGTTAGTGCGAACTGTCATGTGTATCCATGATACTGATCTTACCAGATGGGCAGGGCCCTTCTCCATGCCCTTGGCACCAGGCGCGCTGGTCACCGCTCGGTCTCCCTCCACCCACTCGCCCAGCCCGGTCGCGCAAGCAGGCGTGCCGTCCTCCGTATGGGCAGGCCCTTCCAACGTGCCCACTTCACTCAACGTGCCCGCGGGATCTGGCGTGTCGACATCTGACCCGCTTCATACCCCCTACTCGCTCAATTCAGAGACGCGGGCAGGCATCTCATCTTCAGTCTGGGCGGCCCCTTTTGGCGCATCCTTTTCTGCCGCCCTTCCCACAATCGTGCCGGCTTTCAACACGCGCGTCTCGTCACTACTCCTCAACCCTGATGCGCGCGAGGCGCTGCTCGATGTTCGACGCGCGGCTTCCCTCTCTCTCACTGCTAAGTCGGCCCGCCGTCCGGTTAAGGGCAACGAAATACGCCCGAGCGCGTACCGACCGCACGTTCCAGCCGATCGCCGCGTCCTCCTGTGGACCTCCCCGCATTCCCTCGCGTCCCACTTGTCCATGCATAACGCCGGCGTCGCTGCCCACCTCCAGACTCGCATTTACGTGACGCTCTTGCTCGCGACCGTGTCGGACACGCGGGAGGCATACGGCGTGGGCCTATTGCGGTTCCATCAGTTCTGTGACCGCGAGGGCTTCGGTGAGCACTCGCATATGCCCGCGGATCGTTTCCTGCTTGCAGCATTTGTCGCGGAAGCAGTGGGATCCTGCTCAGGCAAATGCATACGCAATTGGTTGAGCGGGCTGCGTCTTTGGCACCTATTCAATGACGCGGAGTGGCATGGCGACGAGGGTTGGTTGCCGGCACTCAAGAAAGCGGGGACAGGGGCGGGATCCCCTTCAAGCGCCCGCCGCGCGGGCCTATTACCCCGACGCATCTCCGCGCGTGGCGCGCACATCTCGATCTGACGACACCGTTGGGGGCCGCCTCCTGGTCCGCTTCGCTCTCCGCATTCTGGGGCTGTCGCCGCTTGGGTGAGCTGCTCATCCGCAGCGTGAACAAGTTTTCGCCCGAGCGCGACACGTCCCGCTCCACGTGCGTCTCGCGGCCGATAGTCAATCGGCGCCGCGTAGTCAACGTCCACTTGGTCTGGACTAAGACGACAACGATTTTGGGCGGCGAGTGTATCTTCACCGAGACCGGGGGCAACGACGCAGATCTCTGCCCAGTTTGGGCTTGGGACAACCACATGGCTATTAACCACTCCCCTCCCCTCAACACTCCCCTTTTTGCATATCGCTCCAGCGACGGCTGGGCACATCTCACTAAAGATACCTTTTTGCGATCATCCACCGCCATCTTTAAGGCTGCTGCCCTCGAGACTGTGTTCGGACACAGCTACCGCATAGGTGGTTCCCTGGAGCTACTGCTTGCTGGCGTCGAACCCGAGGTTGTCATGAAGATTGGTGGTTGGACCTCCCTCTGTTTTCTCATATATTGGCGTAGACTGGAGACCATTCTCCCTCTCGCCGTCACCCGTGCCTGGGATGCTCGTATTAGACAATTCGCTTCTGCACATGGCCACCCTGTAGACAATCTTGTTCTCGATATTGATTAGCCTTCAATTGATTTTCTTTTGATCTCAATAATCATTTTGCAGTAAGTGACTTTGGACAGTCGCATCGCTCCGTGGGGGGTTCGGGCCCCGAGCATATGATGTCGCCCTCACGCGAGCTTTGCTCTAAGAGCGTTGCTCCTGGTGGTTGTTTCGGGGCTATATCACACCCTCGAGACCCTTGCGTACTGGTTTTGGGCCCCCCGCGCGTTCTTTTCCCCTTCCGATTCGGCTGCCTTTCCGCCGCTTTTCCAGGCATGCTGAGAGGCTCCCGAATCGGCCGCGAGCGGCCCACTCCACCCGCAACCCCCAAAAACTCTATATCCAATATCTAACAATCTTTGTATTCACAGCAAAATTATCTAAATTATATGAGCGATCATGGGACCGCGATTATTACTATTTTCGTCTCCGTTCCCTTCCGCGCATCGGAAGTGTGGAAACATATCTAGCTTATCGGGCGGCGAGCGCAGCTCTTACGAACAAATTGGGCACAGCCATAACATGTCACAGATGTTACCAATACAGACAGGGGATTCTACTGAGGATATCAGACCATATGCAAGCTATCGCGACGACGATGGTGAGAAGATGTGGAGAGAGACAAATTTCCATTTTCCGCATAATTATGAATAGCGCCGTAATCAGGCTAGCGTTCAGGATAATGTACTACCATCTCACCACGCGGTGGGTTGCAAGACATCTTTTGGGGCAGCTACCACACTCTCGCCCCGTCGCGTCGCGGTGGCAGCGCTCTGAGCATTTTCCCTGGCGTACCCGCTATCCCTCGAATCCTACCGCAGTCCGGAAAAAACCATTCGGGTACGTTACTTCGATCTAGCCCCCGCCATTCTACTTTACCTTTCTAGCTATGCCTCTTCTATTTTCTCGCACTCATAGGGTGCTCAATTCTTGGCTCATCTAATTTCTGCCCATCTCATATTTGTTCGAAATAAATAAAGATTTTGATCTCGGATCATGATACGGCAAACGGCGCCGTTTCGCCTCTCTCTGCTTACACGTCCACACTCTCTAATTCTCCGCAATAGCAATCCAGTTAAGTGCCGAAAGATCAAGGGTTTCAGTGATATCATCGTGGAGAAGCTGCGCCTCCTCCTCGTCGTATCCCAGGAGATCAGCTTCATCGGGGTCCTCCTCCAGTACAATAGAAGCTGCAAGAAAGGTCTCCGCAATGTGCAGGACATCTGCTTGTGTCTGTGCTTTCGTGATGCGCAGCATAGTACTTATCGAGGGGAGATCAATTATCACAGCGTAAGCGAGGCGAAACGGCACCGTTTGGCGTATCATGATCCGAGATCAAAATCTTTATTTATTTCGAACAAATATGCGATGGCAGAAATTAGATGGGCGAGATGAGCCAAGAATTGAGCACCCCTCATCTTCAAATGCACATGATGCAGTATTGGCACCCGCGTCGACCCTTGCATTATCAGATATGCGAGTCCTGGGAGCCAGGTTATGAGAACAATGCGTACATCGGAGAGATTGCATTGGACAACACACATTATATCTGACAATAGGTTTCCTCCCAGTCCTGACCTTCCGTGGGGCGTCGGGTTTTCCACAGCTCTGAAGACGTGTCGTCTACCATGCGACTTCGGTACTTGCAGTAGATTTCATCCACAGAGGTTATTGGCCGTTGCGTTGCGCATTCCATAATAAGGTCTGCAATATACTGCGGTGTGCCAGGGGAACGAAGTAATCAGGGTAGTGTCGTTCATTCCACACGGCAGATAGTGTGCAACCTAGCCGTCGCACAGTTAGGTTCCCCTTGGTACTTCCCCTTGCGCCCGTTGTCGCGCGTGTGTCTAAATCGATGAGCTTTATCCCATCTGAGCCGAGGAGCACGTTGTCTCCCTTCACGTCCGTGAGTTCCACGCCCTGGCGCACAATATCCCAGACGGCGTCCATTAATGCCGCAGACAAAATCTCCTTCTGCGCACAATTCCACTTGTCTTCGTGCCAAAGAACGGCTTCTGCACCAAGATATGGCAGCAATAATCCTTCGAGGTCACCGTTGGGGTCCCGCACAAATCCTTGGATGGGCAGGATGTACGGAGACTCTGCCAGAATATTGTAATGGACCAGCTCCTCGGTCAGCATACATCCTTGCCGATAGATGGAGGTGCACTTGCAGAGAAGGAATTTCCCTTTGACATTTACAATATAAACATCAGGGTGCAGAGGATGTTCGGCACAATAGCAGATGTCATTGGGTTGGTAGATAGGCAGGGCTGCCAGGGTACTGTGCAACTGTACCCAATGAAAATCGGAGCAAGGGTAGGAGAAAAGGAGTGTACATTAGTAGGTAGCATCCTAGATGACGATCTGTAATCAATGCTGCGAACTGAGAAAGCGAAGACAGGGTTCAGGCAAAGTTCAACGGTTGTTTGTTGGTTGCTAAATTCACACGTGATCGTGAAGCTGACTCAGCTAAGCAGAGCGCCTAATACTGTACCTCCCTGTATTGAAGCAACGGTCACGGTCACGGTAGGGGCGTTGCGTTGCAAAATTCGCGCCAGGTCACGGTCACGATGAAGCCCGTTGCCTCAAATTACCGTGACATCCAGGCAAAAAAATATAGGAAATTTCTGAAGGGTCGGAACAGGCTTGTTATCAGCGGGAATGAAGAAATCGGGTGGTTTGTGAATCAAATGGATGCAAAAATGTTCCTGAACACACTGAAAAACAAGCTGAATTAATAGTGGCCGTTGCATTTTTTGGCAACGGTCACTGTCACGATGCTCGCTGTTGTCTGAAAAAAGTGCAACGGAAATGTCATGGTAAGTTTGGCGTTGCTTCACTACAGGGACGTACAGTAGTATTACTAATAGTAAAAGTGCTAACTTAAGCGCTAAGCTTTGTTCATTTCACTGGTTGAAGGTTTCAAGTTTTTGAGTGAAAAAACTGGTGAAAAATATTTAGAATTTGCAGAAGTTTTTCGCCGAAAAAACAGGTGAAAAACTTAAAAGTTTTCAGGACCTTTTCAACTTGGAATCACCGTGAAAAATGAGAAATAAAATTCATGGTTTCTTTTCAAAGAATTTCACCACTAATATTTCGGATATTACAGAACTTTTTTGCCGAAAAAGCAGGTGAAAAATTTAAAAGTTTTTCAGGACCTTTTTGACTTGGAATCACCATGAAAAATGAGAAACAAAATTCATAATTTCTTTTGAAAGAATTTCACCACTAATATTTTCGATGTTACAGAACTTTTTCGCCTAAAAAGCGGGTGAAAAATTTAAAAGTTTTTCAGGACTTTTGGACTTGGAATCACCATGAAAAAATGAGAAACAAAATTCATAGTTTCTTTTGAAAGAATTTCACCACTAATATTCTCGATGTTACAGAAGTTTTTCGCCGAAAAAACAGGTGAAAAACTTAAAACTTTTTCAGGACATTTTCGACTTGGAATCACCGTGAAAAATGTGAAATAAATTTCTTAGTTTCTTTTGAAAAAGTTTCACCACACTGGTTGAACATTTCAAGTTTTGCACTGAAAATTTGGTGAAAAATGTTTTGAATTTTACAGTAATTTTTCGCCAAAAAGTAGGTGAAAAACTTGAAACATTTTGGTGACCTTTTTGAACCTTGTGAAAAATTTCTGAAAAAGTGCTGAAAAAGTTTGAAGTTCAAAAAATTCATGAAGAAGTTACAAGTTTTTCACTGAAAAATTGCTGTAAAATTCAAAACATTTTTCACTAGTTTTTTCACCAAAAAACTTGAAATGTTCAACCAGTGCCACTAATTCATACACATTTGCAGGCAGAAACTGTGGTGAAAAACTTGAAACCTGAACTTTCAAGTTTTCACCACAGGTTCCACCTACAAAAATACAATCAAATGTCTGAAAAAAGTTTGATGAAAGATAATAAAAAATTAGAAAAGCAGATAGCACTTTTTTCAACATTTTTCAGAGTCATTTATTTCTTATTTTTCACTAAAAAAAGATGGCAAAAGAAACCTCATTTCATACTGATTTTTTGGCGTAAACAATGGTGAAAAACTCAAAATATTTTCCCCTCAAGATCAGAATGAGATATGTGAAATAATGTTCAGGGATCTGTGCTGGATCATCTTCAGATATTGACAGGGAGACTGGCCATTCATTTTGTGATACAAGGCCAAAACCCCAGCTCCCTACTTGCTTCCCATCCCTTTCCTGTGGTATATATTTCATTTCTTGCTGCCCCTGAATCAGAAGTCAGACTCTGAGGAGGATGAGTACAATTACCGTGAATCAAGCCTCAAATGTGAACTAGACCACTACAATGATACCATTTGTTGTGATATTGACAAAAATCCAGGTACGGCACTTGTGAAGTGGCGGGGGAGGTTGGGATTATGACCTGCCGCAACTCAAAGCAGTGAGTTGGCAGATTGGGCCAGGGAGGAGTCAGTGTAGTGTCTGTGATACACAGAGGGGTTGAAGCTAAATGTCGAGGAGTCACACAATCAAAGGATCACAGAAACCATAAGTCTGGATATGCACTCCCTGCCGCATGTGATACGGTCCTGGAGTCCTGAATTCACTCCTTTCGTCCATAAAATCCACTATGCATGTCTCTGCTTTGGTTTTCCATTGGAGGGTCCACTAAGATATCAGAAACTGTTCATATTATATTTCCATAATAGTTATTCCATGGATCACTGGGCAAGGCTCATTGGGACGGGAGAACATCAATATTTCTTTGCCGGTTACCAATTGGTAAGAACCAAGCCTTAGTTGCACCATAGTTGAAAGGTTAAATCCTCTCGACATCATTAACACATGATCAGCAGCACAGAGCTTGACTCTGACCCTAATTGTATGTCACCGAGCAAGGGATTCCAGAATAATGCTGGAAATCACAAAATGCGTGATTCCAAGGCTGGCTCTGGCCGAGCCGTATCACCGCCTGAGCCAGCAGAGAGATTCGGACACCGGCAAGGAATACATCTTTGAAGTCAGGCATCATTGATAAGTCCGCACGGAAGATGCTTAGATGTTCCAGAGAATTGGGGAAGCTGGGTCTCCCTTAATCTCCACCAAGTGCAGTTGTGGGTGGATTTCCGAGATCAAGTGCAGTGTCCATGAAGATCAAGCCCCTGCGTTGCCTGGACTAAACCAGTCGCACCTGCCATTCAGTACAACCCCAGTCCAAATCCCCAAAAAAACACCTGCCGGAGCGGAAATTTAACTCCTGCCAAGGGCAGCTGGAGATGGATTGGGGATCTGAAGCATATAGTGGCTGTGCAGGTATCCAAATACACGATTTGAAGTGCCCTGTTTCCTTTGCCACTCAGTGCAAGTCCATGGATTTTCAATCCAAACTTGCTATAGAAACACTAGTCTGAAAAAGTATTTAATTTGTGCCAAGTGTAGTTATAGATGGATTCTCGAGTTCAAGTGCATGGTGGGTGTCCATAGATCCCTACAACTCCTGATATAGCCAATCGGCACCTGCCCCCAACATAGCCCCATGGATTTAGAATCCGAGCTGTAATTCACCTAAAACACCTGTTGGAGTGGAAATTTAATTGCTGCGGAGTGCAGCTGGAGACAGATTGAGGATCTGAAGCTTGTGTTGGGTGAAAAGGGATCCAAATACGTGATTTGAGGTGCTATCCTTCCTCTGCCACCCAGTGCAAGTCCATGGATTGCCAATCTGAACTTGCCATAGAAACATCGGTGTGGGAGAGTATTTAATTTCCACCGAGTGCAGTTTTGGGTGGATTTTCGAGGTCAAGCGCACTGTGGGTGCCAATGAATTCCCTGAATCGTTTGTAGTAGCCAAGTGGCACCTGCCACCCAGTACGGTGCCATGGATTCAAAATCCGGACTCAAAATAGCCTAAAATGGCTTTTTCCACAAGTATTTACATTCCGCTGAGGCCATTGTGAGATGGATTTTTGATTTGAAGGTCACAATAGGTGTGTATGGATCATAGTGATCCAAATGACCACAAAAGCCCTCCTTGCCACTCACTGCGGAGCCATGGATTCAAAATCCGGACTCAAAATAGCCTAAAATGGCTGTTTCCACAAGTATTTAAATTCTGCTGAGGCCATTGTTGGATGGATTTTCGATTGAAGGGTCACCATAGGTGCATATTGATCATCGTCATCCAATTAACCACAAAAACCATCCTTGCCACTCACCGCGGGGCCACAGATTCAAAATCCGAATTGCAGGCAGAAATGGGCCTCAAACAGGTATTTAAATTCTGCTGAGGCCATTGTTGGATACATTTTCAATTTGAGGGGCACCATAGGTGCATATATATCATAGTCATCCAAATGACCACAAAAGCCCTCCTTGCCACTCACTGCGGGGCCATGGATTCAAAATCCGGACTCAAAATAGCCTAAAATGGCTGTTTCCACAAGTATTTAAATTCCGCTGAGGCCATTGTTGGATGGATTTTCGATTGAAGGGTCACCACAGGTGCGTATGGATCATAGCCATCTAATTGGCCCCAAAAACCATCCTTCCCACTCACCGCAGGGCCAAGGATTCAAAATCCGGACTCCAAATTGCCTAAAATGGCTGTTTCCACAGGTATTTAAATTCTCCTGAGGCCATTGTTGGATGGATTGTCGATTTGAGGGCCACCATAGGTGCGTATGGATCATAGTCATCCAAGTGACGTCAAAAGCCATCTGTGTCACTCACCACGGGGCCACAAATTAAAAATCCAAATTGCAGGCAGAAATGGGCCTGCAAACATGTATTTAAATTCTGCTGATGCCATTGTCGGATGGATTTTCGATACGAGGGTCACCATGGGTGTGTATAGAGCATGGCCATCCAAATGGCCACAAAAACTATCCTTGCCACTCACCGCAGGGCCATGGATTCAAAATCCGGACTCAAAATAGCATAAAATGGCTGTTTCTAGGAGTATGTAAATTCTGCTGAGGCCATTGTTGCATGGATTTTTGATTTGAGGGCCACCATGGATGTCTATGCATCATATTCATCCAAATGACCTCAAAAACCATCCTTGCGACTCACCGCAGGGCCATGGATTCAAAATCCGGACTTAAAAGTGCCTAAAATGGCTGTTTCCAGAGGGATTTTGGATCCATGGCCCCATGGTGAGTGGCAAGGATGGTTTTTGTAATAATTTGGATGACTATGATCCATACAAGTCTATGGTGTCACTCAAATAAAAAATCCATCCACGGATGGCCTCAGCAGAATTCAACTCCCTGTTTGCAGGCCCATTTCTTCTTGTAATTTGGATTGTGAATCTGTGGCCTCACGTGTTGAAGTGGGTTTTGGTAGTGTTTGGTTCAGACGGGTCCGCCTTCCTTATTTGTACTCTGTCACATATTTAGTCATGGTGTGACAATGTGACAGGGCTTTTCGCCTTCCATCTGGTGCTATATCTGCCTTTTCGGCTTCCATCTGGTGATCTCATTACAACATCACGGTGGGTAGCAAGGATGGTTTTTGTGGCCATTTGGATGACGATGATCCATACCCATCTATGGTGCCCCTCAAATCGAAAATCCATCCAGCAATGGCCTCAGCAGAATTTAAATACCTGTTTGCTGGCCCATTTCTGCCTGTGATTCGGATTTTGAATCTGTGGCCCTGCGGTGAGTGGGAAGGATGGTTTTTGTGGTTAATTGGATGACGATGATCAATATGCACCTATGGTGACCCTTCAATCGAAAATCCATCCAACAATGGCTTCAGCGGAATTTACATACTTGTGGAAACAGCCATTTTCAGCTATTTTGAGTCCGGATTTTGAATCCATGGCCCCGCAGTGAGTCGCAAGGAGGGTTTTTGTGGTCATTTAGATCACTATGATCCATACGCACCTGTGGTGACCCTTCAATCGAAACTCCATCCAACAATGGCCTCAGCGGAATTTAAATACTTGTGGAAACAGCCATTTTAGGCTATTTTGAGTCCGGATTTTGAATCCATGGCCCCGCAGTGAGTGGCAAGGAGGGCTTTTGTGGTCATTTGGATGACTATGATATATATGCACCTATGGTGCCCCTCAAATCGAAAATGTATCCAACAATGGCCTCAGCAGAATTTAAATACCTGTTTGAGGCCCATTTCTGCCTGCAATTCGGATTTTGAATCTGTGGCCCCGCGGTGAGTGGCAAGGATGGTTTTTGTGGTTAATTGGATGACGATGATCAATATGCACCTATGGTGACCCTTCAATCGAAAATCCATCCAACAATGGCCTCAGCGGAATTTAAATACTTGTGGAAACAGCCATTTTAGGCTATTTTGAGTCCGGATTTTGAATCCATGGCCCCGCAGTGAGTGGCAAGGAGGGCTTTTGTGGTCATTTGGATGACTATGATATATATGCACCTATGGTGCCCCTCAAATTGAAAATGTATCCAACAATGGCCTCAGCAGAATTTAAATACCTGTTTGAGGCCCATTTCTGCCTGCAATTCGGATTTTGAATCTGTGGCCCCGCGGTGAGTGGCAAGGATGGTTTTTGTGGTTAATTGGATGACGATGATCAATATGCACCTATGGTGACCCTTCAATCGAAAATCCATCCAACAATGGCCTCAGCAGAATTTAAATACTTGTGGAAACAGCCATTTTAGGCTATTTTGAGTCCGGATTTTGAATCCATGGCTCCGCAGTGAGTGGCAAGGAGGGCTTTTGTGGTCATTTGGATCACTATGATCCATACACACCTATTGTGACCTTCAAATCAAAAATCCATCTCACAATGGCCTCAGCGGAATGTAAATACTTGTGGAAAAAGCCATTTTAGGCTATTTTGAGTCCGGATTTTGAATCCATGGCACCGTACTGGGTGGCAGGTGCCACTTGGCTACTACAAACGATTCAGGGAATTCATTGGCACCCACAGTGCGCTTGACCTCGAAAATCCACCCAAAACTGCACTCGGTGGAAATTAAATACTCTCCCACACCGATGTTTCTATGGCAAGTTCAGATTGGCAATCCATGGACTTGCACTGGGTGGCAGAGGAAGGATAGCACCTCAAATCACGTATTTGGATCCCTTTTCACCCAACACAAGCTTCAGATCCTCAATCTGTCTCCAGCTGCACTCCGCAGCAATTAAATTTCCACTCCAACAGGTGTTTTAGGTGAATTACAGCTCGGATTCTAAATCCATGGGGCTATGTTGGGGGGCAGGTGCCGATTGGCTATATCAGGAGTTGTAGGGATCTATGGACACCCACCATGCACTTGAACTCGAGAATCCATCTATAACTACACTTGGCACAAATTAAATACTTTTCAGACTAGTGTTCTATAGCAAGTTTGGATTGAAAATCCATGGACTTGCACTGAGTGGCAAAGGAAACAGGGCACTTCAAATCGTGTATTTGGATACCTGCACAGCCACTATATGCTTCAGATCCCCAATCCATCTCCAGCTGCCCTTGGCAGGAGTTAAATTTCCGCTCCGGCAGGTGTTTTTTTGGGGATTTGGACTGGGGTTGTACTGAATGGCAGGTGCGACTGGTTTAGTCCAGGCAAGCAGGGGCTTGATCTTCATGGACACTGCACTTGATCTCGGAAATCCACCCACAACTGCACTTGGTGGAGATTAAGGGAGACCCGCTTCCCCATTCTCTGGAACATCTAAGCATCTTCCGTGCGGACTTATCAATGATGCCGACTTCGAAGATGTATTCCTTGCCGGTGTCCGAATCTCTCTGCTGGCTCAGGCGGTGATACGGCTCGGCCAGAGCCAGCCTTGGAATCACGCATTTTGTGATTTCCAGAATTATTCTGGAATCCCTTGCTCGGTGACATACAATTAGGGTCAGAGTCAAGCTCTGTGCTGCTGATCGTGTGTTAATGATGCGAGAGGATTTAACCTTTCAACTATGGTGCAACTAAGGCTTGGTTCTTACCAATTGGGAACCAGCAAAGAAATATTGATGTTCTCCCGTCCCAATGAGCCTTGCCCAGTGATCCATGGAATAACTATTATGGAAATATAATATGAACAGTTTCTGATATCTTAGTGGACCCTCCAATGGAAAACCAAAGCAGAGAGATGCATAGTGGATTTTATGGACGAAAGGAGTGAATTCAGGACTCCAGGACCGTATCACATGCGGCAGGGAGTGCATATCCAGACTTATGGTTTCTGTGATCCTTTGATTGTGTGACTCCTCGACATTTAGCTTCAACCCCTCTGTGTATCACAGACACTACACTGACTCCTCCCTGGCCCAATCTGCCAACTCACTGCTTTGAGTTGCTGCAGGTCATAATCCCAACCTCCCCCGCCACTTCACGAGTGCCGTACCGGGATTTTTGTCAATATCACAACAAATGGTATCATTGTAGTAGTCTAGTTCACATTTGAGGCTTGATTCACGGTAATCATTGTACTCATCCTCCTCAGAGGCTGACTTCTGATTCAGGGGCAGCAAGAAATGAAATATATACCACAGGAAAGGGATGAGAAGCAAGTAGGGAGCTGGGGTTTTGTCCTTGTATCACAAAATGAATGGCCAGTCTCCCTGTCAATATCTGAAGATGATCCAGCACAGATCCCTGAACATTATTTCACATATCTCATTCTGATCTTGAGGGGAAAATATTTTGAGTTTTTCACCATTGTTTACGCCAAAAAATCAGTATGAAATGAGGTTTCTTTTCACTGGTTGAACATTTCAAGTTTTGCACTGAAAATTTTGGTGAAAATGTTTTGAATTTTACAGTAATTTTTCGCCAAAAAAAGTAGGTGAAAAACTTGAAACATTTTGGTGACCTTCTTGAACCTTGTGAAAAGTTTCTGAAAAAGTGCTGAAAAAGTTTTGAAGTTCAAAAATTTCATGAAGAAGTTACAAGTTTTTCACTTGGTTTTTCACTGAAAATTGCTGTAAAATTCAAAACATTTTTCACTAGTTTTTTCACCAAAAAACTTGAAATGTTCAACCAGTGAAATTCTAAATATTTTTCACCAGTTTTTCACTCAAAAACTTGAAACCTTCAACCAGTGTCTACTGTAGTTCTCCATAATGCTACATAGTAGGCTGGCTACTATTTAGTGCTAGGGTGAGCTCAATGAGCTCAGCTGCCGAACCCAATAGATTATATCCATCTCTTGTTCAAGAAAATTTGATCATTTTTCAACTATGTGATTACACAAGCATACTACATGACTAATCAAAAAGTCGCCTGATTGGTGCAGAGGCTCTGCACGCACCCTCGAGCGATGCAAAGGTCTGCTGGTCCCACACATAAACATGCTTGTACATGGATCATATTTGTAAGCATGACAGGCTGCAAAATCTAAGGTGGAGTCGAACACCTGGTATGCTGGGGTGGGTGATGGGGATTCTGGGGAAATTTTGAGTTTCTGAGACAGAAATTGTTAGTATGGGAAAAAGGCACAGAATAAAAACTAAACCCTACACAACACTGCAACCACCCCACCAGCACTCACTGCCTACTACGCCCACTGTCTCGTCCTCGAATAACATCACCTCATGGTCACCGTCCCTGTCGCCCCTCGCCCTCATCACTGGAGTCTTACTACTTTGCCTTAGATGTGGCAGTCTGTGGAAGGGTGCATTAGCATTGAACAAAGCAAGCAAAAAAGCAAAGAAGACAGGGAACAAAGAACAAGGAGAGGTAACAGCAACCTCCCCCAACAGCCCTGCGAACGTGTGCCGTCAGGCCATGCAAACATATCCCCGAGCACAGCGACGACGTGCACATGTGGCGGCTTGTTGCCATCGACCTCAAGGATGTGGCCCATCAGTGAGGTTGCAGTGGTGGTGGTCTTGTGGTCCGACATCTTGTGTTGCATGGTGGCGCGGCGAGCTGCGAGAGAAGGAGTTAGAGATGGAAGTTGAGAAGAGAGAAGGAGTCATGCGAAGCTGAACCACCATGGAATATTTGTACCCTGTTTGCATTGTTCCATTCACATCACGTGCACAACCATTTCCTCCAAACTCCACAAGCCAACTCCAAGTAGCCCTACTAGCCATTGTGTCTCTGCCCGTCGCGCATTCGGCCATCCATCACCACCATCACTGGGGGTGCGACCCCATCCCCACCAGCGCTCTCAGACAAACGTGGCGATGCCCACGCACCGCCCTGACTCATCTCCGGCTCGCTCTCATCTTCGGACTCTGCAGAGGATATGGAGGAGAGCCACCATGCGCAGGGGCTGCTGCCCGTCTTCAAGCACAGGCACACGTGCAACAGGTTGTCACTGCTCCCTGATGTGCTGTCACCGCGCAGCAGCAGCAGGAGTGCCCATGGATTTCAAGCAGACGGCTGCATCGGATTTGTCTACCTCGTCCTTCGACCAGCAGCGACCCCTTCAAATACAGATTGCCGATGCCCAGCTTGCTACAACACACGTTGTCTGAGGACCTCTCTGTGTCAATGTCGATCAACACGGACTATACTTTCTCGTTCCTCTACACTTCCCAGTTTGCCTTGCATGCCGATTACTGACATCACTATCAAGAATATGAATGGCCTGCAGTACCACTACCAGCACTCGGGCAACCACGGTGCAGTCGCCCTTGGTCTGCTCACCTACCCTACCCTAATATAGCAACCAAGTAGATGCAGTGATGCGATCAGTCAGCTGCATTCGGTCTGTATCAAAACTGTTAAAATCCCTTACCCTGCAGTAATACCTCCCCATAATCCTGCGCAGAAGACTTCTCCTCTGCAGACCACCGTCGGGCGCTGCCGGACCCGCTGCCTTCCCGATTGGGACGGGCCATCAAACGGGCCTCGCCCATCATCCCGCCCATCTCGGAACGCTCCCGTGCCGAGTAGCCGCCACCGCACCCATCACACGCTTGATCGCTGTGTCGTGCAGGCACGCGCGCCCTCCCGCCGCCGCCTAGCACCCTCACAACGCAAATATCCCCAGAAGGCTACTGCCCACACTTATGTACCGCTGAATAGCCAGCATAATGTAATCATCATTGAAAAGAAAAACTAAATATAATGGTGCGCGATGTCTGAGACAATATATCTAGAGGACACGACATGGAGTGCATTTACTCACCATCCTCGTTCGCATCAGGGTCATCCATCTCCTCGTCATCGCTCCCCACCATGGCGCGCCCACTAGCAGCGAAGACATGTGCACTGGCACCGGTGGCGGCGGCACTCGTGGACGCTCCAGTAGATGCACTGGGGGCAGCGCTCGTGGGCGCGCCAGCCTCCTCCGCGTCGGGTCGAGATCCCTCTCATCGTCGCTGGTGATGATGGCGTTGCTGGCGTGCTTGGGGACGCGCTTCCTTGGAGCCGGTGATTTGTCGTCGTCGTCCTGGGAGGGAGTGGCAGCGGGGGCCTTCTTGCGGCTCGCAGACTTCTTCGCAGACTTCTTCGCGGTCGTCTTGGACTCCTGCGCGCTCTTCCCCTTTGACACGGCGGATGCGGCCGTGGTTGTCGTTGTGCGCTTGCGCTTCTTCGCTGGCGGCACGTCCTCGTCGTCGCTGTGAGCGTCGTCATCATCCTCCTCATTCTCCTTGTTGTCGCGGGCCCGCTTGCGAGGTACACCGATGTCGTTACGCTGGGCGTGATGCTTCGCGACCACTGTCCCAGCGGCAACTTTGGCGTCCCACTCCTTCTTGCGTGCCACGGCCTCGGCGGGGAGCATCCTCCTGAACGTGCATGTGCCGTCCTTGAGCGCCTGCAGGAGGGTGCGGAGGGTGGGGAGTGAGGTGCTCATCTGGCTCGGGTTGACGAAGGGACCCGCCGTCCATCCTTCCAGGATGACCCCGTAGCGCAGGACGTTGTCCTCTTCATGCCATGTGTATGCAACCTTTGCGTTCTCGTCCCTCGTGGCTTCAACTAACATTGCCGTCAGTACACGCCAAACGCGAATGGCAACGCACACATGCACCTAGGCTCTGGCCCATTCTCATGCGTATCTCCGCCTTCATCCAGTCCGACTTCTGCTTCGAGTTGCGCAACAGATCTGCCCAAACATCAGCGAGAGAGAGACAGGTGCAGGAACACGTACTGCTGGCATCGCATCCCGCAATAGCGAACACCTCGACCTTCATCCCCACCTCCCCCGTATCCCACCTCTTCTGCGTCGCGATTTGCATATAGTCCTCAAGCTCGGGGCTGGTAAAGTAACACTCCGGCACCATGTGGAATTCAGTGTTGTTGCAGACGATGCAGAAGAAACCCTCAATGCCGACACGGGTCCCCAGTGCAGCCATCTACGTAGAAAAGGTCAGTGAATGGGTTTAGAGAAATTCCGAGCACGCACCAGCATCTTCATGTTCCGCACAATGTTCGCCACATCCTGGATTTTGCCGCGCGGGGTGTCACGATGCAAATTGAAGTTGCGTGTTCGGGTGTTGGTGAAGCGCTCAACGAGTTCGTCCTTCTGCTCGTCCGTAAGCAGCAGGTACTCGGTGATATGCTCTTGGTGTAGCTCCGGGACTTTCTTCGACAAGCCCTCTGTTTTTTTGCGCGTCTGCATCAGCTTGTGTCGGACCACCCGTGAGGATGACTCACATTCCCTGGCCTCTGCCGCCTTCTCACTCTTGAACGCATTGTACGGGTTCACTTTTTCCTGGTGGTGGATCAAATGCGCGCCTCCTTGGAAAAACACGACCAAGAAGTAGTGTGGCTTCAAGTCGAAGACCGTCGCTAGCTCCTCGGCCTTCGCAAACGTGTACGCCCTCCATTCTTCAACCGCGGCATCGATCTTCTCCTGGCGTACCTTTCGATCGTCGCGCTTCTGTTTGAGCTGCTCCTTTGTTTGTGGCACTTGTTTCTTCCGAGGAGGGCCGTTGTCGGGAATAATTCGGGTGCTGCTGGCTGCAGCTACAGTGGTAAACACGACAGGCATGGAGAATGGTCGAAGAAGGTCGAAGACGAAGACTAAATGGAGTCACGTTGACGCGTTGAGAGAGAGCAAGACTTACACGGGTCCAAACCATCGAGAGACAGAGAGGAGCTTCAAGAGACAGAGAGGAGCATCGAGAGACAGAGAGGAGCATCGAGAGACGGACAGGAGGAGAGTTGTACGTGTCCGGACGCCACAGAGACACATCTGTCAAATTTTATGAGCTTCGAGAGACAGATACGAGCATTGAGAGACAGACAGGAGGAGGGGAGGTGTCCGGACGCGACAGCGACACATCTGTCAAATTTTAACCGAGAATCCATCAGAATCGTGAACAGCGTAGGTAAAAAATCGTGAATAAAAGTCATTAGAGGCCGTTGGCGACCGCAACAGCGACCAGCTCGGACACGACCTCCTCAGCAATCCCCAAATCCACCAACTACTCGAACCATTTTGTCGGGTGGAACGCACGTATCGTGATCCTGATGGTGGCGGCCTTGTCATCAAGGCCGTGAGACGTGATGAACGTATCCAGGGACTCAGCGATAGGAGAAAGGGGTGCGCGTGCAGCCGTGCGCGACAGACAAGATGGGGTGGAGACAGAGGGCGAGTAGGGCGGAGGTCGTCGCACGGAGGGTCCTTCAGAGCGACCAGGAGTCGTGGCCCGAGTGCCGCGCTGAGGAGTAGCTGTGGGAGTGGTGGTGGATCCTGCATTAGAATAGCCATTAGTCAATGCCAGTGAGGAAATATTATAGCTCACCTCGCAAGAGCACGGACCGAAGCGAAATGTTAGACTCCTGAGCGCTTGTGAGCTCATCCTCAAGGCTGGCCGTCATCTCCTCCAAGGCCGTCACCCTGTCGACCAAGATGTCCCGCTGCTCCTCCAAGTCACGGACCTGGGCCTCCGCGTAGCCGACACGTTCCAGGGCATCCATCATCTCCATGGCGGTGTCGTCAAACTCGTCGTCATCGGGGATGATGATCGGGGCGGAGGGAGCGGGAGCAGGGGCCGGCACGTGATTGGCAGCATTGAGGAGCGTGTCCAAAGCGCCTACGGCGCGTCCAAGGAATCGGTAGTGGGCAGAACCGTGAGCCTCCGGCTGAGGCACGAGGATGGTAGAAGGGGCATTAGGCCGCGGCGCGTTCGACGTGGACTGATTGAGGAGCCACCCTCGTCGATTCGCGTTCGATCTCCATCTCTGAACAGTGGGGACACCGACAGCCTCTATGAAAGTTTGCACAATCTGGGCGATTGGACCGTGGCTGGCGGGATTGTCGGCAATGAACGAAGGAGGTAAGTACGTGGAGCAGCGAAGGAACTGAGGCAGAGGGGGTGTATTGGGTACCGTCGTGCCCTCGATGTGCAAGATAAGGGTTGATCCTCCGAAGAGATGATCCCAACATGTTGCCTATAAGAACCATTAGAAGTGAACAGGGTGAGGAGAAGGGGACACACCAAGTCGAATGTCAAACGATGTATCCTCTCATTGAGACCTTTCCTCGCCTCAGTCCCCGCTGCTCCAATGGGAACCGTGGCGCGCAGCGCGTCGAACTCCGGGAAGAACTGGTCTGGCTCGGGAATATGCTTGCCATCGACGCTTGCATCCGCAGCGAACCAGGCGACATCAGATGCGAGGAAGTTTTTTCGATATTGCTGGAAGATGCCAGGCTGAGTGGTGAAAATGCCGATGCAGCGTCGAAGGTCATATAAGCCAAGGGGACTGAACTTGAGCTGCTGCCAGGGGAGAGGTGTGGCACTCGGCCCATAGCCGTCCCGGGGTGCAGGAGCAGGGATGTCGATGCCAGGGAGGCCCCAGTCGTAGACAGAGGCCATGAGATGGATGTGGAAGATAAGATGGTTGATGATTTCTCAGCGATCACAGCCACTGATTCCCCAGATCGTGTTGCCCGATCGGGAAATAGGAGGTCGAAATCCTTCGGAAACTAGGATTGTGACAGAATCCCGCAGAGGAACTTGGTAATACACATGTGTAACGGTGCGCTCCCGCGCCTTTTCTTTGTCTTATCATGCACCACCACGTTCCCTCCTATTTCTTTATCTACTGCACTCGTTGTCTACTCGACGCTCTCGCGTCATATACCTACCATCATTCCCCTGTGTTTCAGTCACACCCCTGTTACTTGTCACTATATAAGCTGTACCTGTCCGTAGTTAGACCCTTGGTCAATCTATAACCTACGCCACTTACCTGCTTTTCGGACGAACCTGCAACTTCGAACCTTTCGTGTGTCGGAATCACTCGCCGCCTATCTAGCTGACATCACGCCGACTATCTAGCCGATGCTCTCCGCCACATCTTTTTAAGTGTCTAATACCCCTGTCGCGGCTTCGCTGGTTACCCCTGGTCTGATCACCCTCGTCTACCGCCTGCCGCTGACACCTACAAGCACCAAGAATTTAGCTACGGACAACAATATGAACATACCCCATACCCGTGCCGCCACTCGCGCCGGCATTCACCCCGCTCCCCCTCCCCTATTCAGTCCCGTCGCTCCTATCTCGTTCGGGTCCATTAGGGCCGGGGTTGCTGAGAACCCCTCCGTCGACGCAGCTGCATCGGCGAGACCTGCGACCACCTCGGTGGGCGCATCCGTCGCCGTTCCCACAGCGGCGAGACCTTTCCCTGCTGCGGCAGGGAACGCCGGTGCCTTGCGTACTGGTGAGTACTCTTCGGAGTTACCCTCGCTCACTGCGGGCGAGGAGAAAGACGACGCTGGTGGGGTAGCCCCGGCGCCGCTGGTGGATGTTGATGGGGGCTGGACTCCCGTCACTCGTAAGACCTCGCGTACTCATCGTGAGCGTCGTACTAGCTCGAATAGAAGTGAATATACCAATAGTGATGCTTCTGATTCGAGCGTGTCCGACACTGAGTCTGAGTCTACCGTCGCCCATGCGACCAACGAAATGAACAGCGAGCAACTCGATGCTCTCGTCTGCCGTCACGAGGCGATAACCGCGCAGTATCGCGCTGCTTTGCAGGCGCGTACGTCGGTTTCTAAAGCAACTCATAAGGGTTCGCCTACCAGAACTGAGGGGAATGTACCAAGCATCGAGAGTTTAGCTCCCGAAATCCTTAACTCGGTCACCGAGAACACGAACCCCTTCATGCGTGTGCCCGAACCACATCGCACCACTGTGGAGGAAGTCAAGGATGAGGAAGATTTCCCTCATCTTAGCCAGGCGCCGAGGTCGCTTCGCGCCATCCTCGAGGACGTTGAGGAAGATCTCATCGACCTGAGCTCTCGGGGTTCCGTCCCGTCCTCCGTAACCTCCCAAGTCCTGTGGCCGGACCTTCCCGCAAAGGGAAAGGTGTGGATCCCAGAAACTGGGGGATGTGTCGGGCTTGGAGAATTTCTCTGAAACCGATCTTCGCGCTCAGCGGGAAATGCTTGCTAACTACGAGGAAATCAACCGTATTAAGCAAGAAGAGGCCGTGCCTACCGATTTTCTGGTGGACTTCGTTCCGCATAGGACCTCTTCACCGAAGGTTAGAACCCGCAAGCGCTCCAGGAGCCCTAAAGCCAAGAGGGCTAAGACTCAGGAAGAGGTGCCGACGCCCGCAATAAAGGTTGACGAACCTGCAGTAGCAGCGGCGCCTGCGAAACCAGCTGCGAAAGTTGAGTTCTCGAATGCGGGACCTCAGAACCCTGAAGTGCCCTTACCTGCCTTTACTCGCGCAGCAGACGCTGCGCCCGTGCCCAGACCCGGCCTATCCGCCGAGGAAATTGTTGCGCTCATTACTGCAAAAGTAATTGAGCTTCAAGTAAGGCAGAGTGTTGAGATGAGGTCGTCGAGGGCCAGCGACAACTCACAGCACAATCACGTAGAGTCTCCCGCACCCGAGGCTCGCGAGGTGCATGCTCCGCGGGGTGTAACCCAGGAAGGATGGCGGCAGTGAATTTCTTCGAGAAGGCCCTTCAAGGTGCTTCTCCCTCCTCGCCTGACGATCCGTCAGACGACTCGAGTTCGGAATCAGACAGTAGCTCTCACCACTCGGGTCGCGGTGACTCTGGATCTGCGCGACGAGGTGCTTCGAGCCAGCGCTTGTCGTCTAAGCGCAAGCGTGGCCACGAACGCAAGAAGAGAATGATCTTGAAGCCTATCCCTCCTACGCGGTACGATGGCGAGCCTGACGCAAATGCGATTCAGCGCTTCGCCAGGGAATCGACTACTTATGTGAAAATGGGACGCGTACCTAAGGACCAACAGGTGTACTATGTTTCGTACTACCTGGATGGCAAAGCCCTTAATTTCTACAATCAAGTAGTCAGCAAGGATGAGAAGAACTGGCACTTGAAGCGGTTCTTCATTGAACTATTCGAGTTCTGTTTCCCAGTCGATTTCCGAAACGCGCAGCGAAAACAGCTGAATCGCTGCTTCCAGGGACAGAAGACCGTCGCCACTTACGTCGCGGAATGGTCGCACATCTGGAATACCATCGGGTTAGAGGACACCCAAGAGAAGATCGTAAAGTTATTTAACAGCTTTACCTTTCCTGTTCAAACAGAAATCTACCGCAAGAATATCGACCCCGAGGTGAACACCTGGGAGGAAGTCGTTAAGGCAGGTGAACAAGCGGAGGTACTGTTAAAACTTGCCAATAGGAATCAAGATTCGGTGGCGGATCTTCTAAACACGGCCGCAGCCGCCGCAGAAGCCGAATGATTCGAACTCGCAAAATACCAATCGCCCTTCGCGCGGAGGATTCCGAGGCCGTGGACGTGGTCGTGGAGGGCGTGCGAATTCATCCCGACCTCGAGAAGAGGTCTGGCGTACTTCTGCAGTTGGTTTGCCCGAGAAGAACGGGAAAACTGACAGATCCGGTGAGCAGTTGTCCACGCAGCGCAGGAACGAGATGTTAGCGAAAGGGCTATGCTTTACCTGCGGTGAACCTGGACACCTGTCGCGTAACTGCCCGAAGAACCAGTCTGTACCTTCCAAGAAGAAGGGTAAGCCTCCGGGGCTAACACGCATGCGGTACACATACCGTCGGGTTCGGCGTCACGCAACGCGCTCGACGAAAGCAGCAGGTGCTCGAGACGTTCGCACTTCGTTTTGGGGACCTAAGCGGAGTCGAGGAGGACGGGGAACCCCTTCAGGTTTTTTCGGACTCTGAAAACGAATACGAATTAATCTCAGACCATAGTTCGGATCTTGGAGTCGACTCCGTGGATGAAGACGCACCGAGACCCTTGGCGACCTATACACGATGTACGCTGACGTTATGCTGCAGTCCGCGCAGCCGTACCCAGGAGATTCGAGCTATCCCTCCCCGGAGGAGTGCTTCGCTGAAAAGAGGTTCATGGTGTACCTATTCTCAGATAGTGAATATATCGTCTCGGATTCCGAGCACATTGAGGGATTCACCTTGAGTGCTGAATTATTGCATAACCCTGACTTTATGCCCACACTATGGTACACTCAGATGCGCGCGGAAGAGCTTGGACTCGATCCAGACAAGGCCTTGGAGGAATCGCACTACCTAGAAGAGATTGGAGATGCTCAAGCTGGAGCAGTCCAAATCCTGCTTGAGTTATACAAGTGTTTTGATACCCAAGACCACGCACCCTCAGATATATTTGAGGTGCACCCGGAGGGCGAGACTTTGGTAGTCTCGGATCGCCTATACGCGATGTGCGTGTCGCTGCCCAGGGAACTCTTGGTCGACACGATGTTCGACCTGTTGAAATGGTACGAACAGGCCATATCCGAATTCTATTCGGCTTCCAGCGCGTATGACACGCTGGAAGTAACTGACTCGGAGCCCGAGCTTGTGTCGCTCGGCCCGAGCTCACACCGCTCCGACGAGGACTCCGATGTCGTTCCTTCATTGCGAACCGTTAGTGATACGGAGTCCGGGAAGAGTACGACTTACTCGTCAATGCCGGCGATGCAGGGTGTGGAGAGTTCCGACTCGGAAAGCGGATCCGACTCGGGTGTTCCAAGCCTGAAGACAGTGAGCGACTCGTCAGAGGGTTGCAGCGAAATCACTGACCTGGTAAGGCCGGGGGACGAAGGCGAGACGTTCGAGGACCGATTAAAACTCTGGCCCCATGTGTCCCAGGAGTGCTGCCGTGTGCGCAATAACTCCGAAGTGCCGCCAAGGGCGCGCCGTCTGGGCGACGTTCTCGGGAATACCGTTTCCGTGCTGCTCGAGTTCTTCCAGCCCTATCCGGGAGACGAGCGGATCGCTTGGTCCGATGACCGACGCGAGAAGGTACGATTCCGCGTTCTGCGCGTGAAGACGGAGTGCTTCGCGATTGAATACTCGTACTTCGACGAGGTAATAACTTTGCCCTTGGAGTATGTTCGCGTGCCGAGTTTCCATTTACTGGACTGGTATGCTCGTCAGCGAGCCATCGCGCTGAGTATGGAATATACTCGTTCACCCATTCATAATTTCCCTATTGAGGAAGCTCTTGTTGATGCTGTCCAGCAATACTTCATGGACATAGGACGTCAGTCTTCCATGTTTAATGGGGTCGGTATTGGGAAGATACCTCGGGAGCCAGACGATCTGGAAGGTCCCGATGAATATCTCATTAGCATTCCAATAGGAGAGCACGACTTACACGAACAAGTTTCGGAGGAAACTTTGCTAAATCCGTCCCAAGATTTAGCAGGGTGGGTCTTGAAGCGCCAGCTGAAGTGTGTCCTTTGTGAGAACGATGCTCGAAACGGCTGGAGGAACACCCACCAAAATGAGTTCTTCGGTAGTATGTTTGATGAGCCTGACTCAGAAGCGGAAAGCGAGTTCATTCTGCACTGTGCAGGAGCTCAGATTCCTGCTGACAGCGTCAAAGGGATCTCTCGTACCGCTTCCATGCCCCGCATCTCTGACCGCGTGGTCGCACGTCCTCTGGTCATCGTCGTTCGCGTGAATGGCGAACCAGTTCGCGCCTTGGTGGACTCCGGGTCCCTTGGGGACTTGGTCTCTACGTCACTCGCCGATCAGCTCCGGCTCAAACGTAAGGAACTTGAGGACCCAATTACCTTGCAATTGGCGGTCCAGGGATCTCGCTCCAAGATTAACCATTCTGTGAATGTGAAATTCAGCTATCAAGATATTTCAGAAGAACGAAATTTCCTTGTGGCTAACCTGAGCGGGTACGACATGATCCTGGGGACTGCTTGGCTGTTTCAGCACAAGGTGAGCATTGGCCTTAACCCTGCCCGAGTTTGTGTTGGAAGCGCTAACGCTGCACCTCTTGAAGGAGTTGCTACTGCTCGCGTATTTGCTGGAGGAGTTGGATTAGCTGAAGACGCTTTGCAGGCGGCGCGAGACAAGCTACTAGAGTATGCTAAGCCGATATGCAAAACAGCGGACGAAACGGGCTTACCCCCTTTTCGAGCAATCAATCATACTATTCCTCTTATTGATGAGAATAAGATACTTCCGTGGAGACCTTCGCGCTGCCCTGAAGCTTTGAGACCACAGTGGGATCTGAAACGACATACCTCAAAGCAGATGAAATACAGGGAGGATGACTTAAGTCTTACACGGTCTGAATCGCCAGACGACTTAAGTCACGCAGGACTTAAGTTCACGCCGTAAGCGTGCTCCGCCGTATTGTACGCCTGTACACCCTACCCCGTTAATCCACAACTTAAGTCCCCTGGCACTTAAGTTCCGAGGTCTTGAGTCCTGTCGACAGTCACGCAGGACTTAAGTTCACGTCGTAAGCGTGCTCCGCCGTATTGTACGCCTGTACACCCTACCCCGTTAATCCACAACTTAAGTCCCCTGGCACTTAAGTCCCGAGGTCTTGAGTCCTGTCGACAGACTTCAGTCCCGACAGACTTAAGTCCCGCCGCAACTTAAGTTCCGCCGCAACTTAAGTTCGACCCCAAACTTGAGTCCCAAAACAAACTCCAGTTACAATGCAAACTTAAGTTACACCGTGCGCGAAGGTGCTCGTCCTCACCTCGAGCGTAGTCTAGAAATCCTTGTAGGCCCTGTGTATCCCCTACCGCGTAGTCAGTAAATACCAAATATCCTGTTCAGCCTTGCGTACCATCTCATCCATCCATTTGAAGACTACATCCCGCCACCCGTCGATCTTCGTGACCAGCTCATCGAAGCTGGTCGCTGAGACCCAGTCGTGATGCGCGCCCAAGGCGGCGCTCTTGAAAATCACCTTGGCGTTGTGCTCCAGCCGGCTGTACATGGCCACTTGCATCCGAGCGAAGGTGGTAGCCCCATTGACGCCGTTCCGCGCCTCCTCACGGTCCGCCAGTCCCGCCCACACCACGCTATCACGCCGGAATCTCTCGATGACACGGAAGCCCTCTGCGTGCTTTCGTTCGTACTGCTCGAGCCAGCGGTACATTTCCGCTTCGGCGCGGTGCCACTGCACTCGGTCACCTGGAGCGTGTCAGTATTCATCGCACGCTGAATAGATTATTCAAATCCACTTACTTTCCTTCTTGTACTCCGCCAATTTACCGTCGCTCAGTTTTTGGCCCCGTGTCATGCTTTCCAGCCAGATCCAGCCGTCTGGCTTCTTCTTCGACTTCCGCTCCTTCCCCGCCTTCTGCTTCCCCGCCTTGGTCGGCGACATCTCCGCGTTGCTCTCCTCGGCCTCAGACGACGATGACGCCTCCACGTTGACATCGTCCGGGGCAATATCTTTGAGGCGTTTCGGAGTCCGCTGAGAGTTTGTAAAGCCTAGAGACAGGTCAGTATTAGCAGGAGACCTTCGAGGGGAACATCGTACCTGCGCGTTTGAGCGTCTGAGTCCCCGCCATTAACCGATCGTCGTC
The DNA here is from genome assembly GCA_029204085.1 of Mycena sp. CBHHK59/15. Classification (NCBI taxonomy): domain Eukaryota; kingdom Fungi; phylum Basidiomycota; class Agaricomycetes; order Agaricales; family Mycenaceae; genus Mycena; species Mycena sp. CBHHK59/15. Next base: position 442,214 of record JARGXW010000039.1, read on the forward strand.
ATCATCATCATCCTCGTTTCCTTCGTCCCTCTTCCCTGGTGCCAACCTCGAACCCACTGCAGCACTCGATATCGTCACCCCGCTCTGTAGGTACCAAGCAGTACCGTCAAACAATCGCGAGTCCCCCTTGGCACGATGGAGGTGCGTCTCCTTCCGGCGCGTGTCACGGATGCTGAGTGGCCGATAGGGCTCGACAGCGTCCTTTTCCATGTGGCCGAGATGGACGAGCGCGGTACGTGCGTTGTTGTACATGGTGATCTCGTATGTCTTCATGAGCTCCGCCTTTTCACGATTGCGCTGTGAACGCGTCACCCCGTTCTGTCCTCGATAATCCAGTTCCCGCGCCTTCTTGACTGCAGATAGCGCCAAACAGGCTCCTCGGACGGCAATGATACCGTTGTCTGCCTGCGAACAGCGCAGCTTGATCTCCGCCTCCCGCAGCTCTGCGTCCTCACCGTCAGCGTCGACACTACGCTGGCCATGTTTCATGCGATAAGACAGGAGTTGGATGGCCGTCAACTCTGGCTCATCGACGTCAAGCGCGCTCAGCGTCAGACGCGGGTACACCTCCCGCTGGCGGTCTCTGAATTTCTTCAGATCGACGTTGAGGCCGTCGCGCAGTTTGGTAATGCTGTCCCAGGTGTCCTGCAACGGATGCTCTTTGTGGCTCTTCAGCAGTGCGATTACGAGGACTCTGCGGAATTGTGCATTAGTACATGTTTGCGTTGACAGGGTTAGTAGGAGTATAATGAACACGTACTGCTGACGCTGGATCCCAATTCCGTCGTGAATCCACTGTGCCACCGATGTCCTCGGCCGGTACTCGTTCTCGCGTCGTGTTTTCTCTCGTTCCTCGGTGATCATGGAGTCCAGCACGCTCTCGATGGTGAGCACTGAAACACTTCAGCTTCAGATAGGGCAGCAAAAGTTAACATCGCCGTACCTTTCGTTGTCTCGTGCTGATAGACACTGCTTATTTTCCCGCTCGCTGATTTTGTAGTGACTCGCGACAGTCGCGACCAAGCAGCCACCTCAGTGGCATGCTGCCTGCTGAGGTCCTCCAGCACGGCCGTGTGCAGCTCGAAGAGCTGAAGCGCGTCCCGTCGCTCAGCAGCCGAAAGTTCCGCTGCCAAATGAGAAGTCAGCAATACCACTTGACCCAAGGCGACACAATTTTACCTTGGCGAACAATCTTAAGACGATTCCATGCGTCGATGACAAAGTTGATTATGTCGTGGCGGGCAGCCGCAGTCATCTGCCGCGTTGAGGACCCGAGGGGGTTCAGAAACGCCCAAAGGACTTCCGCCGTCTCCCCGTGGAAATGCGCACGGCACGCAAAGTAGACCGCCTGCCAAATGGCCTGACAGTCGACGCCGTGGCCGTTAATGTGGTCAGCTGGAATCTGACCCTCTACCGACGCCAGTAGCTCGTGCAGCCAGGTCTCCTCTGGGAACAATTCGATCACCCGTTTGACGAGATTGACCACAAACGAGCAGTAACTGTCATAGCTGAAGACGGTTGGCGTCGTTGACTCCGGGCCGTGAGGCGGTGAGTTGGTGTGCCTCAAGTCCTCGCGCTGTGCATATGTGCCAAGCGCAAATCTTTTCAAACAAATCAATCAGTCCGCGAGCTTGCCACTGAGACGAAACACTTACGCTTCGCCCTTCAGCATGTCCACAAAAGAGCCCGCCACAGAATGGTCACACGCGCAGGCAACGACACCAGTCACCGCGACATTCCCGTACTTCGCCGATCCCTGGTGGCGGATTGACCCGATGTGCGCTTTACAAGGAACTTCCTGTAAGAGGCGTTAGCGAGCAGTTCGTAAACTGCACCACTGCATTTACCGTGTCTTCCTTTGCGACTACATGGGTTTTGACAATGTCTTCGTACTCTGCTTGAAGGGGGAAATGCATCTTGCCATCCGTGAGAGCTGTGTCGCTGCCATCGTCGCGTTTGAAGAACAGGTTCTGCTTGTAGTTCCCGTCCAGCGTTTTGTTCGTGGAAATGAGGTGGCTGGTGTTCGTTAGCATCATAGCTCGCAAAGGCACGTCCGCCACTTACCGAAGGTAACTCCGGCACTTGACAAGGAGGGGCATGTTCACGCCCCTTTCTGGACACGCCGCGCAAATGGCCCCAAGAAAGCCTTTCGGTCGATTTGGGTACGGACGGTCAGCTTCGCCGGGCAGAGGGACGTCAACCTCGTGTGCATGCCCTGTTTGGATGATTATCCCGAGGTATTCGTAAAATCGGGTGATCGCGAGGAAGTTGGCGTATATGTCCTGAGATTTCTTTAGTATACTCGTGTACCCATGTCATTGAGCACCCACCGGAACTGAACCAGCGAAAATGGGATCTGCCATGCGTCGCAGAACGTGCACGAAGTTGTACGCGGAGCCCTTCCCTTGGCTGCGCTGCTGCCGGTAATAATCCAAGAGTCCCAGCGTATAGCCGGTCTTGGGTTCCTTGATGCTCCCAGGAAAGATACCCGCCCTCAGCAGTTGCTTGAATTCCGCATCGCCGCGCTTCCCGTCGGCAGTGGGGCAGCGGCAGAACGAAATGGCGGTGGCATGAATGCCGTTCGTGTCGACCAGGGTGAAGGAGTGGCTCGGGTCCGACTCTGGGCAACGTTCCCCATAATGCCCGAGCCCAATGGCGGTGTTGGTCATAACTCGACAAAAATCGTGCTTCTCGAAGAAGTGTTCTTGCTTGTTCCAAACAAACGCCCAGTGTGTGGGCATCGTCCTGTGTTTGTTGACCCAGCACTGGCGGCAGAGCAGCTCCGCCTGCAGACATTCCCTACATGCGACCTTGCGGAGGTGCGCCTCGATGCCGCACGAACAAGGTGTGAGTACCTGGGAGCTGTAGTGGAGGGCCAGAAGGATCTGAATTAAGGTCGCTTCCTCTGCCCTTAATTCGTTCATGTGAGCGACATTCTGGCCATGAATTAGCTTTGTAAAAATGGGTCGGCCATAAAAATGCAGAACACACCTGCCGTATCTTGGCACTCTTCTCAGACGGTGTGGTCGTTTCATACGCGGGGATGGCCCCCGGATCCTCCTCAGTCGCGTCATAGAAAGGCATGGGAGGTGCGTCGGGCATGGGGTCATCACAGGCGATCAGCGGTGGCAATCCCGCGTTTGCAACGTAGCGATCCTCAGATTTTGCAGTCGCGTCTGTTTCGAGGTAAGTCTGAGCATCGGGAGGATGGTGGCAAACCGCACCTGTGTGGAAGGTAACCCGGACCGTTGGTACGCTGGTGGCAGGGCGCGATGTGCTCGGTACAGCTTGGCCGGGACGCTCAAGTTTGCGGCCGCCAATACGCTTCATGCTGGCCAAGACGAAGCCGGAGGGAGTCTGTGAAGGTGAAGGGGGAGATGGATCTCAGATAGGCTGGCGGGTGGGGAGCAATTGACAAGCAACGCACTGGCCAAAGTGTTTGATGTGCCACCACAAAATGGCCCAAGCTTCCTATTGTCTTTGTGCTTTTTTAACAAGTAGTATTCTACAGAACAATAGCATACATAGCATAGACTTCCAATAGTTAGTTGGTCGTGAATAGTGTAGACTCAATTGAATCACCTTAGGAAGTATCTGCCGCTCCCCAGCTGTCTATCCCGCATCTGCGCCAGTATTTGAGTCACATACGGACAGTTTTACAAGTCACCGATTCTGGCACTATGTAGGATGTCTTCGATGTCCGTGACCCGGGGGAGCGCGCGTTGCGTTGCGTTTGGCTTTGCGACGTTCTGCGGGGCCCGAAAAGCATTAGCTGTGCAAGATATAGCATTGGATTTGTGCAGCGCACCTGCTCGCACTTCTCACTTGCAATAGGCCCAATCGCGCGGAAATCGCCAAAGAGAAATACCACAATGTTAAGCATGATAAACAGGTACATAAACAGGTACATGGTACACAGGTTAACATGGTATTCGAAAAAAAAAGGCCGTGGTGGATGAAGAGTATCAAAAACGCGAAAAAAAAAACAGGCAACACGACCGACATGAAGTCGGCCGGGCTCGACTGTCGAGTCGAGCCCAGAAGGTACAGACCAACATGAAGTCGATCTGTGGTGGCCCAGGGGGGTCCGTCATTGGTCTTCTGTCGCTGTCCGTCTTCGGAGCGGTCCTGGGGATGCGGTTCGTCGGGCTTGCCCTTGGTGTTGGTGGTGGGAGGAGAGCAAGAGCGTGAGGTAACGCTGTGACACACAGCCACATATTTCCTTTTTGAAACAGCGCCGCTGTACACAAGGTCTTTTCTTCTCTTTTATTGGATCTATCCAAAGGCCCGTTGGGCAGTGTATTGAGTGGAGTAACTACAGTATATTACATTTTTTTTCGCGACAAGAAATGTAACGAGTGATTTCGGAGGACGACATGAGAGCATTGGACAGGAAAGCAAAGTACACGACGACGGCGACGAGATGCAACGAGATAGAACATCGTAACAGCAGACAAATCTATATCTCCCCTCCTCCTTCTCCTTCTCCTTCTCTGTATCGTGGTCGAGGCGCATCGGCAGAACGGCGGCGCGGCCGAAATACTCCCAGAATGCCTGGGTGTAGTATTCACACACTGCGATTTCGAGCGCCAGCATGTCGGACGGGTGCCACGCACGACGTTCGGCAACATGGCAGATGATATTGGGGTGATTGGACTTGGTAGTCCAATCGAGCATCAAAGCTACGGTCCGCTCGACATAACGATGGCGGTCTTCCAGCGCCGCCGAAGCCCAACCCCGCTTGCCCATCTTGAGGGGCACCCCAACCAGCATGTCGCCGGCGAAGCATGCCTTCACCGCGTCCACCCTCTCTTGCCCTGACGCCCGTCTGTCTAGAGCGCAGAATTCGAAGCGGAAACCGGTCTCCGCCACTCCCCAAACGATTTCTTGAGTCTGCTCGAGGCTGAACTCGGGCAGAGACTCGACCGGCACGGGCAATCCCTCGATGGTTGACACATTGCACACCGCCAACGCCGGGCGGATGCGCTCCTGCAGCCCCTGGCTCCGCCTGTGCGTTGTGGAGCCAGGGAAGCCACGCTCTGTCATGCGACCCTCCAAAACGTCTCTCCATTCCTGCGGGCGGAGCAGTTGCGGCTGGTGGGCGAGCGTGAAGATGAACCCGTCGGCGAGCAGGGTCCAGTGGTGTAGAAAGATGTGCCGTCGTTCGGGGGTGCTGGTGACGAACAGGGCGGGCTCAGGGAGCACATATCGTTTGTCGGCATCGTCGGAGGTGTACGGGACGACGTTGCGATTGACTTTGGCGAGGGCCTGAGCCATGGAAACGACGGGGGGCGGCATTCCCTCATCTGTCACGAGAACGAATTTGTCGCGTTCAGTCTTCGCGGGACCCTTCTGGTTCTGGTGACGCGTGGATGAAGCTGCGGAGCGAGTATCGTTAGGTGTACTTCGTTCATTTTGGGACCGAGTACATACGTGGATTACGCGGATACGGGCGGTGACGTTTTTCTACCGGGTTATTGCGAGTGAGGGCAGGGGCTGTAGTATGATCAGTAGTGTTCCGCTGCTGATAAATAAAGGACGTACGAGCGGAGTGCGCACTACTAGCAACCGGAGTGGGTGACGGGGAGCGAGGGCGAGCGGCGGTGGTCGCGGTCTGGAAGGGATCGCGGTACCAGGGCGTGTGAACCGATGCTGCCCGCATTGCCATTATCTTGTCGATCGTGCTGTTCCCGCTGTACAGGGCTAGGGGTGCGCGCTCCGCATGCGCGTCGTCATCCGGGAGACTGAAACTCGGCTCCGATAAGGGCACGACACGCAGGATGTTCTCCCGGTCGAATACAATCACTGGCCGCACAAACCAAACCGGTATGCGCGCGGCCGAAAGCTGCTGAACGATCCCTGGGTCCGTGGTGAATGCGCCCAAAAATTGTGGGAGAGCAGTTTGCGAGGCGGGGGCGGCAAAGCAGTTGTTCATCTGGTGCTTGTACACGGTCATGTAGTGGTAGAGCGCATCGAGTTCGAGAAAGGTGCGTTGGAGCGAGGTGACAAGGAACACCATCTTGGGGAACGTCGTGGGGAGGCTCTGCACCTGCTCGAGCATTCTGACGATAAGCTCGATAAGCTCGCCAAAAAGGGGGACCCTGAGCTCTGGGTTTTCTTCACGCAGCCGGGTGCAACGGGCGACGAGGTCGTTGATGGGCGAGAGGAGCGGGGAAAATGCCTCAGCTTTGAGGCGTCCCAGCCCGCGGGTGATCGCGCTTCCGACTGCAAAGTCCGCCCGCGAGGGGTCCCACCACATTATGTCAATCTCGGGGCGCGAGCCTTCCTTGGCCATGAGGGGCATGTGGCAGAATTGGGGGGTGTACTGCTGCGGCCAGAGGGCCGGGTCGTCAGTCCCATAACGCATGTTTGACCTGAGATAGACCGCGTGCGGCGTTTGAAGCAAGGGAAGGGCCGGAACATAGTCGGCATTCGTCGTTATGAAATGGTGTTCACCGTTGAGCTCAGCGAACGCGCCGACATTGCCGTCGAATGGTCCCAAGGGAGTTGTGAGGTCGCGGTTCTTCAGCAAGTCGACGCTGTGAGGATGTGGTCGCCGGAGTGTCCACTCTGGCAATGATTTGCGCGGTGAGTTTTGAAGTGAGTCCAAAGCCATAGTTTCCGACTGCCAAGTCGGGAACAACCAAGATCCGACTGACAAGTCGCAATCCAGGTTAATGAACCAGACACACAAGTCTGGTTCGGGTTGAAGGAGCGGTGGTGGTGGTGAGAAAGGAAATACGGTGCTGTGCTGTGGCTGTGTGTCACAGCGTTAGCTCACGCTCACGCTCTTCCTCTCTTATCTCCCACCTCCCTCTGGACCACCGCCACCAAGACCAGCCCGAGGACGAATGTGACGGCGGCCAGCGACACAAGACCAACGATGGACCCCCCTGGACCACTATCAATGGCCTTTCGTTCGATCCCCCACCTCGCTCTGGACCACCACCACCGAGGACGAATGTGCCGGCGGACAGCGACACAAGACCAACGACGGACCCCCCTGGACCACCACAGATCGACTTCATGTTGGTCTGTACCTTCTGGGCTCGACTTGACAGTCGAGCCCGGCCGACTTCATGTCGGTCGTGTTGCCTGTTTTTTTTTTTCGCATTTTTGATACTCTTCATCCACCCACGGCCTTTTTTTTTTCGAATACCATGTTAACTTATGTACCATGTACCTGTTTATGTACCTGTTTATCATGTTTAACGTTGTGCTGTTTCTCTTTGGCGATTTCTGCACGATTGGGCGACTATTGCAAGTGAGACGTGCGAGCAGGTGCGCTGCACAAATCCAATGCTATATCTTGCACAGCTAATGCTTTTCGGGCCCCGCAGAACGTCGCAAAGCCAAACGCAATGCAACGCGCGCTCCCCCGGGTCACGGACATCGAAGACATCCTACATAGTGCCAGAATCGGTGACTTGTAAAACTGTCCGTATGTGACTCAAATACTGGTGGATTTCCTCGAACTAATCGACGCACAGGACCTCTTGAATATCCCCCCGCTGGTGAGCGGGCGCTCTATGCGCCGCAACGCTGAGCACGCGCTCACCAGCACCATGTACTTCGACATAAAGCCAGATGCGGTCACTTAGCAAAGGGTGCATATGTCATTCAAATATTGTCATATTCCCTTCAACTAACAGACGTATAGCAGCGCTGGGATGTCCCCCCGAAGGTTCTCGCGCGTTTTGCCCTGCTCGACGCCGAGCGCGCGCTCACCAGCACCACGTACTTCGACTTGAGGCCAGATTCGGCCACTTAGAAAAATGTATGTATATCATTCAAATATGGTCGGATTCCCTTGATCTAACGGACGTACAGCAGCGCTGGGATGTCCCCCCGAAGGTTCTCGCGCGTTTTGCCCTGCTCGACGCCGAGCGCGCGCTCACCAGCACCACGTACTTCGACTTGAGGCCAGATTCGGCCACTTAGAAAAATGTATGTATATCATTCAAATATGGTCGGATTCCCTTGATCTAACGGACGTACAGCAGCGCTGGGATGTCCCCCCGATGGTGTTGTGCGCCCCAGCTAATGACGGGTGGTAGACGACCGAGTCGGACCACATGCATGCTCCAGACAGACAATGTCTTGTCTTGACGAAGTCGGCCCGCCGGGCGCGCGCCAGACGATGTCGAAACTCGCCCAGACGCAGCAGAATACGGAGCCGTTGGACGCGCAGATGCGGGCGATGCGGGATAGGAGTGCTGGGGAGTGGCAGATAATTCTCAAGGTGATTCAATTGAGCCTACACTATTCACGACCAACGAACTATTGGAAGTCCACGCTATGGACAACACAACGACGCTGCACCTTACCCTCGTCTTCCGGCTGCTACAATACCCAAGGTAAAATCATTCTCCAATGTCAGATATTTGAGAATGGTGCTAATCAATTTCCAGGCCTATGAAAAGGAGACAAAAACAACGCGCAAACAGGAGACGAGGTGAAGGAGAAAATAAGTAAGTATATTCTATCATGTCTCGAATTTCACAAAAGGTGCTAATCAACGTATGAAGTCGTAGGCAAATCGTGTATGAATAGTCAAATTGTCAAGTGAATAAACCGCGCCTTCATCGTGCAATTCGTGTATGAAGTGGTAGTCAACTCGTCAAGTCAATATACCCCAAGAACCGCGCCTTCTTGCATGGGCGGATGGCCTCCTCATCATCAGAGACGTCAACTACGCCCAAGTCGATGAACTTCCTCTTTGGGGCAGGGCGTGCGGGCTGATCGTCCATTTGGGAGAGATCCGCACGGGCGGGAGAGCTGGGTGGAGGTGTGGGAAGTTGGGCACGGTGCCTATGGGCAGCGCGGGGTGTGGGCGCGGCCTCCTCGTCGTCAGAAATGTCGATGACTCCCAAGAAACGTGGTGCGGGTGCGGGTGCGGGTGCGGGTGCAGGGAGCGCAGGCGTGACGCGTACCCTGTCAAGTCCTGGCAGTGGCTCCTTGGCCCAGTCGGGACGACCAGGCATCCCGCGAGCTGCACGATACGGAACGATGAAATCGTGCCATGCCTGCTCTGCAGCCTGCAACACGGGCTTGGCGGCGGGGTTACGGACGGTGTAGTGGTTGCCGGTCGACATGTAATAGGTGTCGTACCCGGTGCGATACGCGTGTATCTCGTCTCGTACCTGGGGATCGGGAGGCAGGGTTTCGTTGGACACCAGGCGACCATTGCGCACCTGGTGGCAAGTGAGTCGGTGTCAGTGGCAAGACATGAATGAGGACCTACAAAGTTAGTCTTGATTTTTCCCAGTTGGGAAGACGTGAATGCTGATCCCATTGCGACACGCAGTCTTATGGGTTGGCCAAATGTCGCTTCCAGTTTTTCGGGCGTCCTCACTTCGAGGGCTTTGCGCAGAAGAGCACGGTGGCGCACATTGGTGTTGAAGTCGGGGACATTCGTTTCGCCGAACAGGCGGCGGGTCTCTCCGAGAGATATAGCGGGCATTTCGAGGAAAAAAGGTAAGGATGGTCAACCGTTGGGGATTCACTCCATTTTAACACGCGACTTAAGTAGCTGCCCTGTGGCCACCGTTACCAATTCGGAATTCAAAGTGTTTCCTTTTTTTGGGATTTCCGACCAAGCGCAGGACGGCACAATGGGCACGCGCTTTGCAATTATTGTTGTAGGTGGCATTCTCCTTGCTCCTCTTGCTTTTACCACACTCTGACGCTCGATTAACAACTCAGTCTTCCCCTCCGCACCGACTCTGACTCGCAACGATGGCGCCAGCTGGCAAACAACGTAAAGTGAAAGAGATGTTTAAACCCTACAATGAGTCTGAGGTGCCCGACATCATGCCACTCCCCGAGGTCGGCTCCGTCCGTTCCACGAAAAGCGGGGACACCACTGTGCCCCGACTCAACGACTATCAGCGATCCTGGATCTTCGACGATGCTCTTCGGGGCGTGGATCTCCCCAGTCTGAAGGGCCGAAGCGCTCGAGAGTTCTACGACCAGGTCAAGATCGACGCCTTTTCTGCCAAGGCATTCCAGCATACGCCGCAGCCACAGGATGCAGCAGAGGAGGCTCGCATACCCGGGCTTGTCGCGACTTGGAAACGGGAACACCCGTCCAAAACGCCCAAGGATAAACGTGTGGCAGATGACGGCGACGCAAGCGACGAGGAGGAAGATGAGGGTGAGGGGGGACGCAACGGTCTCCTGCGCGGATACACGAAGGCAGGGTGGCGACGGGTCAGTACTTATGTTGCCCTATATCCTTACGAGCGCGCTTCTGATTGATAACGACAGGCCATTCAGAAAGTTATCAGTAACAAGCGTACCGCCGAAGTTCTCAAATTCAAGGGCAAGAAGGTCGACACTGCGGAACCCATCCCAGTGGCTCCTGCGGCAGCGGTATCGAAGCTGTTGGGTCTAACTGCCTTCAGCGGGCGCGACAAATTCCGTGAAGATCGCCACGAGGAGATCGACGCCTATTCGAAGACTATACCAGGCGGGAATCCCGGGGGCAAGTTCCGCAAAGCTGAGGCCGAACTGTGGGCGAAAGAGGATAAAGCATCGTGGGATGACGCGGCGGCGGTTGACGAGGACGTGGACTGGAAGGAGTAAGTGCTTGTACTGTCGCGGTTGTTCAGTGCTAATATATGTGTAGACGTCAAATGCTGATACCCAGCGGCCTCCAGCACATGGTGCAGACCCTGCATGCCAGTGGCAAGTTCCGCCCTTTTGTGGCAACCATGCTATTGGGTTGGCTGGGCGAAGATGGCAAGGTGGAGCTAGAGTGGTAAGTCGTTATTGACTTATCATAATTGCCGTGCGACTTACAATTCGAGCAGGGCTGAGGCTGTCCCCGAGGGAATCCGTGTCCGCCAGCCATTCGAGAAGCAATACGCCCAACTCACACAAGAGTCCATCAACGCAATGTACGCATGGGCCGAAAAGCCTCTTCAAGGTAAGATACAATAGCGCTGCGACGATGTGTTCTCACCTGCGCACATAGACTATCAAGCTGCCCGTGATGGTACCGCGCGCACTGCGGCGCCTACCTTTCCCCTCAGCGCAGAGGCTTTGGACGACATGGCTCCCAATGCGGTGGCACAGACGGTGACAAGCTTCCTAGTGAAATCGTATAGTACGTCGTTTCGATTGACAAGGAAAGCAGACGTCACTAACTTCACGGACACCACAGAAGCTGCGTTCGGCAGTGAAGAAATACCATGGGCAGCAATTGCCATCACGCCCGACGAGTATTACGACAGTGGCAAGTTCGAGATTCGGTTCGACCCCAATGGTCTGGGCGGGTTGAAGGGTCCGCAGTGGCATACACTGGGCAGGGCATTGGCGGCTGCCGCTGGCAACGGGACTTTGGGTTTCTTCCGCAAGCCGGCTGAAGTTCGTGGGGACGAGCAGCGGGATGTAGCTACCGAGGAAGCGGAGCAGGAGAAGCGTGAGAAGGAGGAGGAGACGGAGCGTCTCAAGCGCGAGGCAGAGCGAGAGAAGCGCGACAAGGAGGAGGAGGCACGTCTCAAGCGTGAGAAGGAGGAGGCGGCGGAGCGGGAGAAGCGCGACAAGGAGGAGGAGGCGGCACGTCTCAAGCGTGAGAAGCAGGAGGAGGCAGAGCGTCTCAAACGCGAGGCGGAGCGGGAGATGCGCGACAAGGAGGAGGAGGCGGCACGTGTGCAGCGCGAGAAGGAGGGTGGCCATAACGAGGAGGAGGTTATTCAGCCGCCGCCGAACAGACGTGGGAGGAAACGCAGGGCGGACGAGCAGCTTGTTCCAGAGGATGTCCCTGTTCCAGACGATGGAGGTGTGAGAGGGCGCCCTGCGAGAACGCGTAAAACGCCGAAGGTATACTTTAATTCACTCACTCTGTCGGCTTCGTCTCATCTCAATTGACAGGAGGCCGAAGAGGAACGTAAGAAGCAACTTGCGGCAACAGTTCGCGGGGCCCGGAAACCAGGGTAAGTTTTGTGTTCTGTATGGTGGATGGCAACGATGCTCATGAATTCAGCTGGGCATATGTGGAGAGGTCTCCCGCCAAGGGCGCGCCCGCCAAAGGCAAGCGCGGGTCTACGAGGTACGAGATCGTGACTTCTAATCTATGTACGGAACTCAAGACAGATCTTCCAGAGCTTAAGTCTCGCAGAACTTGAGTCCACGGGCAGAACTTGAGTGCCTTTAGAACTCAAGGCCGTGGATAGAACTGAAGCGAGCGTCGAACTTAAGTTCGACGTTCACCGAATCTTAAGTACTCTGCTGTACATGTAGAAACTGGACTGAAATTGGAACTCAAGTTCTGGGATCTTAAGTCGTCGCAATATCTTAAGTTAAACGGACTTAAGTCTCAAAGAATAAAGGGTTATGGTATGGATATGGCGCGGCTCTACCCTACATAGCCATGACTTAAGTCCTTTGTCACTTAAGTCATCTGGCGGTTTGGACCGCCTCGCACTTAAGACCACCTAATGAATTGTTTGAAAGCAGGGCGCTGGCAAGTTACCAACGCGGGTAATACCGCTCCCATGCTTCTCATCCCGAAGGCGAAAACAAATCCTCCCGGACTGCGCGTGGTCGTGGATTTGCGAGCCCGCAACGCCAATACGGTGAAGATGACTTTGCCGTTGCCGGATATGGATGGCATATTGCGGCGTGTTGCGCGCTGAAGTTCTGGTCCCTCATTGATGGACAGGACGCGTACGAGCAGATACGCATCGTGCCCGAGCACGTCCCTCGAACGGCTGTAAGTACGCCTGATGGCAATATGATTAGTCTCGTCTTACAACAAGGCGACTGTAATGCACCGGCGACTTATCAATCATTGATGAATCACCTGTTCGGCCAGTACATCGGTGTCTTTATGGATGTGTATCTGGACGATATTATCGTCTACTCGAACACCCTTGAGGATCATATCAAGCACATCAAAATTATAATTGACATACTTGAGAGGGAGAAGCTCTATTTGAGCGCTGGCAAGATGCAGCTGCTCAGATCTGAGCTGAACGTCCTGGGACGAGTCGTTGGTGACAAGGGGATCCGGATGGACCCTCACAAGGTGGACATTGTGCTCAACTGGAAGGTGCCTACGACTCGTGGGTTACTGCGCAGGTTCATTGGCTCCGTCACGTACCTTGGCGGAGATGTGCCTGAGATAGGCACGCCAATGGGAATCCTGCATGAATTAACGAGCGATTCAGTGCCATTCCGATGGGGTTTTACTCACCAGCGTGCATTCGAGGACGTAAAACACCTCGTGGATGCCAACCGGGACCACCATCGTGTGCCTCTGGATTATTTGCCCGAGGCCCCGAGCATTTGGCTCGTCACCGACGGCTGCAGCTCAGCAGTGGCTGGAGTTGACTGCCAAGGAGACAGTTGGAAGACCGCCAAGATCGCGGCTTTCTTCTCAGCAAAGCTGAATTCTGCCCAGCAGAATTATCCAGTCCACGAAATCGAGATGTTAGCTGGGGTGGAGGCGATGCTGAGGCATCGCGACATTCTACAAGGCTGTCGGTTTACGTGGATAGCGGACCATAAAGGTTTGATTCACCTTGTGAATCAAAAGAACCTGTCTGGGAGACAGGCGAGCTGGCTTGAGAAGACGTCCAGTTTTGATTATAATATTCAATACGTACCTGGGACAGAGAATGTGCTAGCGGATGCGCTGTCTCGCATCTATTCGAATGATGCACCGGGGACAGTTCGCGCTCGCTCAGAGTATACCTATCACGATGTTATTGATAATAATAACTTGGACATTGACTCCATTTCCATGCCAGTTTTTGCTGGCCTAGAAGCAATGGCACTGTCCAGCGACAGGGTGACTCGTTCCATGTCGCGCGCTGCAAAAGTGGCAGCCGACGCGAGGTCAGGCCAGGACGATGCGAAACCAAATATATTTGGGTCCGAATCCGGTACGTCCCCAAAGGAGGGCGAGGGTACCAGAAAATCCAGGAAGACCAGAAAGTCGAAAAAGAGCGACGACTCCCCGGAGACGAACACTGAGGAGCCTGTGTCAACAACAGTAAACGTTGGCAAAGCCCGAGGTGGTGGTGGGAAGCAAAAGGAGATAGCCGATGACAGCGCTGATCACTTTGATCCGCTGCCTCGAGATGCTTCCACGGAACCAATTCCACTAGCCGACGCTACTCGTGCAGATCCTGGACCCACAACCGAATTCGGCAACGACTTCGAACATCTGGACGACTCGTTACTTAACGTCGTTAACTCTGGATGGCAAGGCCTGGACCTCGTGAAATTGCTCGCCGGCAACTACGGCGAAGACTCATTCTTCCAAAAGATCTTGGAAACACCCAAGGCCTTTCGTAACTTCGAGGTTGAAGGAGGTCTCATCTACCTGAAGGAGTCCGACTATCGAGTCCTCTGCATCCCAAAGTTGACGTACCGGAATCGAAACATCCGCGAGATTATTATCTCGGAGGCGCACTCTCTCCTGGCCCATCTGGGACAGAAGAAAACTCTCGACTACCTACGGGATCACTTCTGGTGGAAGGAGATCGTGGAGGACATGCGCAGCTACTGCGAGTCCTGTTCTACGTGTAAGCGCAGCAAGCCCAGCAATCAGAGGCCGTATGGCCTTCTGCATTCGCTGAATCCTCCTTCGGAGCCTTGGGAATCCATGGGAGTCGATTTCGTTGGACCTTTACCAGAGTCCAAGAACCGTGACGGAGTATTCAACTCCCTTGCAGTCGTAATTGACCTTTTAACCGGAATGGTGCACCTGATTCCTACTCGTATCAATTACACGGCTCGACAGATGGCTGAACTAATGTTCGAACACATCTACAAGCTACATGGCCTTCCCAAGTCGATTGTTAGCGACCGAGACTCGCTATTCACCAGCATCTTCTGGAAACGACTCCACGAGTTGATTGGAGTCAAGCTCCGTATGTCAAGTGCGTATCACCCTGAAACTGACGGCGGCACAGAGCATGCTAACCGAACGGTGACTCAGATGCTTCGTCAGTGCATTGGTCCTAAACAGAAGGACTGGGTGAACAAGCTTCCTGCGATTGAATTTGCCATGAACTCCACGCGATCGGAGACGACTGGATATTCACCGTTCTTCTTGAACACGGGGCGAATGCCCCGCTCGCTGCTGTGGAATTCAGACTGCACGCGTGAGTACCCTGGCATTGCCAATTTTGTTTGCAACGCTGCCTCGCTATCATGAGTGCTCACGATAGCATGATAGCAGCTCAAGTCAAACAAACTCGGAACGCCAATCGAAAGCGCCAACCAGCACCATTCGAGAATGGAGACCTGGTGTACCTTTCGTCAAAGAACCTTACCTTCGAGAAGGGTCTAACGCGCAAGCTTATTCCGAAATTCATTGGGCCATACGCGATTATCCGAGACTTTGGGAATAGTTCGTTCCAACTCGACTTACCCACGAACATGAAGCAGAGGGGTGTACATGATGTGTTCCACTCCTCTCTGCTGCGGATACACGTTCCTAACGACGATCACAGGTTCCCTGGACGTCTTGATTGCCAACTGGGAATCCTTGGACGACGAGACTAACGAATGGGCGGTTGAACGCATAATCAACCACTACGGCCGTCGCTCGACCGCGCTTTTCGAGATCCTCTGGAAGTCTGGAGACAAAAGCTGGATGCCGTACCCTCAGGCTCAGGCGAAGCGCCTGCAAGCGCTGGGCGAATACTTCGAGGCTATAGGTATCTCCGACGTAAAGGAGTTGCCCTATGGCTTGGGGAAACCTCCTACTGACGGAGAGGAGATGATGGTGAGCTCCGCCATGTCTCATTTCTGGGCGTATAAGTCTGGGGAGTTTATAGGGGAATTCCTAAATCTCGCCCCCACTTCTACCATGCCCAAGACTATTTCTCTCCGCCACCCCTTCCGACTCGCCGCGCTCACCGACTCCCTCGACACCCTATCCGACCGCATGGTGGACTACAACGACGACCACCATGCGCTCCGTCGTATTAACCACGACACTTTCCGCTTCGACATCCCCGGGCTCAGCACCGAGCTGATCGCTGCGACCACCGTCTGCATGTGGATGGACTACCACCTCGCGCTGTGCGCCGAGGGTGATAACCCTAGCCTTACCCCCGCATACTACGACAACTTCGCTCAGAACATGAACGAGCACGACGGCTCCGGGTTTGGCTGGGCTCGGCTCGACGACAGTGGCGCGATCATTTGGAACGACGCGCTCGACCCGGCCGACCCGGACACATTCTGCATCCTCGACCGCGAAATCAACCCCCGCGTTTACCTGCGCCCCGGCGAGGTCGCGATCACCGAGGTCGAGTTGTCCGACTATCAGCATCTCAAGGAAGCCGAGACGAAGCGGAACGTGAAGTGGAGGAAGAACCACACGGAAGAGAGGGCACAGAAGGAGGCGGAGGCTGGAGGGGGGTCAAGGTTTCGCTTGAGACCTTCACTAAGAAGCGCAAGATGTTGCAGCGGAACACCGACGCCGCCGCCGCCACGAAGAAGGCGAGGACTGCGGGACCCGAGGAAGGAGAAATTCGCATGAATGTCGACACTCCCCAGGGTGGCTCTGGCCCGTCTGGCTCGGGCGCGTAAGTCCGCCGTATTTGTCGGCCTGGAGGGCGGGTGTAACGGTGCGCTCCCGCGCCTTTTCTTTGTCTTATCATGCACCACCACGTTCCCTCCTATTTCTTTATCTACTGCACTCGTTGTCTACTCGACGCTCTCGCGTCATATACCTACCATCATTCCCCTGTGTTTCAGTCACACCCCTGTTACTTGTCACTATATAAGCTGTACCTGTCCGTAGTTAGACCCTTGGTCAATCTATAACCTACGCCACTTACCTGCTTTTCCGACGAACCTGCAACTTCGAACCTTTCGTGTGTCGGAATCACTCGCCGCCTATCTAGCCGACATCACGCCGACTATCTAGCCGACGCTCTCCGCCACAACATGTGATATACATCTTACTCCTACCTAGTATTTGTTTGAGAAGGAAACAGAGGTATCCGGATTTTTCCCGCCGAGATTGCACTCAAACGGGTGTAACGGCAGAATTAAAGTGTTGCTTCACGGAATCTCGGAGGTTAGTGAGATTGTGTGGTTTTACAGTATGGACAACCATTCTGAACGGCAAAAAAAAAAAATCTGGGCACACTAGCATCCAGGGGCAAGCATTTTGAAGCATTCTTGCCAAACATTCATGTGCTTGTTTTGCCATGCAAAAGCACTGTGGAGATATGAAACCAAGGAATTGAGGTATTTAACATAGTACCTACACACCTGAGAGTTTTACGAGGCATTCTGACGTGGTTGGTATTTCGGTCAAAATCACCTAATTGGAGGATTTCGGGGAGTAGGGGAGGGTCTGATGTGTCCAAGAGGTGCTAGGAATGAAGAATGGATACCTATGAACCAGGATTTATCGAGGTATGACGCGAGAGGGGGATTGATGAGGAGGGTTGATGATATAGCTCTGTGATAGTCAACGTGCTGATCGTACATAGAGGTGATGAGACGACAAATCTCAATGTTTAGCCGCTGGATCTCTTCCTTCGCGCGTTTGATCCCGAAATACAGGACCATGGCCTCGCGCCGTGCGGGGTGAGTCCAAGGCTGGTCGTGGATGTCCATTCGGGTGTCGCGCAATAGGTCAAACTCGGCGAGAGACGTCTTTGAGATGATATCCATCCATGTCAGGCGTTCCCGGGGTGGATTGAGCGCTACGGCGGCCTCATTATACGTTTGGAGGGCCCGCCGAATAGCCTCGGCTTGGGTCCTGAGTGCCTTCGAGATCTTCTCACGTAGTTTATAACCTGCCGACGGTGAGCGCTGGCATATGCTTCCAGAAACGAAATACGTACCCACACCACTCATGCCGAGTTTCGTTAGCTCGAAGAGCCGCGAGACTACGAGGCGCTCGACCTCCCTCAAGGCGGTGCGGTATTTCCGTTCCGTGGTGAGGACCAAGGCCTCCTGGTATTCCTTCGAGGTGGTGGTCCAGCGCACGGGGATAGAGTGCTCTTCCTCGAAACGGCAGACACCTTCTTCGACGGCCAGGTACTTGGTCCAAGACGTTCGATAGCGTGTACGTACAGCGGCAATTTGCGGGCCCTTGAATGTGTTGTGCATGATATTGTAGTCCAGTTGATTGTACTGGACCTTCGCGTTGTCCGCGTTCTTGCTGCGTGCATATTCAGCTCGATCCGCAAGAGGTCAAGTGTTACTTACGTGGCAACGTGGAGCTTGAGGAGCCAGTCCATATAATCCGCAGCTTGCTGAATCTCCGGCGGCTCTGAGAGTAGATCCTCAAAATACTTAACCTCCGTGAGGTGATCGTTCTCGTAATCTTCCGCGCTGGTTCCCAGACCGGCTTCGAGGGTGGAGAGCTGTGCCCTGTTTAACGTGATCTTTTCCAGCGCCTGCCGGTAGTTTTGATAGATAAAGTTGCCTATGGGGACATACCAGTCAGAAAGAGCACGAATACGGAACACGGTGGGAATTCAGATACCTGATGCCTCGTGCTTATCCTGGTCATGGAAGTAGAAATGTTCGTCAATTTGCTGCTGCCGATGGAACGGTGTGGCGAGCCGAGTAGCGGCGGCAAGGTTGTTGGACTTGGCGAAGGTGCGCTCACATTCCTCGAAGTCCTCGAGGCCGACGCCGTCAACGTACAAGGGGTGCCATCCGATCTGGCAAGCCCGGTTGTGCGCGTGGCCGTGGAGCGCTGGGACCACGCCTCGCAGGCGCATCGCGACGACTTTGGCCCCGAGAGAGCTGCGGCGTAAGGTCTTGAAGAAGGCACACATGATGTCGTACCCAAGACCAATGTCGGCGCCGTAATGGTCGAGCAACCACTTGACAATCGCATGGGGATACTTCATCCTGGACATACAACTTAGTTCGTACTCGCTGAAGAAATCCGGACTCACAATTCGCCGCTTCTGATCATATCACACATGACGAGGACGTGCCCATGCCGACAGACAGATAGAAAGATCCCGGCGATAGCAAAAAGAGCGAACATCTTTTTGCGCGCCTCGGGACCGGCCGCTTTCCATCGTTCCACACAGGTATCGAGGCACTTTTCAAGTTCCTCTGCCTCGTCGCCGTTGAGCTCGTTGACGTTGAGCCACGCAACATCATCGTTGTCGACTTCGATTTGCGGCGATGGTGCTGATTCTCCGTTTGATGGAGACCCCTCAGGTAGATTGGCATTGGTTACATTGACGTCGGCTAATGAGGCATCGGCTGAAGCGGCGGTTGACAGCGTCACGCTGGGAGGCGGTGCGGATGGTGTGGAGCTGGAGCTGGGGACGGAGGCGGATGTAGTCGGAGCTGTGGGCGCTGGGGCCGTGGGTGGATCAGTCGTCTTCTTCTTGGAGCGCTGTACGGGAATCAGTGCAGTCCAAATGAGGGGATGAGCTGCACACCTTCTGAGAGTTGTTAACTTCATCCTTGAATACATCCACTTGTTCTGGGCTCAACCATCGGAACGACGTCGATGCACGGTTATCAGGTCGGACGGAACTGGCACGAAAGGTTGCGTCAACGAGCTTCAGGGAGTTGTTCCCGTCCATGCATCCAAGGAAGGAGTATTTGAGGGGTGCTTCGTTCACGGTCTTGTATAAGCATGGCGCACAGACGTTTTGGATGTACCAGGCCGCGTTGCGTCCCAAAGCGGTGTGGGAACGGGCATCAGCTCGCCGTATGATCTCCAGGTACACGTCATAGGCCGTCGACAGCTGTTCTGCGAGGGTCGGGCGGCGCGGGCACTGTTCAGAGTGGATCAGCAGAGTAGGGGATGGATAAACGACATTGACGTACATTGTGAATGCTGGTCAATGTCTTGCTGAGACCGTCGAGAGTGTAGCGTGGGCAGACCCGGTGAATCTGCCGGAATATCTTGAAGAGGCGGATGGGGAAGGCAAGTGTCACCTTCTCGGGGCTGCACCCGAGGTATCCGTTCCTAACGAGGGTCTCATTCGTCCAGTGGGTGGTGCTGGTATGGATGAAATGGCAGTGTCCGTATTCTTCACAAGTGCTGGGCATCAGACACAATCGGCAAGATGGGGTGAGCATACGCACCTTCGAGTCTGATGACCTCAATGGCCCACGCTCCTGGGGCATCAGTAGAGTCGACGGGACCGTCGAGTTTCATATCCAGGTAAGTGTCGACGAGGATGGGCATCTGCTCCTTCCAGGAGTCCACCATGGCCTGGACACGGAGTGCGCGTCTACGAGGGTCCCCGCGTCTGAGTAGCACTTCGGTAAACGTTGAGAGTAAGAGAGGGAATGTATTGGAACATACCCTGGCTTGCATTGGTCGAATATATGGTGAAAGACGGCCTCTTTCCCGGCGTGGCTGTGGTAATAACCCTCCTCTCCTGCGGGGAGCCTTCGAAGAGCGTCCTCTTCGTCGCTGTCCATGTCTTCCCAGCTGTCCGCCGCGTAATAATCGCCTTGATCTGGCATTTCGATGTCGTAGTGTCCATGGCCGAAGAGTTCTTCACGTTGCAGGAAGCTGAGGGCTGGAGGAGACAATGTTAGATATGAAAATAATGCTGGGGGGATAGGGACGTACACGCTATCTGCTCCTGGTACTTTTCCTTTGCCCGCTTGAGCTGAGTCGCCGTTTTGTTCAGCGTAACGGCCTTCTTGACGCCACGTGTGCCGTACGAGACATGGTGTTTCCGAGAGAGGGTCTTCTTGCTCCCGGGCGCCATATGTTGTCGACAGACGGGGTATGGGCAAGCAGGGAGCAGGGCGTGGGAGCGGAGTTGGATTAGAGCGGAGTTGGATTAGCCGAGGGCACGACATTTGCGGATCGGTGTTGCGTCGCGGGCAGGGAGTCATTGGGAGGGAGCACAACGGGCAAGATATAGGGATAAATAGATTTATTGAATTAGGTAGTACATGTATCTGGATGTAGGATAAGCGAGGCCATCTTGTGAGCACGGGAGTGGGATGGCGGGAGACGTGACGTCGAGGGTGGGCTGGCACGGCGGACAGGCAGGCAGGCGGAGCAGCGGTCAATGAGAGGCCAACAGCGGATGACGGCGGGCAGTGTGTGGGGCAAGGGAGCGGGCTGGACGAGAGTGCCCGGCGGCGGCGGGAGGAAGGCAGGAGGAGGCAGTGCAACGGTGACCACGGAGCAACAGCATCATGCACGGCGGCTACTCGGCATGGGAGCGTTCCGAGATGGGCGGGATGATGGGCGAGGCCCGTTTGATGGCCCATCCCAATCAGGAAGGCAGCGGGCCTGGCAGCGCCCGACGGTGGTCTGCAGAGGAGAAGTCTTCTGCGCAGGATTATGGGGAGGTTTTACTTCAGGGTAAGGGATTTTAACAGTTTTGATACAGACCGAATGCAGCCGACTGATCGCATCACTGCATCTACTTGGTTGCTATATTAGGGTAGGTGGTCTGCTCGCGTGCGGCGTGCATCGGTGTCTACAGCGCAACACGAACACGACAGTCCCTGTTGTGACACCAACACCTGTGTATGCATGGGGCAGCACCCTGCTGCCACACATCCAGGCTGACCATGACATCGAGCACGGGCAAGACAGAGGCAACACCATTCATGCTGCCCACGACGGTGACGCCTGAGTACCTCGTGCAACTCCAGTGTGTGCAGTATTCGTAGTACCAGCAGGTCGTTGCCGTGGGGTGGTATGTGCAGGTGCCACAGCTGCAGGTAGATGTGCAGATGGGCTAGACTGCATGTCAGTTACTTATTGTAGAGTGAATGTGATCTCACCTTGAGTTGCATATATCCACTGTCTTGGCCCATCAAAGAATGATTTGGCCAATTGATGCGAGACTTGGTTAGTTTGTAGGGACAGATTGAGCAAACACACTACTAAATTCCCAACCAATACATATCACTACATAGTCCGAATCCCGGATAGCCACCACATAACACTATGTAGTCCTGGGCCAATACATAGCACTACAGTAGCACTATGGTAGCACTACATAATTCGGTGTTTACTACAGCCGCTACAGCCACTACATCAATAATCAGGTTTTGCTGATGCATGCAGGCCAGAGTGGTGGTGCCGGTGCATCACCATGGGTCTGGACTCACCTTCTCCTCTCTCACCCAACCACCAGCCGTCTTTGAACCCAATCACATCAACTTATCTGCAACCTTTCTAACCTTTACTTTGAGCATTCCTGTGCATGCTCGCCCTGAATCCACAAGTCATCCACAATCCCTCGAACCTCTTCCAAGCACATCTCCGCCTTTTCAAATTTCCCATGCCTGCTCTCCATTGAAGTACTTCCGAGTCCTCTAGATTGTAGAACACATACAAAACTCTCCATCGACAAGAACCCGACCCGCTTCCAGGTGCTTTCAGTGTGCTCAGACCGTGGGAGTGGATGCATGTACGCTTGTGTTTGTCCCTACAAAGCTGTGTCTGTATTTCCATCCCCTGTCTGTGCCATCTCAGCTGAAGGGTAGAATGGAACTCAGGCTGTCCATGTGGACACCAACTCAGACTCATGGCAGTGGCAACCCGACAACAGCTTGGACGACGAGCAAGATGTGTGACACGATGTGCAGCTCCAGCAATGGAGATATATTTGGGATAAATAGCCAGAAGATGATGTGCCTGTGAGTGGATACATGCTTGCATTTTTTTTAATCCTTCAAAACATGATCAGCATCAGTGCATTTGTCTTTCTATGCATGTTGTGCTCCCAGCTAGCTGATGAGCAGAGCTTAGGCTGGCGCTACATGGTCACATGGCGACTCAAACTGTGGCAGTGGTGACTCAATGCAGACAAGCAGCAGCTATCCACGGGTGACACAATGTGTGTGATGGAGTTACGCCGTCATCAGACAGCTCGTAGGCTCGTTCTTTCCTCTAGGAGTTGACATATAGCAGCCCATAATGCTGTCTGACATTGTAGAGACTCTAACGATAGGTATGCATTTGTCCTTAATGAAGAGTGTGCGCGACTCGAACTCGACTTGGCTACAGTGCTCTCAAAAAGTAGCCCACTACCTCATGGCAGCATATTCACTACACATGGACGATTCATGAGAGGACCACAACCAAATCAATCAAACCTATAAATATCGAACTCATGCGAAGACATCACTTCTCATCGGTACCGGTACTCATGCCCAGTGAAAAGTCCGTATCGAGGGATTGAGCGAGATAGTGGGATATCCAAAGAAAATCTGAGTATCTATCTGAATCTATTAACTTAGCATACATCTATTTTTTAGATTGGTATCTTTTCAAATGTAAGATATAATTTCCCTCACTTAATCATAACTTCGGCACCAGATAAATTCCCTGACTTGGGTTTCGTCATCATGCCATATATTGTAAAAAAGATGGATATCAATTTAAAGTTGGCTACCATTAAATTCTACTACACTGAATCCCTAGTTGTAATATATGCCCGCTGTCCCGCATCACGGTGTGCCTCTCTTTCGCCAGTGCTGTCCACTCAGGATCTTCGTTAGCCTTTGCGGACACACACCCCTGCATTGCAAACACAAACGTCTGCATAAACTTGCTGCAGCTCCACCATGGGGTACATGGTCTGGAACATCTTCAGGTTTGTGAGCAGTGGTGCATCATCACGCAGGAGCCAGACACGCAGCTGAAGAATGTGAGGTGCATGGTGACCGAGGCTCTGTACAGTGAACGAACATGCTGAGTACGTTTGAAAAGGGTGTGAGGCTGCTGAGAAAGATCTGCATGTGGTCTTGCCTGTGGTATTGTCAGACATTGCACGATGGAGGCATCAGCCATTTGACAAAATTGTTGGCCGATTGTTGGTCTTGTTTGGTGTTGTCACATTGCTGACAATGTCCCAACGCTTGGAGCAATAAAAGTCCCTGCCAAAATGAAAAAGGTACCGCCATGAAATGGAGAACTCTCCCCAGTACAATGGGTTTTTTTCTCTTTTTTTTCGAGGTTGTTAAATTTGGGACGGCTGTTGTGAGTTGTGACATTGCGAGGTTTCATGCTGTTTTTTTGGTGTTGTTTGGTGTTGTACAACCCCACAACAAAAAATGTCAAAAGTTTGATGGGGAGAGGATGGACAGCGCGAGCATCGTCTCTCCCATGTCCATGAACGTGCCATGCACGATGACGTCAAAGGGAAAGGGGCTCGGGTAGTCATCAAGCCACAGGCCCACGGACTGCGGGTACGTCGGGTTCGCGAGTGCGGACAGGTTCATTGTCACGGCCGCAAGTGTCGTGGCCTGGGCCACATGGGCGCTGAGCGGCGCACCATAGAGGGAAGGGGCCACAGTAACTGTCAAGTGAGGTGCACCAGCATGCACACATCATGTTCGTCTTAGGCATCTTATAATTAGATATCTTGGGCAAGATGTATAAGACGTCTAAGACAAAATTTCTTCCAAGACACATGTCTTGGCTAAGTGGATTCACTTGTCTTAGCCAAGACTCTACATCTTGGGCAAGGCACGAAAGACACCGGATGTCTTATCAAATATCCTCCCAAAGATTGCCCTAAGATCCATCAAGACCACCTAAGACAGCACATAAAAATGGATTAAATCTTTATATCATATCATACAAGGGTATAAAACTATGTGCATGCGGCAGAACTGCCGTCGGCCCGATGTCAGGCAGTTGGATTCCTGTGCAGTTGCTCAGCCTTGCCTGATTGCGAGCCTCAGCTAAAAGGGGCCTGGTCGCGAGCACTCTCACTTTCAAGGCACATCTGGTGTAGTGCAGTGGCAGCGCCTGGTCAGTGGATAGGTGATTTCCTGCATTGTGAGTTACTGTACCATTTTGACCGAGTGTTCAGTCACGGGTCACAGGCTGGGCTGAAACAATAGATGTCACAGGTCACTGGCCTTCTGCATCGAGGTTTTCGTGTAAAATGGGGTCGGAAAATGCCGAAAAATCTCCCAATATGGGAATTTCCCATGAAATGAACACTTCAAAAGTGAACACTTATGGTCACAGGTCACAGTGGCTGAACACTTGGACGAAATGGTACAGTAGTTTGTTACTTGTGGGAGGTAACTGGAGCACACAAGTTCAAGGCAGTGACAGGGCACCATTGAGGTTGCTGAGGGGTGAACACAGGTTAGACTGGGGGAGGTATGCACTGGGGGACTTGCAGAACACAAGTGTGCAGAGGCATGCTGTGATTGAGACAGCGAGTGCATCTGCAGAGGGCAGGTTGATGTGGAGCATGTACAGGGGGTACTGTAGTAATCCGACTAAGTGTTCATGGGGTGTCACCCATCACCTAAAGTGTTCACTTTTTCAGGTGTTCATTCTGACAAATCCCATCAGAAATTACCATAAATAGCAGTCTGGCAAATGCCGGACCGATTTTTTTTTGCATTTTTGAACCTATTTGGGCCGGAAAATGCTCCCATCACCATCACCTATGTCCCAAGTGTTCAGTTCACAGGTGGCTGTCACCTGTCACCTGAACACTTAGTCGGATTACTATAGTAGAGGTGCAGGACAGCGTGTGTTGTAAACCCATGCTCAGAGCCTCTTACAGTACAGTACGGTAATATTTTATGGTACATTACAGCCATTACAGCTGTATACATAGCGATAAAATGCAAGGAGATGAGTCTAATACATATCTAAACCTGTTGTGCAGATTGGAGATGTGTGCTGAGCAATAACGATGGCCAACGACCAAGGCAACGAGAATTGGTACAATGTCACAAAAAGGGCAAGGAGACATGCAAGGAGAGGCAAGAAAAAAAGCAGGAAGGAGTTCAGAAAGAAATAGTT
Organism: Mycena sp. CBHHK59/15; assembly: GCA_029204085.1. NCBI lineage: Eukaryota > Fungi > Basidiomycota > Agaricomycetes > Agaricales > Mycenaceae > Mycena > Mycena sp. CBHHK59/15. Next base: position 467,940 of record JARGXW010000039.1, read on the forward strand.
CCACGGAGTCTCAAGGCAAAAGCAAGATAACCACACCTTTTTTAATGCACTCGCAGGCGAACAAAGACATACATAGTCACTGGAAATACTGCAGTGAGATGACTGCCCCTCTGCTGCGCTGTCTTTAATACCTGGCTCAGCAGGAACATCGAATTTTCTAGATCGTTGTGATCGAGTCGTCTCGCGGTGCTGTACAGGGAGTACAAGAGCAAATCCGAGCCGTGGGACTCCTCCAGGACACTCCATAGAATGATAATGGGTAGTTTCTCAGCTCATTCAATCATAGATCACATAAATACAGAGCCTGAGCTGTACCTATATTCTGCTTGTTCAAGTCCACTGTTCAGGTGCTCCGGGTGCCATACCTTAATTAAGAGGATGATGTGCCCTCCGCCATCCAAATAAGTGTTTTTAGAGCCATAAAACATCCCACACAACCTTCAAATCACAACACAAGAGATGATCTCCACAAAACATGCAAAATAATATATTATAATTACTACCCAAGTTTTTTGATACAATGGGCTTTGAGGTATTCCCGAGGGCGTATCGTTCTCGGATAGCTACAATACTTCATAATTCAAATCTATTGTAGAATATGGTTGGCAGGATTTCACCCTACAAATAAACCACTTGTTGCAAGCAATTTCGGGCACATGAGCCTCTGCCTCATAAATCTGACATTGAGGAGGATCATTATACTCAGGATAGACACCCAATTACCCCCAGAACGCCCCGCATGGCGCGACGCGACGTGTTCCGGACATATCACGTGGTGTCACCAGGCGGGCCGATTCAGAACGTTGGCGATGGATCCGGAGATGTAAACCTCTTCATTATATCCCAGGGAGTGTCTTATGCTCAGGGAGTATCCATATGCACCTGAAATACTCTGCAACAGGTGATTTATTGGTGGGATAAATTTGATTGAAATTCTGCTCCACAATAGATTTGAATTATGAAGTATGACGACTATCCGAGAACGATACGCCCTCCGGAATACCTCCAAGTCAATAATATGAAAAAACTAGGATGATCTGGGCCCTATAGGTGATGGTACAGCTGTTCTGCGCCCAAATGCCGCAAAAGCTGCAAATGTGAGCCAGTAAGTTGTCCATTGGAGCCTAGAAAAAATGTGAAGATGCTATGCCCTCCGGATTTCGAATGAAAATCGATTGGTCCTACTCGCAAGGGAAATGGTTGAGAATTGAGCTCGGAACAGCTGTTCTCGTCAAAACGATCAAAAAAGTCTCAAAAAGGAAAAAAAAAAAAATCGTCCGCGCCCTATGTTCCGCAAAGAGCTGTAAGCTGAACAGAGATTAAGCCCAGATTTGCATCAAGACACTGATTGCTTAAGGAAATCTCCTAGAGTTTCATAGGTATGAAACGCGAAGCGGCCATGACGTGCCTGATAAGCAGCGCGCATAGCCTTCAATCCCCTTCCAGGGTAACGTGGGTGTACAACACCCTGAGATCGCAAGCTATGGCAAAACTAGAGACAAGTAAGCATGGAGGACACGATAAAGAACGAGGTAGGACTCACACGGGCTGTCTGGGACTGATGGCGGGCAATGACACAGCTGTAAACATCAGTGGAGAGATAACACCACATGCGGCAAAGTGCACGACAGGCCCGGACATGCGACGCAGTGCGGATTGAACTACACAATGGTCACAGGCGACCCCAATGTGACGCAGCGCATGCACCCAGTAACGAGCGGTTCGGACAACAGTCCAAGCAGAGTGCGGGGAGGCAGAGCGAGTCTTCGCAAGATTTTGAGGTACCAGAAGAGCAAGATATAATATGTGTAGACCAGCAGCAAGCAGAAGACCAGCAACAGAACACCGATGAGAGAAGCAGCGTAGCAGGAAATAGGGAGGAAATGGGAAGAAAGCGACGTCAACCACTTTCATGCCATCCGCACGGACCAGATCCATCAGATCAAGCAGAGTTTGAAAGACTTGAGAAGCAATCGCTGCGGTGCCGCCCCAGCCAAGCACTGTTGGCTGTTCGCTGGTCCCACACAGGGTCAGTTTTGTGAGCCGTTTCATTTATTGTAATATCAATAGCATCACCTTACCACTTCCTGAACTCTGGAAGTATACTAAAGACTCGGAGTCTAACTTGGATGGGAGCGTAGTCTGACAGGATTTATTTCACACTGCAGCTAAGCTAGACTATAATTCACCCAAATTGTTCAATCAATATCGAACTCTTCGCGGCACGGTCAGAAAGGCACGGTGGTGGACTGTCCTCATCTGAGCGCTCTTGAAGATGCGCATGCTGCTTGTTCGAGTCAAGCCCGAACCATGACGTCGTGTGAATAGTCCTCTTTTCATTCTGTCCTGTGCAAGAGTTCAACAGACCAACTAATCGAGTGCTTATCACAAACCTCCGCCCGCCGCGCCTTTCTGGCGAAGGTCTGATAAATAGTCTACACCAGCGCGTGGCTTCTTCCTGTCCGATTAATCCGCTGACGCTGATCCAGCAGGGGGTGAGAGCCTGGCAAATTCGACATGCAGGAATGATAATGTCAACCGCACAGCAAACAGACATGTGTATTAAGATATGAATAAGTATCTATCTACTTACTACGACTAAAAGAAATTGGTCCGGGGGAGAGCGATACAGGGAAGATATGACGATATGAATGGATAACAATACAGCCAATTGCAAAGCAAACAAGAATGCAGGCAGGCAAGGAGGCGAGCGGATCCGGGCGGCACTGCACGGCAGTGGTGGACGGCGACAGGTGGAGGTATGAATGGGGGGGGGGGGGGGGGGGCGAACTATCGATACAGACAGGCGGCACGGGGCGTCGACGCGAACTGGGATGGAAGTGTAGTTGTGGGCGAAGGAGCGTGGGTGGTTTTTCGGTCAGGCAATTTTGGACATTCGGACTGACGATGGGTGGGTGGGTGTGGGGTGCGGGTGGGGTACGGTGTGTACGAATGTGGGGCTGGGGCTATCTGCACTTAGACGCAGGTGTACATTCGGCACCCTGGCTCAGGCGCGGGCTCGGGCTCGGGTTCGGGCGCGCGGGCAACCTCGGAGAGCCCGACGAAGGCGACGCCGTCCTGGGATTAAGCGTGAGCATCGATTTTTTTTCACATGTAAGTATAGAGGGAACGTACGTTCGTCGGGACGTCGCGTTCGAGGACGTTGCTAGATTCAGGCACGGGCGCGGCGGCAGCGAAAGCCACTGACTGGGGGGTTAGTCGGTGCTGCAGCATGAGGGCACGAAAGTTGACGTACCGAGCGACACGGCGAACAAGGCGAGGAGTCTGCACTGCATGACGCGCGGGCGGTTGTTTTATGAAAAACGGCGGGAGCGGGGACAATGTATTAATTAGCGAGGAGCGCTGTCAGTGGGCGAACGAACAATGGGGCGGCATGCACACCGCGGGGGCTTATGAGTGGGCATCGCACAAGGCCGCTGCCGTTTTGGGCGTGTTGTTTGTACTTTGCGGGTAACGACCAGCGCGCTCGCGAAGCGTAGGCAAAACCTTCAAGAATTGCCATATCGGGATGGGATTTCCGAATTGGGAAGAAGGCCGTAGTGGGCGTGTGGCGTTGTCTTCCGTGGGTCCCCGGCGTGTACAGTGGTGATGCCCATAATTAACGAGGGACGCGGATGGCGTGATGGTGCCTCCGGAGGCGGAAGCAGAATACTAACGATTCGCCTGGGTAGGAACTAGGAAGTTGATGTCCCTTATTGCGTGAGATGACAGCATGCAAGTTTGGACAATGGAGGCGGATAATCCTACAGATACGGAAAACGTGGTGGCAAAGAAGGCTGTATGTTTCTTTATGCCCGAGGACGACGTTATCCTAAAATAATCGCAGATCCGCAGTTGTCTTTTTATTATCCGCCATTCATCTAGAGAAACACCTCTGGTTTCCGAAAGCGATGGAAATACACATCCAGGAATAATCGCGGATCCGCAGGCAAGAGATCGTTGTCCCTTGAAAGTCTTGAACAACGAAATCTTTTCAGACACGTTTATCAATCACCTCTTGTGTTCCAAGCGCAACAAGTCTGTTCCAAAATCATTGTCCATAATTACCCCGACGTGGCATCCCACACCAAAATACGTGTGCCTGACTGTCTGATGTCAACGGCCCGCGATGAGCCCAGTATCCTACGGCCGCGGGACAATGCCCAAATGATACATACTGTCCTTTATTACTATCCGCCATTCATCTGCACAACACACCTCTAGTTTCCGAAGGCGATGTATATGTCATTTTATAAGCAAATGTCCAGGAATAATCGCGAATCCGTACAAGTGATCATCTGTTGAGTCAAATCTGTTCAGCCGCGTTGATGAATCTACAATAAACGCCTCTTGTGTTCCGAGCGCAACACACTGCGTTCAGGCCCCCCTCGGCATAGCCTGCCGAACTAGGTGGCTATGCGAGGGTTGTGCGCCTGAACGCAGTGACAAGTCTGTCCCAAAATCATTGTCCAGAATTAGCCCGACGTGGCATCCCACACCAAAAATACGTGTGCCTGGCCCGGCCCACATCCCACGGCCGCGGGACGACGCCCAAGTGATACTTACTATCCTACGTGCAAAGGCGGTAGCTGGCACTTGAGCTGGCACGCCGGAAAAGCAAATGCTCCATGATAACATCACACAGCCCACCGCATCGGATTCCTATAATACTAGTAGATATATATAACAGATCGAGCGCAAGAAACAAGAAAACGAGGGACACAGTGTGTGGATATTTTATTTTACTCGGCTCAGCTCTCCCTTCCATCCATTCGTCCACCACGGCAATAAATACACCGCCGCATTAGATCCAACCTCACTCGCCCCCGCGCGCGGCCCCGGAGAGGCTCCCGTACGCGGGGCGCTCCGCGCTCACGGAGCGCAGCGACGCGCTGCGCAGGAGCGGCGTGCGCTCGGCGGAGACGCCGCGCCGGCGCTCGACGATCCTGTGTGTGAGTTGGCGTGAGATGCGAGTTTCGAAAATAAAACAAAAACAAAAAGAGAGAGGAAACGGGAGGGGTAAGTGCAGGAACAGAACGACGCACCCCCGCATAACAGCCGCCGTGGTCAGGCGCTGCGCCTTGCGCTTCGTCACGTTGTCCTCGTACCGGTCCGTCTCGTCCACGATCTCCTCCGACAGGATCTCCTGTGTGCGCGCGTGCTGGGGTCAGCACTCGCTCGCTCTTTTTATATATAAGACAGGGTACCTCGATGATATCTACGAAACATGAGAAGGCCATGATTAGGAGAGAAAGCAAAACGACGCACCCTCCAGCGTGATCACGCCAATCGCGCCGCCGGGCTTACCCGGCGTGAGGCTGATGAGCAGCAGGTGCGCGCGCCCCGTCTGGCTGTTGGTGCGTTGGTGTTATTTTCAAGCGGTTTTCAACGATTTTCGATTTGGGTTCGAGGAAGGGTTGGTTGGAGTGGCGTTCGCGGCGAAGGGGCGAAGATGAGGTTAGCAGGGAAGATCAAGCAAGATAATCAGCGCACAACCCAAAAAACGAGGGATAAGAAAACTGGAAATGGGATGAACTCAAGGCGAGCGAAAACAACGAATCAAACGCGAAATCGCGCGACACAGAAAAAATGCAAGGAAACCACGCACAAATAATCCAGCGCCTGGAAACAGCTGATGCTCGGGCGCGCCTCGGGGAGGATGGAGAGCGGGAAGGACGACACGGGGCGCGCGCGCGCGGGGTCGTATTTGAGGAGCTGGGTGTGAAAGGGTGTTAGCTGTACTATTAGGACAGGATGCGTGGAGGAAAAGGAGAGAAGAGAAGAGACGAAGCCGGCCGGTATGAGATCCGTAACGAAGAAAGGAGTGGTGGGTATCACGGGTGGGTGCAGTGCGCGCAAGCACGACCGCCCCTCCCGTCCGCTCCCCACGGTACGACAAAACCCCACACATACGCATATGATATTCACAAAGAACGAAACGGAACGCACCTTCTTGATCAACAGCAGCCCGATGAACGCGTCCGGTTGCCCCGGCTCGTGCACGGGGAAGCGCGAGTAGCCGCTCAGGAGGCTGGGTGGGTGCGCGTTCGTTTCGTGAGCGGCGCGGTGTGATCCCAGTCGACCGCAATTGATCATTTGTCCAGAGACGGACGAGGAGAGCGACAGGGAATGAAACGAGGAAGTGAGTGGGAAAATAAAACACACGGACTCGTCAGCATGTCGAAGAGCGGAGCGTAAAAAACGAGAAAGGAACCAACGCACATTGTCTCCACCAGCTGGTCGTCCAATATCGCGTCCGCCGAAAGCGTCACCACATCCTGCGCTCAGCGTCAGCGTTTGTCTCACTCGTCAGTCTCCTTCTTTTTCAGATTCGTCCTCGAAAGGACGGCGTTTCCTTCTCGCCCTCGACAAGACCCTTGTTCTCCTCCACATGAAAGACAGAACCGAGAGAGAGCGAGAGAGAATAGGAGAGGAGCACGAAAAGGGAGAATGAAGCGCACCTTCATTGGGGTCATGATCCCCTCGACGCTCTTGGCGCTGAGCTCGAGCACGCCGTTGAGGATGCCGATCTCGTCCTCGCGCAGGGGCTCCTCGCCGGTGCGATGGAACCTGCGGGGTGGGGGTCAGTACTATGTTATTACAAAGTATGGGGTGAGCCGCAAAAGACGCGGCAGGCTCCAAGACCGCGGCGGCGGACAACGACGCCGCAGGAGAAAAAAGTCACCGCACGGCACGATCGAAGGTGCCGGCCTAGCTCCCCCGCCACATGGCTCACAGGAGAGCGGCAGAACAACCCGAGGTGCGGCTCGCACGTCGGCGAACCGCGCAGCGGGTCTCGCAGCACGCTGGCTCACAACACGGCTCGCAGCCTCCCAGCCCGGCCTCTTCCAAAAACACTGCCAAAAAACCGCATCCACTCACGCCAAGAAACTCTTCAGCTCCGCCTTCTTATACGTATGTCCGTGGTCGCCCGCGCCGAGGGCCCAGTCCAGCAACTTCGCGATGGGCCAGGCGAGCGGCGCGAAGAGGTACATGAGCGCGAGGACCACGGGCGCGCAGGCGGCGCCGATGGCGACGCCGTAGCGCACGGAGAGGGCTTGTGGGATTATCCTGGGATTTTAAAAAATTAATGAACGAATAAATAAATAAGAGGGGGGGGGGACGTACTCGCTGTAGGATGATGTAATAGAGTCAAGGTTAGTGGTGGTAACGAGAGCGGGGGTAGGGGGCTGACCCGAAGATGACTAGGGTTACGATTAGTCAAGGTTAAATGAAGGAAGTGGAAGTAGGAGAAGTTGGAGGACGTCATCTATATGGCTTGGCACTTGGCGCTTGGCAGAAAGGAAGACGGGCAGGGGAAAGGAAATGGAGAAGGAGAAGGAGTGTGAGACTGACCGATGGCGGTGGTGGAGAGCGCAACTGCAGCGAAGCCGCCGCCGATCTGCGCGCGCGGTGGACTTAGCACTTAGGTGAAGCAACAACGAAGGACGACGCACGGCGCTGTCGAGGAAGATGGGCAAACTCTCGTTGATAATCTGGTCGGCGCGGGCGTGAATACAAATATGAATGCGGGACTAGGCAGGACGCACGACGTTGCCGAGTAGGAGCACGACGAGCACCCAGTGGCGGCCCTTTCCATCAGCCGCAGCACTGCGCGTGCGCGTGTCGTCAGCGGGGATGACTAGGGCTAGGGGCGCACACACCTTTTTTCGCGTTGCGCTTCTCGGCGGGGTCCTCGGATGACGCCGCGAGGACCCGCAGATGCAGCTCATCGAGGCCCATGAGGCCGAGCGTCAGCCTGCATCCGCGTCAGTCTTGAAGAAGGAAACGGGAGGCAGCGCGACGCACCCAGCAAAGACACCGCCCGCGAGCACCAGCAACGCGCTGAGCCCGATCTTGGTCCAGAACTCGGGCGACCACAGCTCCGGGTGCGTGTGCGTCTTCTTCGTCGCCGCTGCTGTGAGACCTAGCGAGGAGAGCAGCGGCGAGGCGAGCGTGAAGCGCGCGAGGAGGAGCAGCGCGGGCGTTCGCGTGCGCATTCCGTGTGAGTTAGTAGGGTTCAAAGGAGCGGAGGGTTAGTAGGGGCAAAGCGGAGAGTGATGTGTGACAGGGACACAGACAGTCTGGGAAAATACGCCCGCTATTTATGGGCGCTGTTTGTCCGCCGGCTTACTAAGCTACTTCATTCCGCGCCGCGCTCGCCGGCGTGCTCTCGTTGTGCCGCCCCCGCCAAGCGCGCTCGGCCCGCTAAATAACTCAAAGTCTTGGCACTCCAGGTAGGCGAAGGTAAATATGCACCCGCTAGTCATCGTACGAAGTGGTTCCCCGCCAAGCGAGCGCTGATGAACGAAGTAAACAACTCAGGCAACTCCGCAGAGGTAAATATTAATCGCGCAGCCTAGCCCGCGTCTGCACATTCCGCTTCTCGACTAAATACGCAGCTGGCGAGTACATATGTACATAAATCCCTCATCGCCAGCTACGCTCGGCTCCAGCGAGTGCGAGTCTTGGAGCCGCGCACGTAGCCCGCATCATGATAATGCACCATGACCGCGCCGCCGCATGTCCATGCCCATGTTCCACACTCCGGCTTTGTTCTGGCTTTCGGCCGTGGCTTTGGTTTCTTGCGGGCGCTTTGGGGCTATGTGTTTCTCCGTCCGGCACACTCACTTACGCATCAGTGAAACTACATGTTTGGCTTTGGCGTCTTTGGCGTCTTTGGCAAGACGTCAAAGATGCCAAAGACACATTTTTGCCAAACACGAAAGTCTTTAGCTAAGTAGGGTCCGAAGTCTCGGCCAAGACAAATTTGTCTTTGGCAAGACTGATAAGACATAAAGTCTTTGCAGGGATACTAACCTTCTTTCCAAGATGCCGCTCAAAGATGTATTCAAAGACACTTTATCGTCTCAAAATCAGGCTCAATCGGGCAGATAAATGATCGGAAAGCGGCGTGAATTCATAAGAAAAGTATGACACAGTGATACGGCAGCTAATCAGAGACGATGATCACCTCGTCGTCGTCAGAATACACGGAGTCGTCGGCCTCAGACGTGCTGCGACTGGAAGCAGCGCGCCGACGGCTCACCGGGGCGGCCTCCACAAACTCCCTCGCTTCCGCCTTGACTTCGTCCCAGCGCTCCGTATCCCACTTGTTGACCGAAACCATAAACTTCGTGGCCCGACGGACAAGTTTGTCCTTCTTGCCGTGTGGTTTCAGGTTGGGGACGGTATAGTCGTCCCAGTTGTCGCTCGAGAAAAAGTTGGCTCGAGGGGTGGGCTGCGGATTGTTGTACACGCCGGTCCGCCAAAATTGTAGCGCTCGCTGGACCTATGAAATAATCAGAATGATGTCCAAGGATGATATCGAGCACTTACGGCCTGAACGGCGATGAGCAGGGCACCAATTGGAGGGTCGGTAAGCTGTTTGTACCCGCCGGGAATGGTGTCCAAGCACGAGAGGTGGTAGGCGTATGTATACATGATGAGCTCCGACTGTAAGAATCCCTGGAATCACGCATTAGAAGAGAACGAGACCACTGTAACGACACATACCTTTTTATCTATACCGTTACCCCACTGCTTCCAGTGAAAGGCCAGCGTGTCACCCTCCTTGTGTGGCTGCAGTGCCCATGCCACAAATTCCGCGATTCCCTCGGGGGTTTTGAACGTGAATTTGCGAACGGTGGAGGCGGCGCTGGCAGGGAGAGTAGGATCGGGGGTGGCGCCATCGATGGGCGGAGTAACTGAAGTGCAAGGAGTGCGCCAGTCAGTAAAGGTAGCCAACAAAGAAAATATAAACTCACCACCCGTTTGTTCCTCGTTCTCCTCGTCTGCCTCCTCGCCCAGGCCCTCGACTTCGCCCTCACCCTGGGCCACGTCGTTGTCGATGACCATCTGGAAAGCCTTTTCACCTTGTGCGGCGAAGCCGTTGCGCCAGGTATGCAAGCGGTAGCTGATCTGGGTGCATTGTCATCGGTGTTCCAAAACAGTGAAAATGGACATACCAGACCAACCCACACGTCCTTGCGGGCCACCGTGTGCACACCTGCGCCGTAGACCTTATCGACGATGACCTGGATCTGCTTGACTGTCAATCCCGCCCATGGGCCAAGCAAACCCGCTTGCTCGCAAACCAATGGGACGACTTCGTTAGTAAATTCATCCGCAGTACCGGGAGGAAGATGCCTGAGGGTCCACTTGGCGCTGCCGCCGCGCGCGGCCTTTCCAGTGAGCTCCTTGGGGGCGACGTTCTTGATAGTGATGGAACGCTACAGAGGGAAGCGTCGTCAGCGATCCGATTCAATCGGAACAGTGCGCTTACGGCTGCCGGCTTTCCCTTCTTCTGCTTGCCCGTCTTCGGCCTCTCGACATGCTCGTCCACATCGTCATCCAGCGCTGGTCCACCCGGCGCGACCATCGAATCGTCTTCTGGATCGGATACGGCACCTTTCGCTTTGGAAGTGGACACGCGATCGTCGAGTCCACTCTTCTTCTTGGGTGTATTCTTCTTGGCTTTCTTGCTGGCGCCGGTCGCGGGTCTGGAAAAACATTATCAAGAGTCCTTTGAATAGATCAGAATACACAGACTTGTCTTGGGCTTTACGCTTCTTCTGATTGGCAGCGTCGCCGATGGCCGGTGTGCCTGTCGAGTCTTGAGTGGTACGAGAAGCCAGAACATCGGCGCGAGTGGTGCTCTTCTTTTTCTTCTTTTTCATGGCTCGTCGGCGTCGCTGTCCTCGCATCGGTGTCGTCGTCGTCGTCGGACTCTTCACCTTCTTCCTCGGGTTGCTGGTATCCATCGGATTCGTCATCTGAGCCAGACTCGGCACCACTGGGCTGGACCTTCGCGCCTACGACAACGGAATAATGAATCATATTGTGCCGGGTGAGAACATGGCTTACCTGAGTGAGAAATGCTAGGATTGCGCGCCTTGACCGGTTTGTCGGCAGGGTGATTTGCAGTAGCAGTGTAAGCTAGATCGTCCCGGTGCTGCTCATCCTCGAGAGCGGCGAGGCGCTTGAGCTCCTTCTTCTTGTCGAGTGCCGCCCGGGCCTTGGCGGTGGTTTCGTCGTCGCGCGCTTGGGCTATCTGGGCCGGAGTACGGCGGACCTGCTTCTTGAGTCCAGCATTGACAGCAGGACGGACAGTCTTGTTTATTGCTCGGGTCTTCAGGCCTGGTGCCTCCATGGTGGTGGGTGAAGAGAAAAAATGACAAGTCCATGATTCGGATACAAACCTGCGCACCACAAGTCACGCGCAGTTTACGTTGCCTTACAAACATGGTTCGTATTACGATTCGTAAGGCGTTGCTACGCCGCTGCACATGAAAAAATTGCAACGATCTTCCACGTGAAAGGGAGGTAGCCCGCTTTGCCCGATGTGCACTCAGGATACCTCGTCTTGTGTGCAGGAATTCTTTGTCTCCCTCTCTCAAGCATGCTCAAGGTCAAGAAATTCAAACCTCGCAACTTACCCTGCACATTCCCGGGATGCAAACAATTTTTTAAGAATCGGGCGGGTCGCTCCAACCACCTCAGGTCGCATGCTCAATTCGATCTGCGCGCCCCAGCTCCCCTGCGGATTCTGACAGAGATAACCCGATGGTCACTCCCACCGGAAGTCGTGCGTCTTCAGTGCTAGGTGGTGGAGATGCCGGCGGGGCAGTCACTCCTCCACTGCCTCCAATTCGATATCACCCTGTCCTGAATGGTGAAGCGTAGCGTCAAAATTATCTCGCATATATTCATATATTTAACAATAAAATGCAGGCAGGCCGTGCAATCGCGAGGGCAATTTCCTACTCCCCAACATGCCTCCGCCGCCGAGGGAACACCCACCCGCCGACGACTTCAGTCCATATGCCGGACGCGAGGACTTTGTGCTCGCCGATCTTCTCTATCGGCGTGTCCAAATGTCAGCCGGCGCGATTGATGAGCTCATGCAAAATTGGGCCGCGAGGCCACAGTCCGCCGGGGATCCACCATTCGCTGACCACGACGACCTCTACAACACCATCGACGCCACAGAAATTGGGTATGTCCCCTGGGAGTCATTCACCGTCGCATATAACAAACCCATCGTCCCTGGGGATGTTACGCCGTGGAAAACGCAAAAATATGTCGTCCACTTTCGAGATCCTCGCAAAGTTCTTCATCAGCAACTTGCGAACCCCGACTTCAAGGGGGAAATGGATTTTGCGCCCAAACAAGTCTTCGGTGAGGGCGATAGTCGGGAATATCAAGACTTCATGTCCGGGAATTGGGCCTGGCGCCAGGCGGTGCGTGTCTCCATGTTCATTTTATTAATAGGCTAATGTTGCGACACCGTGCAGGATATCATCGTTGAAGACCCCGCCACACACGGGTCGACATTCGTCCCTGTCATTCTCGGCAGCGACAAGACCACCGTCTCCGTCGCAACGGGTCAGAATGAGTACTACCCACTCTATATGTCCAATGGACTTGTCCACAACGGTGTCCGACGTGCACACAGAAACGCAGTCACCCTCATTGGCTTTCTTGCCATTCCCAAAAGTGCGTCCTCATTCCTTTTACTTCCACGACTTGAACTGATTGATTTTCAAGCTGATCGCGAGAATCAGGACTCCACCGAGTTTCGCACGTTCCGCCGCAATCTTTTCCATGGATCCCTTGCTCATATCCTTCAATCTCTCAAGCCTGGGATGACCGTCCCTGAGGTAACACTATTTGCGGACAGACATTACCGTCGCGCCATTTACGGCCTTGGTCCGTACATCGCCGACTACCCGGAGCAGGTCCTGCTCGCCTGTGTTGTGCAAGGGTGGTGTGCCAGGTAAATCCCCGCGTGTATTGCATACATCCGTTCACTCATTTCTGCAGGTGTACTGCATCAAGAGAAGATCTCGACGGCCCGAGTGGCCGGAGAACTCAACTCCATACCGAAACATTATTCGACGTACTCGACCACGGCACAATGTGGGATCAGTACGGCGTCGTTCCTGATGTTCTGGTGTGTATCTAGTCCTCCTCTCGTTCTTTACTGACCAGCTATATAGCCTTTCACGTGGGATTTTCCGCGGGCAGATATTTACGAACTTCTGTCCCCCGATCTTCTGCACCAAGTAATCAAGGGTACTTTCAAGGACCACCTCGTTTGCGTGGGTGGGCGAATATCTCGAGAGCGAGCATGGCAAGTCCAAGGCAAAGAAGATTATGGCAGACATCGACCGACGGTAAGTGTTTCGACGCCTGTATTATATTGTTAACTCACCCTGAATTTCTTCTCAGCATTGCGGCAGTCCCTCCGTTCCTGGGACTTCGCAGATTTCCTGAGGGCCGGGGCTTTAAACAATGGACAGGGGACGATTCCAAAGCGCTAATGAAGGCCAGTATACTTACATATATTATTATTTGTGCCATCCGCTAACATGAATTCCAGGTCTATCTACCCGCCATCGAGGGCCACGTCCCGGCCCAGATGCTGCGTGCCTTCAGCGCGTTCCTCGACTTCTGTTACCTTGTCCGTCGCAACGTCGTCAACGAAGCCACCCTCACCGCCATCGACGCTGCGCTCGCTCGTTATCACCGCGAGCGCATGATCTTTGTCGAATCTGGTGTTTGCCCGAACGGCTTCTGTCTACCCCGCCAACATTCCCTAACCCACTACCGCTATCTAATCCAGGAATTCGGCGCCCCCAACGGACTTTGCTCTTCTATTACGGAGTCCAAACATATCAAGGCCGTCAAGCAGCCATGGCGACGGTCCAGCCGCTATGAGGCCCTCTCTCAAATGCTGACCATCAATGACCGGCTTGACAAACTCGCGGCGGCTCGCGTGGACTTTGTGGATCGTGGAATGATGGCTGATCCCGCCGCTCGCCCTCTGCCCGCAGCTGCCGCCGCTGCCCCCACCGCTGGCAACGCGGATGACGATGACGACGGTGGTGCAAGTGACGAGAGAAAGATCCTTGGGGAAGTAATCTTAGCCAAAACTCCACGTACGGGTTCTCTCTTCTATGCCGCACATGTACTTACGCTGTCCGCAGTGCGCCGCTACCCCAGGAATCCCGATTCTCTGGCCCAGTACCTCAATCTCCCGCACCTTGTCCCTCTTATCCGTCGCTTCCTTTACGCGCAGGATAATCCTGACCGTGATTTCAACATCCCCCTTGCAAATATTCCTCTCGATGACTGCCCTGATGTTGTGAGTCGCATCAAGGTGTTCCTTCAGCCGTAGCAAAATTCTATGCCCCAAGCGATCAATCGGGTATCGCTGGTATGCTTCGCGAGCGCATTCGGGCAGTCCGCTCTTGGCATGGGGGCCCCCCTCGGTACGACTGTGTTTTCGTTGAGGGTGATCCCGAGCTCCCTGGCTTTCGTGGCCTCATTGCTGCCCGTGTTCTGCTGTTCATGTCCTTCAAATACCGTGGCGTCACCTATCCGTGTGCGCTTGTGACTTGGTTTTCCGCAATCGGGGATGAACCGTGCCCTGACGTCGGCATGTGGATGGTACAGCCGGACGTGGACAACCGTGGCCGGCGCGTCATGGACATTATTCATGTAGATACAATTCTGCGCGGGGCGCATCTCATCGGTATTTATGGCGAAAATTTTCTACCGCAACACTTCAAATATTCTGAGTCCTTAGACCGTTTTAAAGCTTTCTATATTAACAAGTACACAGACCATCATGCACATGAAATAGCTTTCTAGTTACCTTATCGTATTCTTATGTTAATACTACATAGATCCAAAACTGTCTTTGGAAGACTTGCGGTCTTGGACGTCTTTGGTCATGCGGAAAATCTCGTAAACTCAAAGACATTCAGCCAAAGACAAAGCATGTCCCCCCAAAGACAAAGCACTCCCAAGACTTCGAGCCAAAGACCAAAGATGTTCAGCCAAAGACAAAGACCTCCGAAAGACGTGTCTCAAAGACAAAGACGTCAAAGCCAAACGTGTACTTTTACTGATGCGTCTGGCTGCGAGCTCATCACTGGCCATTTGACAAAATTGTTGGCCGATTGTTGGTCTTGTTTGGTGTTGTCACATTGCCGACAACGTCGCAACGCCTGGAGCAAAAAAAGTCCCTGCCAAAACGAAAAAGGTACCGCCATGAAATGGAGAACTCTCCCCAGTACAATGGGGGTTTTTCTTTTTTTTTTCGAGGTTGTCAAAATTGGGATGGCTGTTGTGAGTTGTGATGTTGCGAGGTTTCATGCTGTTTTTTGGTGTTGTTTGGTGTTGTACAACCCCACAACAAAAATGTCAAAAGTCTGATGCTTGCCGATCTGCTTCTGCCAGCGCTGTGCGAGACACAATGTCCTGCATGTACCTCACTATTGATTTGCTATCCAATGATATGGCCGCGAAATTTCTGCTGCCGCTTCCCTCCATTGCTGGGTGCAGGCGAATACAACCGCTGATGCTCGCACTGGATCGGTATCCAGTGCTTGAATCCCAGCTGCAAATCCCGCACTCCCTCGCCTTCGGGCTCTGGCTTGTTTCGAAGATTCCCAAATACGCCCAATACGACGTCGCAAACAACGCCCGGACTCGATCAAGAGCACTTGTGTGTCCCGTCCAGTTCTTCCCTGGCTCAACCACGATGGCCTGGGCATGACCAAATTGTGCGGCATTTCTTCCCGGATACTGGCAGGGCTCTGCATCCTCAAGTCTCACATGCCCTGCTCGGGTCATCGGGCTTGGCAACCTGGCTCCGCCAAAATTACCCAGACGGCTGATAAACCCGACACAGCCTGGCAACTGGCTTGATGGGTGCTCGGTTGGCAGTCGGCTGGGATTTTAAGGCCGTCACGCCACTTTTTGCCGCTCGTAGCTCTCTTGTAGCTCTCTCTGCTTCGACATACACTCGTTTTTACGGTCCTTAATCCTATTCTATGCCCGATCCTTCCCCTAAAAAAAAGAAGAAATGTACCTGGTCGTCCAACGACGACTCCACACTGGTCTCCACCTTGCACACGGCCAAGGACAACGGCTTCCAGTCGGAGAGCAGCTGGAAACCCCAGGTCTGGGCTCTCTGCGTCACTGCGCTCAAGGATAGCCCTGGTCCAAGCAAAACGGCTGCCAAGATCCAAGATCATTTTGGCACAGTGTGTTCCTTCTGCTTGTACCATTGATGCACCTGCCTCATGTCTCGAGACAGCTCAAAAGTCGTTTCAACGTGGTGGACGCGCTCATCGGTTCCTCTGGCTTCGGGTGGGATGATGGCCTCAAGATGGTTACTGCGAGCGATGAGGTCTGGGAAGCCTACATCATGGTACACATTTCTTTTCCTTTTTTTAGCGCAGAGCCGTTCCTAATCTTCCCAGAAACATCCCGATGCCAAGAACTTGTTGGAATGTGCACGGCAAGCCGAGTTGAAACACTACAACAAGGCTGAAACGCTGTGGCGCTTGAGGCTGTGCAACGGGTTGAAACACTTTACGGTTGGGATGGGCACACATAGTGTATCTAGGGAACCACGGTTTCAGCTGGTCTGAAACCGTAGTAGTTGACACTTATTTACCCCATTGTTCTCGAGGTATGAAAGGCCTCGAGAACTCACCAATAAATTATCGTTTTATTCTGCTCCCCCCGGTTCACACCACACAAAATTCTACAGAACTACAGGAAGAAGCCCTTCCCTCTGTACGACGATCTTGCTTACCTGGTGAAGGGAATTGTCGCGACTGGAGCGGGGGCTTTCCACGCCGGCATGACTCAAACCCAAGCCGAGTCCAGCACCTCCACCTCACAGACCCAGCCCGACCCGGAGAAGCAGACACAAATGCAGTCTGACCGTGGGTCTCAGGAGCCAGTGACCCCCCCTCGTGGACGTAGCGGCAGCAGCCGTTTCGAGGTGCGTCCAGTACACATCTCATTCTTGATCGAGTATTAACACACTCTTGTCGTAGACACCCGCCAACGACGATTTGACCCTGTCGTCTCCGCCGCCGCCTCGTCGAAAGCGTGCCGCGTCATCCTCACCCCATGACAGCGGTCGCCCGACCCGAAAAGGCCGCAAGCGGAACACTGACTCTGTCAGTGAGATTGCATCGGCTCTTTTGCACGTCGCCGGTTCCCTCAAGACCATCACAAGCCCAGAAGTCCGTGAATGCGCAGTCAAGCAATTGGAGGAGGACGATGATTTTCGGAGGATGAGGGTGCAAATATCATGATGCTTTTCACTGAGAGTGCTGCTGTTGCACAGACATTTCTCGCTGCAACTAGTAAACCCAGGCGCACTGCCTTCCTTCAAAACTGCCTCCGCAAAGCCGAGCGTGACGGTCGTATCTAAAAAGATAGTGATTCTGTCTACGTACTTAATATAATTCGCAATGAATGGTGCTACACATTCGGTACTTCTCCTCGGTCTACAAGGCACGCCATGTAGTCCTCCCACATCTTCTTTGCAATGCAGTCCCTTCGCGCCGATGCTCGCGCCTTTTTGTCATCCGAGACGTGCAGTATCCCAAGCTCCTCCACGGATACTTCTCGCGGCTCGATCTCGATGAAATCTTCCAAGCTTCCAGAACCCTCTCGCTGCACAGTCCTCCCCTCATCATCCTCATTGAGATCATCAGCATTGTCGGAGTCGTCGTGAATTTTGAGGAAGTTATGAAGTGCGCCGACCACTGCGATCATCATCACCTGAGTTTCGATGGGATATTCCAGGGCCCGAGTAAACATGGACCAGCGACGCTTGACGACACCAAAAATGCGCTCGACCATGTTTCGATCGTGGGCATGGTGCAGATTGAATAGTTCTTCGGGTGTTTTTGGCGTGGAATTTTTGAAGTAAGTAAAATCAATTTTTCGGAATATGATACACACCTCTGTCGTACTGTCCCCCATTGCTTCAGATGGTACCGGACAGCACGGTAGGGTGTCAGGAGTGCATCACAGAGAGGGAACCCAGCGTCGGCCAAATAGTATTGCCCGCTGGCACCGCAAAATCACGCTCTCGTGCATAGTGGTAAATCATCGAGTCCGAGGCACTTCCCTCCCACCCGCTGAGAATGTATACAAACAGCATAGAGAAATTGCATGCTGCGAGCACATTCTGGCCGATGAAACCCTTCCGATTCCGATATCACGCCATACACTCCGAGAGAACCCAGGCATGGAAGTGGGAGCCATCAATAGCCCCGCGACAATTGCGGAAATATGGATAGAGCTTCGAGTTGCCCTTGATTTCGGGTGGGGTCTCATCGGGAGGGAGATGGAGGTGTTTCTTGTAGAACGGGCCGACTAGCATGCGGAGAATGGTGTAGATGGATCTAATTGGGTTGAGCAGTACCAATTGTCTCTGGATTTCGTACCTGTGAATTGTATCTGCACTGCGTTGGAATCGTTCTTGCAGCATGCACATACTGCAGCCAGTTCGGGCAAAGTGCAAGAAAGTCGCGAGTTTTTCATCTGATGTGACATATTTGGTACTGACGAGCCCCGAGAAGGCTTGCAGCTCGAACGACAGGCGATGGAAGACTTGCTTCGTCATGCCCAATTGGTCTCGAAATCGATCCGGGTGCCCGGAAAGCCAGAGCTGACCAGTGAGCATTGATGTATGCATCGGGATTGGGGCGGGCACGTCGAGGAGGCTACGGTGAAAGCGACCACGGTGCACATTAGTGCCACCAGCAGCTTCATGTTGGGCTGCCGCTCGATTTCCTCCCGCTTTTGGCATGAAATAGCGACAGCATTTTGAATGTTACACGTGGAAGCCACGTTGTTTTGAGGCATAGTGCCCAGTGAAAGCCAGAAAATGCGAAAGAAATGGGGAGAAAGCGTGTTTTTGTTTATCTACGACTAAGTGACAGATGTGACTCGACGCGGCAACTGGGTGGGAATCTGGCTCGGGCTTCCTTGGAAACGGAGCCATGACATACGGGCTGCCAAGCCCGATGACCCGAGCAGGGCCTCAGCGTGCCTGGTTGGACTGAGACTTGTTCAGGTCGTCACTCGGCTTGGCTTGGCTTCTGGTTTCTCGTTTTGACTTCTGGTTTCTGTCATCATCATACGGCTTGTGTAAGTTTCTGCGATCTGATTTTGATCTCTGGGCTCTGGCAGGGCACTATCACAACTAGCTAATTATTCGACCCGGTGCCCCCTGTGCTTGTTTCGCAGATCCACGATGCTCAAGATCCTTCTAGTTGACAGTGAACGCACCGCCATGGCACTATAGTCCGGGTGTCCAATTGCACCACCCCGATACATGCACCGGCATAGCAGAACCATCCCTCCCTCGGTTTTCCTCGTCCAATCTGAATACTCTAGATTCCTGTCAATTGGCATGTCGTCCAATTTAACTCGACGTTGCTTTCAATTCAATCGGACTGTGCCTGTGTAAATATGTATTACAAGGATGTGGGTACATAGATACCAGTCAAACTCACTTCACTTATTCAATAGCTTGGTACCTCATGGTGAATGAATCCCTAGCGCATGCAAGGGATATCACACAACATCGTGTCTCTCCCACTTCCCCTCTTCCTTCTCTTCTGACCTTCCCTCGACCTCCACTCCATTTGAGTGATGATTGGTGAGCCCTTTGGTGTTCGATTCTTGGCCTGTTCAATAAATCTATATTAGCTTTGCTTGAACAACCCATGTCTCAATGCTAAACACTGGTTGAGCATTTCAATTTTTTCACCTTCTTTTTCAGTGAAAAATGTTGTTTATTTTTCAGACATTTTTCACTGAAAAAGAAGGTGAAAATTTTAAAACTTTTTCAGCACTTTCTCAATTCAAGGTGAAAAATTCGAAATAAAATAAGAAAGTGATGAAAATGTTTTGAAATTTTCACCTGCTTTTTCAGTGAAAAATGTGTGAAAAATAAACGACATTTTTCACTGAAAAAGAAAGTGAAAATTTTGAAATGTTCAACCAGTGAAACAGTTGTAAACCCGCTATGCTACCTTACTGACAGATTGGACACACGTGACTTACTTTTCCTTTCCTCTTACCACGACACACTGTATTTTGCTAGCTTCTGAAATCCCCATGCAACGTTCTTGTTTATTCTTGTCCCCTCCTTAGTGTTTCTCTCTTGGTCCTCTTTCCTGGGATTCAAGGTGAGTTTCCACTTTTTTTTAAACACTAATTGTTGCGGCCGCCGGACACGCAGATCACTGTGATCTGCCTCCGTTTTGGTCCCGTTTAGCCGGTGTCGCCCTCGCCAATCCCGATTGGGACGCGAACGACACACCCCGACGCTCAGCGTGCAGACGACGGGCTCACAGAGCTCACCACCGTCCCACAGACGCCACATCACCTGCACAGCCACCAACCCCAAAACTTTTCCCCCAAAGCCCGCCCATCCTGAATTGTCGATGTCCCTCGACGCCCACACATGCTCGGACCCGCTCCTCCAAACGGCCAGCCACAGCCCCCGTGGAAGAGCTGAGCTCACATTGCCAAGCCGCCCACCCTCGCCAACCTCCCCACCGCGGTCTCCGCCTGAACCGAACCCTCCACCACCCTCACCACCATCCCCACCTGCCCCCACAACCCACAGGACTGCACCCTGCCCTTTGGACTCTTCCACAGACTCCGACCCCTCCTTCACCATGCCCGCCGACTCAAAGTATGCTTATGTCAAGAAGCACACCTCGAAACTGATCCTGGCTTGCACGAACTACTTTAACGCAGAGGACGTTGCGGCCGACAAGCAAGTCGCGACTATCCTGGGGTGTTTCATGGACGCCCATTTCACGAACTGGGTCCACCCCGCTGCCACCCGCACCTGCCTCATCGCTCTCTCCTTCGCCGACTTCATGGTGGAGTTCAAGGAGAAGTTTTTGGATGACGACTGGGAGACTATTGTCTGCTCCAACATCATGAGCATGCGACAGGGCGACGACGAGATGTTCAACCATTTTGCCACTACCCTCATCAGCCATACCTCCCTCCTCGCCGATACCACACCAATTAGCGAAATCCAAACATGCCACCAGCTCGAAGCCGGCATGTCGGACGACCTGCGCTTCATCTGCATGTGTGACGAGAAGCTGAAGCCACTCATCACCAAAGCCGGATCGACGCTGGACCAGGACATCCATGCAGTAAACCGTCTTGACGAAGAGCGTCACCGTAACCTTGACATTCAACGCTGCCTCATCGCGGAAGCCAATAAAGAGAACAAACACAAGATGTGCGACACCGATACCGACGAGCGCACTTCCAAGCGTCACAAGCCCAAATCTGGCAAGCCCGCCTCAGGCAGCTCATCCTCGACGAACCCATACCCGCCCAAGCTCACCAACGCCGAACACGACCTCCTCAAGGATAACGAGGGGTGCAACCGCTGCTGCAAGCCGTTCGCAGGCCACCGCTGGGGCGACTGCCCCGATCCCATGACTGCCGAAAACCACAGCATGGTCACGGAAAAGCCAGTTGCCGAAGCTCGCAAGGCCCGCAAAGGCAAATCATCGTCCAACACTGCGTCGTCCTCCAAGCCCACCGTCGCTGCCATCATGCCCCCCGTCACCGGTGATAGCGACACCAGTGGCAGCCTTGACAACGACCTGTCTCGTGACGATGTGAGTTCGCACTCCGTTCCCCATCTCCTTTGGGACTGTCTTATAGACGGCCCGACCGATTCCTTCCCCCTATGCGTCAAGGGCTTAATTGATAACGGTTGCCATCTAGTCCTCGTGAGCGAATCGCTCGTCCAAAGGCTTGATCTCCGTCCACACCACCTGCATCACCCAGAAGACGTTTCGCTTGCCATGTCTGATCCCTCTGTAACTTCATCCACTTCCCTTACGCATTACATTAAACTGAATATGCATACAATTGATCAATCTTGGTCCTCATCCACGCTCTCCTTGCACCTGGCCTCTGTGCCGATATTATTCTCGGCCTACCTTTCCTACACCATAACCATATCGTAATTGACCAGGATGCACGTACTGCAATTGATAAACACTGTGGTCATGATATTCTAAAGCCCGCGCCACCTAAGCCCGTCCTGAAGCCACCGCCGCCTAGCACCGTCAGCCATTGCTGCCTCGTGTTGCCACCGGCAATTGAAACTCCACTGGCACCACCATCAGAATTGAGCCCAGGAACCATCACGTGTTATGTAAGCGTGACACCACGTGACACGCGCGCGTCAAATGCACCATCAATTATTATTATTATTTTCCCCCTAATTGTTTCCTTGGGGAGGCACTTGAAAAAATTTGGGTGGTATATATGTCTAGATATCACACTTTTTTGTGGATTCCAGCAAGAGATTAAGCATTTTGACTGTGCAGCCCACTGTGCACTGCCCCTTACCATATATGGGATCCATCAATGATTATGTATTATATCTGGATCATCTTGTCTACCATGTGATAGTCAACTTCCAGCCAACTGCCGCGCATAAGCCACGGTGGCATATGGATTCATATGCCACAGATTATGCCCCCTGTGTAAGTTGTCTGTAGCTGTTTGTTTCTGGTAGCAGCATATCTTGAGTTTAAACCCTGTGATAGCTACTTTTTGGATACATTTCTTGTTCTGTTCAACGGCATTTAAGCTGAACAGTGTTTAATTGGTGCTCTGCTTAAGCAGCCACCGGGGTTCCTGGTCCCCCAGCCCTGGCGTTAATCAGAACATTATTTGAACACTGTTGGAAACTCACCTTGAATCCCAGGAAAGAGGACCAAGAGAGAAACACTAAGGAGGGGACAAGAATAAACAAGAACATTTCGTGGGGATTTCAGAAGCTAGCAAAATACAGCATGTCGTGGTAAGAGGAAAGGAAAAGTAAGTCACGTGTGTCCAATCTGTCAGTAAGGTAGTGTAGCGGGTTTACACCCTCCCCATCTCCAAAAGAGAGTATACCTCAACAAAAATAAAAGGAAGTGTGGATGATAAGTAGAAATGTGTGCCTGGATCTATACACAGCTTTTACACTGGCCCACTATGGGGAATTTCACCGACCGCCAGTAGAATTGAAAGGTTCAGTCCATCTCGCATGCGACCCATTGGTCGAGAGCTTTGTTGTCGGTGAGAAGTCGGCCTGGGAGCCAGCGGTTTCCGTCCAGACCTGAGCCGCCTCCGACGAAGCGTACGTCGATGATCTCGTCGATGAGGAATTCTTCATGGCCGTCGATCATAACCGGTGGCGGTTCGATGTTCGCACGAGAGGGAAATTTCATGTCGTTGTTTTCTATAGACAGTTCAAGTTCAGACGTGTGGAACACGGGGTAGACAAGAGGCTGGTCGCAGAGATCCAGCGTATAAGTTGAAAACTCAGCATGCTTTTCCAGAATTCTGTACGGGCCATCCAGTCTTGGCATGAACTTCGCTGCGTGTCCGTCCTTCTTTTGCTTATAATGTGTCTTTACCCGGTCGCCAACCTTAATATCGTGATCGGGGCGCCAGGTTTTGTTTGCCTGTTCGGCTTGGGAGAGCTTTGCAGTGAGAAGATTGTCTTGTGCTTCTGCGACGTCAACTGATAGCTGTCGGATAATGTCCGCAGCTAGCTTTTCCTCGGAGGGCGCTTCCCTTGAAGGAGGGACCACGAGGGGGGGAACGATGCGCAGTGAGGGGCCCATGCATAGTTGAAAGCTTGAGAAGCCCGTGGAGGTGTTTAGGGTGTCCATTATATTGCGAGCTATGTGATAGCAGAGGGATTGATTGACAGTTTTATTTGTGCATTCACTAGACCCGTCGGTTTCGGGGTGGAAAGTGGTCGACATTTTGAGTTTTACACCCGTCAGCTTATGCAAAGCCTTCCAGAATGCAGACACAAAGGTTTATCTCGGTCGGAGATTATGTCGAGCGGTAGTCCATTCTCGCAGTACCAGTTGTCGAAGAAGAGGAGTGCAAGCTCAGGTGCAGTCAACTTTGTCGTTGTTGGTACTAGGCGGACGTCGGACCCAAGTCGACAGGTGAAGGTTACGAGCGAGTCAAAACCCTGATCTTTTGGGAGGGGTCCAATGAAGTCGATGGCAACTGAGTCGCCGCGTTGTTCAGGAATAGGCAGCAGGTGAAGTGGGCCGGCCTTTTTCTTGCCCGTGCAGCCTTTATTCCGTTGGCAGTCTGAGCAGCCTGGGATATATACCTTCTCAAGGTCAGAGTGCATATTTGGCCAGTAGTATGCATCACGGAGTGACTGGTAGGTTTTGTCAAACCCGAAATGGCCGAGATTGTCATGTGCGAGTTGAAAGAGCATTTCTCACAGGGTTCCTGTTCTAGGGACGACGAGCCGATCAGCGACAAACCATAAGCCATCGCATTGTATGAGGCCGGGTACGCCCTGTGAGGCCGAGTGCAGCTTTTTACACCAGGAGTCTTCCGCGTACCCATTGCAGATAGATTTGAGGATTGATGTGTCCGCAGTCACTTTCAGGATGGAAGCAATTGGCAGGGAAGACTTGAAAGATGCTTCCGTGGGGGTTGTTTCACTTAGGCATTTCGTCGCAAAGAAGGGGGAGTCTTCTAGTAGTGGGATAACAGAGGCTATGTGAGGTGGTTCATCTTCGTCACCACTCTGTAGCCAAGGAGCTGGGCCTGGCTCGGTGGTCAAGGAATCATCGAAATCAGTCCGAGACAACGTGTCTGCAACGGTGTTGTCGGGACCTTTAACGTAAATGATTTTGCAGTCGTACTGGGCTAGGTATTCCATCCATCGAGCCTGATGGCGTGACAAGTCGTTTTGCGTGTTGAAGTTTTCTAAAGTCCGGTGGTCTGTGTAGACAGTGAATTCTGACCCGATTAGGTCAACACGCCATCGATGGAGTGCTCTCATTCTTGCGAGCATCTCCTTCTCATGCACGGGGTAGTTCAGTTCTGCATGTTTAAACGTCATGGAGTCGAAAGCAACAGGGTGGGCCGTTTCCCATGTTGGACCGAAAGACAGAATGGCACCGGAGCACCTGTTGCTTGCGTCGCATGTCATGTAAATGTTATTTTCACCTGGGTTCTCGTGGTCGATTGTAGTGACGCAGTCAGCGCTTAGCACAATTTCCTTGATGTTGTCGAAGGCGGCTTGGTGGACATTTGTCCACATGGGGAAATGTTTATCGCAATCTTTAGTCGTTAGAGCCTCCAGTATTCGAGTGTGGTCAGCTAAGTTCGGGAGCAGAAAGGCAAGGTAGTGTACGATGCCGAGAAATGCGCACACGTGGGTGGAAGACTTAGGCTGAGGCCAGTTGGCGATACGTTCGACTTTTTTGGGATCGGCTTGGATGCCACGAGCGGAAATGTGGTGGCCCAGAAAGTCAACCTCGTATTGAAAAAGTTTAGTTTTCTTGGGGTTACAATATAGAGAAGCCTTTTGCAGTGCGTTGAATACCATTTGAATGTGCTTGTCGTGCTCTTCGACGTCTTGCGACCATATTATAATATTGTCGAGGTATACATGGCAGATTTTGCCAATAAGATCACGCAGCGTGGCAGTGACCCTGCGTTGCTGGACAGAGGGTGCATTGTGGAGGCCTTGTGGCACCACGAGCCATTCATATAGTCCCAGCGGTGTGCTTACCGCCGTGTATTTGATTGAGTCCGGATGCATGCGGGTTTGGAAAAAGCTGTCGGTGAAATCAACTGTACTCCAGATTTTTCCCTTTGCACAATCTGCGAGTATGTCGTCTATGCGGCATAGTGGGAAAGAGTCCCGTTCGGTAACCGCGTTGATTGGGCGGAAATCGTTCACCCAGCATGGCAGGACGATTTTATCGACTTTAGGTATCAGGAATGCTGGTGACACGTGAGGCGAGGAGGACGGGCGTATGCGACCCGCATCCAAGTGTGATTTAATCAGGGTAGCCCAAGCTTCTTTGTATTTGCGTGGACTTTGGTAAGAGCGGGTCTGGAACTGCATGTCTGCCTTGCCTGGCTTCAGTTTTATTTCACAGTATACGTCGGTTGGGAGGTCATCGATGTGTGGCATTGGCTCGAAAATTTTCTTATATTCAGATCTTAGCTGATCTGCGCGTTTGTTTAGCTCATCCCAGTGCACGAGAATCTCAATGTGTTCCCGTATGGCGGCGATGACATCGAAGGGTTTCACTTTCTCAAAGAGATTTTCTTTCTCCATTGAGATGCGACGTGAGTCGCATACTGCGTTCAACTCTTTCATCATCGACTTATGGTCACGGTCAGTCTTGCGGAGCTTCTTGCGTAGCTTAATTTTAGGCAGACAAGACTGGTCTTGCACCGTCACACAGTAAACATGCACAAAGGAAAAGTCCCTCAACTTGATTTCCATTTTTGCACTTGCACATGTTTGGTTCAGCTGGCATCAACATCATGTGAAGCTGACATAATGGCTTTCCCAGCTCTAATGGCACAATTAAGTGATTTAAAACTTTCTCTTTCTTCATATTTCCTTGGGTTTTCATTTCTGGCGACTTTGGCGAAGGCCAGAGATGATGTCATAACCATTTGTCGCAACAACTTCCATTTCCCCTATGCACATTTGGTCTGTCCCGAATCATCCAAAATGTTGTTGTAGTTGACTCAATACGTTGGCAGAGCATAAGGCAGGACAAAGCAACAATTACAAAAATTAAACAAAAGAAATTTCCAAGGAAATCACAACAATACTGGGAAATAGTATGACTGGCAGTGACACTACTAACATTTCCCAGTGCTATCAAGTGCATCTTTCACATTTCCTTTAGCATGAATATTGTCATAACGAGTGCACATTGCCCAAAACGCGCCGTGCAAAATTTCCGACCAAAACGGGTTCAGTTCGGCATTCAAACATTACTGAACGCTGAACCGAACATGTTGAACCTGAACACCGGGTTCAGGTTCAAGGTTCAGCAAAAGCCTGAACCGAACACCAGGTTCAGGTTCAGTGTTCGGGAAAAACCCCCCCGAACCTGAACCAAACCAAACCTTGCCATCACTATTCCATTCTGGTCTGATGATTTGTTTCATACCCTTGTTGTGGCTGCATGCATTTACTTGGTTCACCTGCTGTATGTCGTTAATGCCCTTCAATCTCATTGTTTTATCATACTTCGTGTGCAATTGGTTTTGGATTCAGTGTATATATATAAGAATTTAAACAGAGCCCTGCAGCCTACTGGGGTTTCTAGGGATCCCCACCGTAACCGTATACGGTTACGGCCGTACACTTTACGGGCATTTACGGTACGCTACCGGCACGTAACCGTAACCGTAAAGCAGGGATGGGAGGGTCTTACGGTACGGTACGGCACAATTTTACGGCAATTTACGGTCATTACGGCCGTATAAAATTTGAATAAACGACTTTACTGGGTAACTACGCATTCTGTGCTGCAAGGAGTGCGTCCTCGAGGCTCTTCCTCTTCAGACGGAGATGATGCTTGACCAACATCAAAGTCCGGATTGTCTCGGGCTTTAATCGGGAACGGCGCAGCGAGATGGTGTCCCTACCACCCGAAAAGACCCGCTCGACGGCAACTGCAGATCCTGACAGAACGGTCAGCCGCGGTATGAGATTGAAAGCCATCAGAAACATACCGGGAATAGACATAATATCGCACGCCAGCCGATACAGGCGGGGAAATTCTCTCTTCCTGGCATACCACCAATCGACAGGGTCGGCATCTGCAGCAGCGCGGGGAGCATCAAAGTACCGCAGAAGTTCGTCACTCTCCTCGTCCTCATCCGAACCCTGATCTAAAGCTGCGAAGTTGATGATCTGCTGCTTTTCCGCTCCAGTGTTGGCAGCCGAAGTCATCGTTGTTTGGCGAGAAGTCGAGGACGCAGCCGGATAGTTATCATCGAAGTACTTACGAAGTGCATTCTTCTGCTCCTCCAAGTATTTGGTAAGGTCCGCATCCCCAGCGTAGTCTTTTCGCAGCCTCTTGAGATTGAAACGAGGATCGAGAACTGAATCCATGTCAGGTCAATTGAACTGTAAGAGAATAAAAAACGCACGGGCCGCCCAAATGTAGAATGGAGATTGGTCGTACTTGTAATAATAATCACTCAGTTTACGGTGGGCCGAAATCAGGCCACTTTGTCTAGAATTACGGGCCGTATGCTGCCGTATACGGCCGTAAACGTACGGCTTCGTACGGTTCTGCTTACGGTGCCCGCCCGTAACCGTATAATGGGCCCAAGAAGACCTTACGGTACGGTACGGTGCAGCCGTATAACCGTAACCGTAAACCGTATTTTACGGTTACGGTGGGGATCCCTAGGGGTTTCTGAGAAGGCCTTAGAACACCTCATATACCCCGCAATGTCATGTGAAGGTCAGCAGCCTGGCCAAGTTGACCTGGCCAGGTGAACTTCATGGATGTTGTCCAACGGTACTTGAAGCCTTCCAACTGGACTTGTTCCTATAGTTCACCGCTTGTGAGATCGTCGCCATGGCGATCGATGAGCGCTTTACATGCAAGTATCTCACGCTTTTGGTGATGGTGGATGGATGACTAATCTACTACATGGGGATGCCAACTAGCCGACCAGTTACCACATCCCACCACTACACCACGGTTTGCCTGACGACCTCGGAGCGACCTGGGATCAAGAGACCTTGGCCTGACCGCTGATTTGACCCCAAATCAATGTGCTCCGGCCAACGTCGAGATGAGGTCGGTGATCCCCGACCTCATTTCAACGTCGAGCAACACTCCCCATTTGGGAATATCTCGTCACCGCGATCCTCGTCTTAAAATTCACAGTTTTGTCCATAACTTTTTCCGTCCTGTACCTTGCGACTCATTGACTTCGGCAACGCATCGGAGAAGTATGCTTGATAACATAGCAATCCTGTATAAAAGAGCAAAGGGAGGGACAGCTTCATAGCACATTATTTTATCCGGAAAATGGGTTGGTTACGCAATTGAAGGGGAGAAGAAGGCATGCGGCCAGAAGATGTGGGATTGGCCTGAACCCGACGTCGAAACGACGTTGGGGAAATTTCGTTGATCTCACATCGGATCCGGCAGTCGCTGATGTCGGCTAGACGTCAAAATCGCGTATTTGTTCCGGCCCTATTTTCAAGGTCAGTTTCATGGAATAACGATGTCTAGTACTCAAGATTAATCCGACGTTGATGTCGCATCGAATTCAGGCTTGTCTGATACCAGGTCGACATGAGCCGGATTACATCAATTCAACCCTCAACTGCCAAACGGTGGTGTACACTGGGAGTGTAGCAACCACTCGAACTGTCACGCCGTCTGGCCGAGGCTTTGGTTTGAAAGGATTGGGAAGAGATTGTTGCACACGACGGCGCCGATGAAGCTGAACCAAATTCGGATGGAGGTGGAGAACGACGAGACGTTCGGGCACTCTGGGTTGTCGGACCACTGCAGGGTTCCCAAATTGGGATGTCATTGGGATGTCATGACGGTCTGTGTCCGAGACTATGTCAAGGCGACAAATGAACCACACCTCAATCGTGTTTGGGATGCCACTGAAGGAATACACAGCTAGGAACTACATTAAATTATCTTCGACGCATTGAACAAGCTTTTTGGCAAACACATCGGCCTCCTCCCCCGAGAACTTCCAGGCGCCGAGGATCTTGAGCCGAGAGATAATGTTCCTGTTCTTAAACGCCCCTACAATCACGGCCACCTGAGAACTGATGGTGTAAACTTTCTCTTGCACAGAGCCTGCATGATGCTCGAGGAAGGAATCAATGGCTGAGATCCACCCCTTAGTGGTGGGGAACCTAGATTGAAGAAGAACTTCGGTATGCACTGCACGCATTAATACCATTGCCACTGTGAATGAATGATAGGGATAGAATGAGGGTGGAATAAGTGGAATGAACATACAAACAGCGAGTGTCAAGACTTCCACGTCGTTGAGGGTCTTTAGATAAATGGTCAGGCCAGGGGGTATCAAGAGCGTGGAACATGTAAATACCGGGTTATATGTATGGAATATTGGACAAAAAACAGATTGAAGACGAGTGACTTCACCCTGCCACCAGAGGTCAGTGAATGGTGAAAAGGGGACTGATGAAGTGACGCCTCACATCCTACGCAGGCACGGCCGAGAACAGGTGAGCGGAGGGACGATGCAGACGGAGTGGGCGCAGAACTCACATACTGCGGAAGCACGGCCGAGAACAGGTGAGCGGAGGGACGACGTGGACAGAGGGGGCGCAGAACTCACAAGCTGCACAGGCACGGCCGAGAACACGTGAGCGGAGGGACGACGTGGACGGAGAGGGCGCAGAACTCACATCCTGCGCAGGGACGGCCGAGAACGCGTGAGCGGATGGACGACACGGACAGAGAGGGCGCAGAACTCACAAGCTGCACAGGCACGGCCGAGAACACGTGAGCGGAGGGACGACGTGGGCGGAGAGGGCGCAGAACTCACATCCTGCGCAGGCACGGCCGAGAACACGTGAGCGGAGGGACGACGCGGACGGAGAGGGCGCAGAACTCACATCCTGCGCAGGGACGGCCGAGAACGCGTGAGCGGATGGACGACGCGGACGGAGAGGGCGCAGAACTCACACGCTGCGGAGGGACGGCCGAGAACGCGTGAGCAGATGGACGACTCGGATGGAGAGGGCGCAGAACTCACATGCTGCGGAGGCACGGCCGAGAACACATGAGCGGAGGGACGACGCGGACGGAGGGGGCGCAGAACTCACAGGCTGCGGAGGCACGGCCGAGAACGCGTGAGCGGAGGGACGACGTGGACGGAGGGGGCGCAGAACTCACAGGCTGCGGAGGGACGGCCGAGAACG
Source organism: Mycena sp. CBHHK59/15 (assembly GCA_029204085.1). NCBI lineage: Eukaryota > Fungi > Basidiomycota > Agaricomycetes > Agaricales > Mycenaceae > Mycena > Mycena sp. CBHHK59/15. The sequence goes on from JARGXW010000039.1 coordinate 498,550, forward strand.
CATGAGCAGAGGGACGACGCGGACGGAGGGGGCGCAGAACTCACAGGCTGCGGAGGCACGGCCGAGAACGCATGAGCGGAGGGACGACGCGGACGGAGAGGGCGCAGAACTCACATCCTGCGGAGGCACGGTCGAGAACGCATGAGCGGAGGGACGACGCAGACGGAGGGGGCACAGAACTCACATACTGCGGAGGCACGGTCGAGAACACATGAGCGGAGGGACGACGTGGACGGACGCATGAGCGGAGGGACGACATGGACGGACGCATGAGCGGAGGGACGACGTGGACGGAGAGGGCGCAGAACTCACAAGCTGCAGAGGCACGGCCGAGAACGCGTGAGCAGAGGGACGATGCAGACGGAGAGGGCGCAGAACTCACATACTGCAGAAGCACGGCCGAGAACAGGTGAGCGGAGGGACGACGCGGACGGAGAGGGCGCAGAACTCACACCCTGCGGAGGCACGGCCGAGAACAGGTGAGCGGAGGGACGACGCGGACGGAGAGGGCACAGAACTCACACGCTGCGGAGGCACGGCCGAGAACACGTGAGCGGAGGGACGACATGGACGGAGAGGGCACAGAAACTCACACCCTGCAGAGGCACGGCCGAGAACACGTGAGCGGAGGGACGACGTGGACAGAGAGGGCGCAGAACTCACAGGCTGTGGAGGCACGGCCGAGAACACGTGAGCGGAGGGACGACGTGGACGGAGGGGGCGCAGAACTCACAAGCTGCGGAGGCACAGCCGAGAACGCGTGAGCGGAGGGACGACGTGGACGGAGGGGGCGCAGAACTCACATCCTGCGGAGGCACGGCCGAGAACAGGTCAGCGGAGGGACGATGCGGACGGAGGGGGCGCAGAACTCACACGCTGCGGAGGCACGGCCGAGAACAGGTGAGCGGAGGGACGATGCGGACGGAGGGGGCGCAGAACTCACACGCTGCGGAGGCACGGTCGAGAACAGATGAGCGGAGGGACGATGCGGACGGAGGGGGTGCAGAACTCACATCCTGCGCAGGCACGGTCGAGAACAGGTGAGCGGAGGGACGACGTGGACGGAGAGGGCGCAGAACTCACATACTGCGGAGGCACGGCCGAGAACAGATGAGCGGAGGGACGACGTGGACGGAGGGGGCACAGAACTCACAGGCTGCGGAGGCACGGCCGAGAACGCGTGAGCGGAGGGACAATGCGGACGGAGGGGGCGCAGAACTCACACGCTGCGCAGGCACGGTCGAGAACGCGTGAGCGGAGGGACGACGCGGACGGAGGGGGCGCAGAACTCACAAGCTGCGCAGGCACGGCCGAGAACAGGTGAGCGGAGGGACAACGCTGACGGAGAGGGCACAGAACTCACACGCTGCGCAGGCACGGTCGAGAACGCGTGAGCGGAGGGACGATGCAGACGGAGAGGGCACAAAAACTCACACCCTGCGGAGGCACGGCCGAGAACACGTGAGCGGAGGGACGACGCGGACGGAGGGGGCACAGAACTCACAGACTGCGGAGGCACGGCCGAGAACGCATGAGCGGAGGGACGATGCGGACGGAGAGGGCGCAGAACTCACATTCTGCGCAGGCACGGTCGAGAACAGGTGAGCGGAGGGACGACGCGGACGGAGAAATTTGTTACCATCTAAATTCCCCAATGGTTATCTGTGGGTTCTGTCCCTCGATTATTGTCACTTACCATATCTCTGACAATAGTTGCTATCATTTCGCGCGCGCCTGGTGTCCCTGAACCGAGTTTGATCGCGTCCACTGACACTCAAGGTCAATTTCATAGCAGCACCCGATAATTCATTTACCATGGTTCCGTATCAACATCCTGTTTGAACCCGGTGAGTACCTGTTCGTCCAAGCAAGGCAGCCCTCCTTACCAATAGAAACACCAAAATCCGCGCCTTGACAGATTACGGCCCCACACGGTCGATAACAATGTCTTGACCGTCGGTCCACTCAAACACTCCTCCGTCAAGTCGATGAGTCGTTGGCATGCCTTTTCCGTATCAACTGTCCGTTCTTCCATCCCTGAAAAAGTTCAAGTAAACGGCTCTCAAGGATGCTGAGGGAGCTAAGCATACCACTAGTAGTCAGGAACGCCACGGCACCGTTCGCTAGGCTCAACTGCCTCAGCTCCCCCTCAAGTTCATTCACTCGGTTGGTAACCTGAGAGTCCGCCATCGCGCGGGCTTCCTTCTTACCGGCCCGGCTAATAATCTTCTTCTCTTTGATGATCTGCGACGTTTCCTTGGAGACTGCGCCATCGCGCTTCGTAAATATTACAACGAGCGGGGCTTTGTGGACGTTAAATCAAGACTCAATTTTGCAACTTCCTGGCTGCTTACTAAGTCCCTTCGACCAACGCAAAGGTTCCTTTTCCTTCTCGAACTCACGAGAGTCATCAAGTGGCCGGCACATCCTGAGGAATGCGTATTCAGCTCGTACGACTTGAAACGCGGCGTCCATACCATATGGCATGCAACTGCTCCCGAAGATCCGTCGCAGACGAACGAGTCTCCACAAACTGTTGTACAATGGAAAGCTGTTCCGATGAGCCAGCCTCTAAACCACGCGAATCGTGAAACACAAATCCAGGTCTGGAGCGGAAACGGATTTCATCTTCGACGTTGTGTAAACCGCGCTGTCAGCCGTACGACCAGGTGAGTAGCCAGCGAACGTGACGGTGTATGAACGTACATCACTCTGGCCTCTGATCGTCTACATCGAGTGGATTAGAGATATGAATCGTAAAAGCTCCAAAGCCGACGAACCTGGCCAGGCAATACTTTTCCTTCCCGGCGGACCTCTGCTTCGTCCATGGCGGCCTCGGTGAGTCTCTCAAGTATCGTCGTCTTTCCGGCATTTGCACGGCCTAAGATAAGGACACGGAACTCCAAATGTCGACTGTTCCAGAACGATAAGTCGTCCTTGGAGGACGTTTCGGTAAGGGAAGTCATCGAGGGCAAAAGCAAGGGACTCGGAGGTTGGGGGTCCGTTCCGCTGTCAACACATTGACGCTCAATCACCCGTCGTGATTCTGATAGAACAATTTGCGATAATTCTTGACCGATACGTCTGCGATAGATCCGATTGGCCGTAGGCAGGACCCCTGATTACTATCGAGCACCATATTTGGGGTCCAATTCTAAGATATTTCTATTCATAAACTCCGGTTGCGGACTCACACCGGGGTTCAGTGAATATCAGCCAGTTGTATTATAGTTCTGATACTGTACAAATTATTTTGAGAATCAAGCGACTTGAAATGAGACCCTAAACCTACCATATCGTTTGCGGTGATTCCCATCGATTTCCTATATCGGGTAGATCGTGATGGCTGTGAGACCTAGCGAGGAGAGAAGCGGCGAGGCGAGCGTGAAGCGCGCGAGGAGGAGCAGCGCGGGCGTTCGCGTGCGCATTCCGTGTGAGTTAGTGGTGTTCAAAGGAGCGGAGGGTTAGTAGAGGCGGAGCGGAGAGTGATGTGTGACAGGGACACAGACAGTCTGGGAAAATACGCCTGCTATTTATGGGCGCTGTTTGTCCGCCGGCTTACTAAGCTACCTCATTCCGCGCCGCGCTCGCCGGCGCGTTCTCGTTGTGCCGCCCCCGCCAAGCGCGCTCGGCCCGCTAAATAACTCAAAGTCTTGGCACTCCAGGTAGGCGAAGGTAAATATGCACCCACTAGTCATCGTACGAAGTGGTTCCCCGCCAAGCGAGCGCTCATTAACGAAGTAAACAACTCAGGCAACTCCGCAGAGGTAAGTATTAATCGCACAGCCTAGCCCGGGCAGCCCCGCGTCTGCACATTCCGCTTCTCGACTACATACGCAGCTGGCGAGTACATATGTACATAAATCCCTCATCGCCAGCTACGCTCGGCTCCAGCGAGTGCGAGTCTTGGACCCGCGCACGTTACGTAGCCCACATAATGCACCATGACCACGCCGCTGCATCATGTTCCACACTCCGGATTTGTTCTGGCTTTCTGTCGTGACTTTGGTTTCTTGCGGGCACTTTGGGGCAATGGGTTTCTCCGTCCGGCACACTCACTTACGTCAGGCTGCGAGCTCATCACTGGCCATTTGACAAAATTGTTGGCCGATTGTTGGTCTTGTTTGGTGTTGTCACATTGCCGACAACGTCGCAACGCCTGGAGCAAAAAAAGTCCCTGCCAAAACGAAAAAGGTACCGCCATGAAATGGAGAACTCTCCCCAGTACAATGGGGGTTTTTTTTTTTTTTTTTCGAGGTTGTCAAAATTGGGACGGCTGTTGTGAGTTGTGACGTTGCGAGGTTTCATGCTGTTTTTTGGTGTTGTTTGGTGTTGTACAACCCCACAACAAAAATGTCAAAAGTCTGATGCTTGCCGATCTGCTTCTGCCAGCGTTGTGCAATTCAGACGACACAACGTCCTGCATGTACCTCACTATTGATTTGCTATCCAACGATATGGCCGTGCAATTTCTGCTGCCGCTTCCCTCCATTGCTGGGTGCAGGCGAATACAACTGCTGATGCTCGCACTGGATCGGTATCCAGTCCTTGAATCCCAGCTGTGAATCCCGCACTCCCTCGCCTTCGGGCTCTGGCTTGTTTCGAAGATTCCCAAATACGCCCAATACAATGTCGCAAACAATGCCCGGACTTGATCAAGAGCACTTGTGTGTCCCGTCCAGTTCTTCCCTGGCTCAACCACGATGACCTGGGCATGACCAAATTGTGTGGCATTTCTTTCTGGATACTGACAGGGCTCTGCATCCTCAAGTCTCTCAGCATGCTGGTTGGACTCCTGACTTGTTCAGGTCCTCACTTGGCTTGGCTTGGCTTCTGGTTTCTCATTTTTGACCTCTTGTTTCTGTCATCATACGGCTTGTGTAAGTTTCTGCCATCCAATTTTGATCTCTGGGCTCTGGCAGGGCACTATCACAACTAGCTAATTATTCGACCTGGTCCGGTGCCTCCTATGCTTGTTTCACAGATCCACGATGCTCAAGATTCTTCTAGTCGACGGTGAACGCACCACCATGGCACTGTAGTCTGGGTGTCCAATTGCGCCACCCAGACACATGCACTGGTGCAGCAGAGCCATCCCTCCCTCGTTTTTAGTTGTCCAATCTGAGTACTCTAGATTCCTGTCAATTGGCATGTCATCCAATTTAACTCTACATTGCTTTCAATTCAATCGGACTGTGCCTGTGTAAATATGTATTACAAGGAAGTGGGTACATAAATACCAGTCAAACTCACTTTGCTTATTCAAAAGCTTGGTACCTCATGGTGAATGAATCCCTAGAGCACACAAAGGATATCACACAATATCATGTCTCTCCCACTTCCCCTCTTCCTTCCCTTCCTTCCCTTCCCTCGACCTCCACTCCATTTGAGTGATGATTGGTAAGCCCTTCAATGTTCGATTCTTGGCCAGCTCGTGTGCTACGCACACCGTGCACAAATGACAGTAACCCTACAAAGTTTGTTTAAACACCATGCATCTCAACGTAAAACCATGTTCAAGCAATGATTTACTTAATATGCCTTTAATCATGATTCAAACAGTGTTGAAACATGGAGTTTGAGCAGCAGTGATATTTAAGCAGTTCAAGGTCAGTTCAGAAGTGTCTCAAATGCTAGTTACCTTCAATGCATTCAAAACGTCCAAAATTCCATGGGGACATCAGTTTGTTTTTCATTTGTAGTCAGTAACTCGGGCGTCAAGTTGAATTTCCTTGTCTGAGTTGCAGGGGTTGCATACAGAGAGGCACCAAAGTATTGCAAGCACTTCGTTCTGCTCTCTCTTTCAATACATACTATGGTTACATGGTATTGAAAAAGAATTCAGTCCACAGTTCAGGAACAACACAATGATACTTGTTGAGATTGAAATCAGAAATCAGACACGAATATGGCTGTGCTACTCCACAGCCTTACATTGGTTGCATGGTCTAGTGGTTATTGTGCTCTCACTTGTCCTCACTTCAGTTTCCAGAGAAACCAGGAGGTCCCAAGTTCGACTCCCCTGGGTATCTGGGATTTTTAGTTTTGTCCCATTGAACAGTGTTTAATCAGTGTTTGAACATCGTTTAAACCCTGTTTGAACATTGGTTAAACCGTGGTTTATCACATCTTGAACCAAACACTGATTAAACACCATTTTTTCAACCCCAAGGTTCAAGCCCCTCACCCTATGGTGGTTTCCAGGTGCCTCCATGGTGATGGACACCATTAAATAAATCATTGTTAAACAGGTTTTTACGTTGAGACGCAGATTGTTTAAACAAACTTTGTATAGATTTATCAAATGAGATGTGCGTAACCGCATCACGCCGAAAGCGGGACATTGCACCAGAGCCTTGCGACCCTTGCAGTGTGTCTGTAATTGAGCGCTAATGATCAATGATCAAGATTCCGACTAGCGGTAACATTGCCTGGTGCATGCTTATTTTTCAGAGTATGCAGCTAAAGATGAGGTCAACATACAAATACAAAGAGTGTGGACTGGATCCAGAGAACTGTGGGCTGCCATTTGTATTGTCTGTGAAGTCCAAGGCCATGTTGATAGCCTACAATGCAGCATACCAGTTTAAAATCAGATAGAATGAATGTGGATAAACACATACCTGTATGATGCAGTATGCAGCTCCCGATTCCGTCACAACCATCAGGACTTTCGCGACCTTCAATTGCCCCAGTCCCAAAGTTGCCTTCATGAAGCCATGACATGTACTTCATAACATCAGATATGAGTAAGAATAATCTTCCAGATGCACCCACTAGGCCTTGTATGCAACGAGGCCAGTGGCAGGAGGGTCATTGCTAAAAGGCTGAGAACCCTGGCCCCCGAGTCGAAGAGGATCAAATGGGGGGCAGATATGGCGAGGATGTTGGCTCCAAGGCTGGTTCCTGCTCAGTGAATGAATTTTGTGTTTGGTGATGGATAAGACCACGAACCCAAGCCCGCCAACAAAAGACAAATTAACCCATACACAGGCTTCCCGTGGGGAGCCAAAATTGCCCATGCATGCCAGACAGATACAGCATCCCCAATCAAAAACTGTCAGATATGTTATTTAGACAACCGCCTCACTCTTGAGCAGGTTAACCTCTATCTCGTTGCAGGTTTACCAAAGAAGACCCTCAAGATTGTCGAGGCAAAGCTGCCAGAGGCAAATCACATCATCACGGCCCCTCCAAAAATAAAAGTGGTGCATAAAATCTTAGAAGAATTGTGTGTGGAGAACTCTCTTCAGAGTTTCACGTGCCAAAACTTCGTGGACATTGAGGTGCATCCTGCTCCACAAGTGGCGAAATCAGCGCAAAAAGCAGTTTGTTTCGAACCGGCGCCTGCTCAGGCTCCTCCGAGCCATGCAGATATGTCTATGGATGAGATACTCGCACGCATGGAGCAGCTGCAGATTTTGCAGGCAGAGCTTATCTCCCGCTTTGAGAACAGGTTGTCTGGCCCTGGAACTCGTCCACCCACGCCTGAAGCGCAGCATCACTGTTTTGTTTGCAGACAGTCTGGGACCCACAAATTGGGCTGGAAAAATTGTCCGACAACGAAAGAGTTGTTTGACGAGAATTTAGTTATGGGGGACATAAGCGGTCACTTGGTGGCGTGGGATGGGTCTGACCTCCCTACCACACGAGATCCGGGAGGTGTAGCCGCGATTTTGCGCCAGCGAGCACGTGAGAATACTAACTGCAGGGCACAGCCACTGGGAGGGCCGGTCCGAGATCAAAAGCGCGAAATCCGGGTGGTGAAAATAATATTTTTAGAATTTTGAACTTTTGCTCCGGGGGATCTCTAAAGGGGCATCCCACTATGCTATTCTCACACTTGAACTCATTAATAAAGTACATGCTGAGGCACTAGTAACAATTTCTAAATTGGGTCTCAGACTTGTCACGAAGTGATGTCCGCTACCGTACCTCTTCCCCAGACTCTCCTGTCTTGTTTCCTGTAAATTTGACTCGCTTCCGACTTTGTGTTCAACGATGATGCGAGGGCCGCGCAGGAAAAGCTTAAACAAGCTATTACTTCTGCACTGGTCCTGGTAACAGTTGACTACGACCTCGTGCGTCTAGTGCGTCCCAAACCTCATAGATCCGACCACGGAATGGTGGTCGTTGTGGTTGATTCTTCGATCCACAGGTCCAGCTGGGTCGTGTTCCAGATATTGATGGTAAAATCTGTTCAGAAAAAGCCCGCCATTTTCGGTTCATGCACCTTCAATGCCGTTGAATTGTGTTATTCACAGCCTAAAGTTGAACTTTATGGCGTGTTCTGCGTGTTCAAAGACCTATGGCACCGCATATGGGGTGTATACTTCTGCCTTGAGACAGACACCATATTTCTGGCTAGCATGATGCATTCTCCTGGCCTTCCTAACGCGCCGATGACTCGATGGATCAGTTTTATTCACCTTTTTGACTTTGAAATCCAGCATATACCTGGTAAAGACCATCCAGCAGATGGGCTTTCACGCCGTCCTCCTGCAGATGACAATTCGGAAGAGTCTGATGCAGAGGAATTTCTTGAAAATTTTCTTGGACCTTCCTCCCTCATCCACAACACCACAAATTCCGCATCTATTCCTTCGTCCCTCAACTTTTCCCAGCCCTTTTTTCTTCCTCATTCCATTTCCAAGGCCATTTTATCATCTACTCTTTCTATTAGAGCTTGTTTAAATTATTCTCGGACAGACTATTTGACTTAGGACTATGAGTCTCCATATCCTTCCTTCATTTCTCATTCATTTCCTTTTTATATCGTTCCCACCTCCTTCTAAGGCATATCACAAGTTAACTTGCGGGTGACTCAGACCCGTGACCGTGGGTACCCACATCCAACAAAGCTGAACTCGGATCCATGGTGATTTGACCCATGAGTTGTATGAGTACTTGTGAGTTTCCTAAAACTTGCAAGTACCTGTGAGTACCTGCGAGTTTTGTTCATATTTTGTATGCACAGCAGCAAAAGCAGATGTTATACTTATAGTACATCACTGCAATGGTTATACAATCACTCTCTAAGCACAGGATAGCCTTAGAAAGGGTTCCAAAGACAGTTTGAGGCTGTCGGCTAGGTCAAAATGGAGTCAAGTACCTGCGAGTTTGATGAAAAAATTACCAAAAACCAAACCCGGATCCTTGACGACCCATGAGAACGGGTACCTGAACCCACGAGTAGGTAAACTTGTGGGTTTTCCCACATCAACTCATAATGACCTGTGAGTTACCCGCACTCGTGCCACGCCTTAATGCAATGGCTCAGTCAGTAGAGTGCAACTTGAGCAAGGGAACTGCCTACCAACAGCTCTGTGTCAGCCCCACAACACCCTCAAGTGCCTGACCTATGAACCATGGGTCACGAAGATACAAACTCGCCGTGTGACTGCATCCCTCCATTGCTGAGCACAGATGAATACAGCATCCGCAGCTGCTTGCACCAGATCGGAATCCAGTACTCGGATCCCCCAGCTGTAAATCCCACTCTCCTGCTGGGCCGGCCACACCTAGTCTCTCATAGACAGACACTATGAACTTGATGCTTGTGCCTCACATGTTGTAGTCTGTTGATTACCTTGGGAATGTGTTTGGAGGTCAGCCCTACATCAGCAAAACCTGATTTTTGCTGTAGTGCCTGTAGTGTAGTGCCTGTAGGAATCCATGAACTACATAGTGCTACTGTAGTGCTACCATAGTACTATGTAATAGTTGAATACTACGTGGCACTATGTAGTAGTCAAATACTACATAGCACTATGTAATAACCCAATACTACATAGTGCTAGTGTATCAGGCTGTGTTGTGCAAAGAACCCTCCAGCCCTTTTACCAATTTACATCCTTGAATACATGCAGCTTCTCTCATGTGCTCACAATTCCCATGTCCAAAAGCTAGCATATTCTATTATTTACATATTTGTAGAATACATCTCAGATATCTACATGAAATGAATAGCAAGCAGTAAGCACATTTTAGGTGGTCTGGGCAGGGTGGGGCATGGGGTGTGCCTGCAACTGGTGGGCAGGTGGACTGGGCAGGCAGGAGTGGGGGTGAGGCAGGGCATGTGGCCACTGTCGGGTAGTAGTGGGGTTGCGGTGGGGCCAGTGTGCATGTGTTTGGAGCGGGGAAGAGGTGGGGCATGCTTGGGTGTGCCTGCGACCCAGGGGCAGGTGAATTGGGTGGGCAGGGGCAGGGGTGAGGCAAGACATGTGCGAGGCAAGAAGAGGCAAGTGGTGGTGATGATGATGTCACTTTGAGATTTTGGAAGATTATTTGTGCACGTGATGGGAATGGAACAATGCAAACAAGTACAAATATTCTACGATGGTTTGACTTCACGCTTCTCTCCTTTACCACCACCCTCTACTTCTGACCCCTTCAAGGCTCCAAGTGCCCACACCTGACAGCGGCCAATGCCCCACCTTGCCCCTGCCCCTGCTCCCACCCAATCCACCTGCCCCTGGGCTGCAGGCGTACCTGAGAGCGCCCCACTTCCACTGCTCCAGACCCACATGCACTGGCCCCACTGCAACTCTGCCACGGCTGGCGCTGGCCTGCACCCAATAGCAGCCACACACCTTGCCCCTGCCCCTACCAGTCCACCTGCCCACTGGCTGCAGGCACACTGAAGCATGCCCCACCTCCACCCCGCTCCAGACCAACAGTCACCTGCCCTGCCGCAACCCCACCACCACCCATGCCCAACAGCGGCCACATGCCTGCACCTGACTGCAGCCACACGTCCCACCTCGCCCCTGCCCCGCCCACCCAATCTGCCTGTCCCCTGGCCACTGGCATACCCGAGTGTGCTCCAAACCCATGCACACTGGCCACGAGCTGCATGTGCATCACGCTCCCTGTCAGTGAGGCATACCACAAGTTTTGTGGTTATCTCCTGATTGTCATGTTTACAAATGTGATCCCCATGCAGGCACATTTACTGCATGGACCAGCAGCCATCGCATTGCCCAAGTGTGTACCCTAGTCATCAGCAAACCCTGATTTTACCAGTAGTGTTTTTAGTAGTTTGTAGTAGTACACTCTGTTTCTGTAGTAACCTGTAGTGCTCTGTAGCACTACGTAGTAGTTGGGTGTATAGTATAGTATTTGGGTGGACCTGTGGTGCTATATAGTGCTCTGGCAGTCTTGTAGTGCTACACAGTACCAACTTCCTGAGGCTATGTAGTACTTAGTATAAATTCTTCAATCTCAGCTATTCATGCAGGTACATGCCATCCATCTCACCCATGCGCAATGTATCTGATAGCACCTGCAGCACTTGCAGGATGGCCCAAATATGCGAGGTGATGTGGGGCAGGTGTGCATGTGACTTTGCTGCATCAAATGAAACTAGCATTCAATGCACCAAAATCACGTTCTCACCAGCCCAAGTGTGCATTCTTTGGTCAAGGGTCTGGCCTTACTGTAGCAAGTTGTATGAGTGAAACATAACACATAATGGGTGGTCTATTTCATTTCAAATTTTACCCGATGTAACACATAACAGCGGGTCTGTTTCACGACATTTTGCGTTAGATGCACCCAAATTTTGTGAAACCACCCATAAATGGTGAAAAAAGTCTAAAATGCATCATTTTGTTTCACTGGTAATGCATAACACTCTGGCCATTTCATGTTTCACCACCGCTGTTTCAGTCATGCTTCCAGATGTGTTTCACTCATACAACTTGCTACAGTATGTTAGCTACATGTGTTTGAGGTTTCACTATGCTTACATAGTCTAGTTGGTTATGATGCACTTGTTTATTTTGTGTGTCATCAGGACAGCACGAGTTTGAATCTCACCAGTTGCAATTTAATTACTTTACTTTACATTATCACCTACTGTCCAGTAGTACAAAGAATTTGATGAAATGGCTCACAAAGTGTGGTAATATTTACTTTTCCTTTTGGGACCTCCAATAGTGTACTACTACAGTGGAACTACAGGAGCACTACTGTAGTGCTATGTAGTGCTGGGGCCAACTATGTAGTACTACATAATCAAAACCCCTCACTACAAACACTACAGACACTACAGACACTACAGACACTACACAGTACTACTTGTAGTACTACATAGTGGACCCAGGGTTTACTGATGTATTATGTAATCTCAAATTTCCTGGATGTAAAAACAAAGGTTGCGACGTGTCTTTCAACAATTTTGTCATGAATTATCATTCAAGGCACCAGAATTAGCAAGTTTCCCACCCAATTCTCATGAGGAGAGGTCATAACTACAATACCAAATTCTTGATGGGCCAGCCACGTGAGATGGACAAGATGTTGTTTTGCCCTAAAGATGTGTAGAACAAAAATTCTGAAGAGACTGTTCACTTCAGAATGCATGTATAAGTAATTTGGCTTCTTAATTTCTGCAGTCGGGGATGTTTGAACTGTTGAAAGCTCTGGGGCAAGATTCAAAAACCGATGATTATGTAATAAAGTCGAGCTCCAATACCCCGGCATGCAGTGAACTACAGACTAGGCCACACCTGTGTCTGGTGACGGTCCACATCCCTCAATTGACATGTTTGTCTTGCATAATTTGGCTCACATGCAACCATTTATCCTGACTGTTGTGGAAGCGGCTGCACATGTTCAAGGTGGCCACTTTATGGCTGCCTTAGATTTCTGATTGATCTTCAGTTTTAGAATCTGGTGATTGTGGTCACTGTCCAGGCTTTGTCTACTCAGTTGCTGTCTCAGCTGTTTGGAGAGAGGTTTGGGGAGCATTTGGCACTGCCCTTGGCATTGGTAGGTGTTGTGGCATAGGCAGATATTGACTAGCTTCATTTGCAGATTGAAACACAGATCTGTAGGATCCTTCAAGTTCCAGTTTGTATTCCAAGAACGAGTTCTCCTCTATGTGAGGTCGCACTATATGTGCATCAGCTTGTGCGCTGACCCTGTATACCAGGGAGTTTCCTGTGCCATTAAGGTGCTGACCTGCTTGTGTAGCAGTTCTGGGCAACCTGTCATCCAAACTCCATCGTTCATCATTGAGGGCATGATTGATGGCAACATCATGCACCCCTCCAAACGCTGGAGTGCCATTGCTGTTACCGAAGTTGTCATCCGTTGGCCTTAAGAACAGTGTTCCTGTAAAAAGAGAAGAAGAAACGGTTAGTATACCCCACCGGTGTTAACCAGTTTCCACTGGGAAGCAGTGTTTTACCCAAAGCATGCTCGGGGAACATGTCTTAAGGATGAGAGGTTGCTTCCGTGCAGGTAGATAGCAACATCATTGGTAGACTTGAGTGTCTCGGTCATGGTGCATTCAAGCCTAAATAGGTTACCGTTTGTGAAGAAAAAACACCTGGGGCTTTCCTGTCCTACTCAGCCAAAGCTATGTAGTCAGTAAATGTGGGCCCCAATTGGTGTGTGCAGATATAATGTGTTGCTTTATTCATTGTAGACAGAGTTGTCGAGTAGCTGCATACTCAACGTGACACTTTTGTGGAAGATATTTTCAAGAAATCCAAGCCTTCAAATTATTGTGTATAAGAAGATGGTTACATGTATAGGAGTGTTGCATGTATAAAAGATAAAATAGCACAACATAATATTACCATGTGAGCAGGATCGTGTACAAGTGCTTGGTGAGGCACGAATTTAGTATGGGTAATTGCCATGGAATGAGCCCCTACCCCTATGGTCTGGCTGGCATGCACAGCCATGGCCACAGGCATATCCATGTGATGAGGATGAAGATGGCACAGGAGACAGGTGGTGGCTGTTGTCAATGGTGGTGAGTGTTTTGTTGTCTTTGGCCATGGAGGAGAGCGTGGCCCTGAACCAGCCTGGGATAGGTGGCAATGGGCAAACGAGAAACATATTTTGAGGTGCTCACATGCTATAAAAGCTCATCAGCTCTATCATACATCTATTGCGGATCTCAGTGAAATCAAGAGTCACTCTAGTGGTGAATTTTGTGTGAGCACTGAGTAAACCCAGGAAAACTATGAATTCGACAAGGTTGTGGATCCTGCTCCATGAAATCAGTACATTAATTCATATTAAATATACAGGGAGACTTATTGCTCCAGTCTACCAGAAATTCAGGCATCGCCAGTAAATACTTGCACCAGGAAAGACAATCTAATAGGGTATGTATCAATTTTGATTATTCCACATCAGGAAGACCCTCCTTCGGTGAATTCCCCTGGTTTCCCGGAAATTTGGAAGGTGGCTACCAGATTCAGGGGATTCAGGGTAATTTGGTCAAATTACCTGATTTACCATGATTACCTACAAACAGATTTTTGAGATGACTTATTCTGTCAAAAATCAATGAACACCATCTCTCAACAAGTAGTCTGAAGAGGACTGACATGATTGAAGGAGTTATATAAATTTTCCGACCAACCCTGTGGACAACATTGAAGAACCTTGAGGCCAGTCCAGACCAGCCCTAATGTCCACATGAGCAGAGATGCTTACATGTACCTTTTGACTGTTGCCATGTCAAACATCTTCCATTGTCTCACCCCCACTTTCTTCCTCTCCCCCGCTGGTCCTGGCTGCAGTACTGACTCATGGCACTCGGCAAGACAATGTTGACCTGGCAGCACCCAAAACAGGCCAGCTTCACCAGGCACTCACCTCCGGATGGGAGGTGGAGCCAATGACACTCACAGGTGCGCAGGATGGGATGTACCAAGCATGCAGTGTTCGGGTGCATGCAAATGAGTCTAGTTTGTGTCCCTATTAACAAGTCAAATTTCGCCCGAGGACAGGATTCCACGATCCTGTACACACAGCTCGCATCGGCTGAAGCACAGCTCGATGCTCTCACAGTGGCTCGTTGATGGGCGCACATTTGTGAGGGAGTGGGTGCAACAACATGTACGCTGGCAGCGCATGCATCTATCAGTATGAGCTGTGTGTGTGTTTTTTTTCTGCTTACTTTGCGACGAAGGACAAGGCCGTGCACACTGTTGTCATGTGGCTCACAGAGAGCAGTGTGGAGCGCATTCGTGTCAGCAAGACCCAGGGAAGGATCATGCTCAACACGAGTGTTGCAGAGACAGAGGTGCTTCTAGTGTCATGTCTTCGTGCACGAGCATGTCGGCACATGGCCATCTAAATCTAACTCTAACTCTAGCTCACCGTGCCCCTGCAGCCTGCAATGTCTACCACCTCCCTGTGCATGTCATCCTGCACGTCGAGCTCATCACCCCTGGCATCAACTTCTCTGCTGTCCTCCTGAAGCACAGCACACAGTTCAGAGACACACATCCAGCTTGGCCTGCCCACAATGCCCTGCCTGTGCTCACCAGCACTGTGCACACAATCCTCGACGAACTCTCTATGTGCAACACACAGATCACACCCATGTGCCTCTGTGCGCTCTATGGCCTCGTCTTCATGCCTGTCCTGGTGCACCACAACTAGCTCAGGATCATGGAGTGCACACCCCAGGCATACATCACCACGGATCTCGACTGGCACTCGCAATGATCCCATACCACATCAGTAAGCATCATGCTGAAGCAGGCAGCATGTGTACATCGAGCTTGATATGTCTTGTTTGAGTGTTGCCGAGATGGCCTGTCTGTATGCTGTCAATCCGCCTGCCTCCAAGCACAACATTGGTATGTCCCCCCCACACCAGTCAAATAAATTCTCACTAACTGACAACACATACCAGACCTCACATTGTGTCACCCCCTCAACCCCCACGCCGCTGCTGATTGTGTCTTGGGGCCGAATTTGACAGCATAGGTGAGCGTCAGCTGCAACTTGTGGGACCAGTTGTTTGTAGGGTCATAGTTATAGATTATATATGTAGTAGCTTACTCTGCAAGTGATAACATATTATATGCTTTCCTGTCTGTTATTGCAACAATATAAGCACCTGAATAGTGAAGAACCCTGAGAAAACACAGGGTAACATTGGGGAAATGGAAGGCAAATTACCCCAGATTCCCCCCACCATTATCCCGAGGTTTAAATCCAGGAAACTGAGGTATTTTAGGAAATGGTTGGTAATTTGGCCAAATTCAGGGAGATTTCCCCATAATCTGGGTAAATTACCGAAGGAGCATTTCCAGGGTAGGGTCCTCGACTTCTTATTTCACTTTTCTGAAAAAGTTTCTGAATCCTTCAAAAACACTTTTGAACATAGTCAGAAAAAATCAGGGTTTTTTCTGAGAAATTGTGGTCCAACAGAGCACGACTTAGGTCTGAGTCCGACGGTGATCGTTGATTTAAACAGCTGCACACAGTCACCATCAGTCACAGTAAGCAAGCACACCACAACACAGCAGGAGGCTGTCAGAAGACGAGGACAACGATCTCAGCTGCACCGCTCCCGATTGCACAATGACAGGAGACTTGCCAATGGCAGCCTGTTTGGGCCCTTTGGGGCCTTTGTGTTGATCTCGGGTATGTATCTTGGATGCAGTGGGCCACTGACTCGGAGGCTTGATGTCTAACACAAATTGAAAATAGGTTCATCTGTGCTGTGCTAGGATAAAAGCTAAAACTAACGCGCTGCCAGACGAGTGGTTCTGCGATGATGAGTGCCATGCAAATGCTGGAGGGAGAAGCCGAAAAAAGGCACGCAGAATGTAACAGGTCGGATCTAGGTGAAAATAGTAGGATTATCTTGATATAAGAGAGCCTGGAGAGTGTTCCATCCAATACTGGCCATCTAGACAGAAATTATATGAAATGGAGATTCGGCGTCAAGTTGGAAGTAACGATTACCGCTTTGAGACGCTTACATAATGCTTACATAACTCAGCTAATGGTCTTAATTCGCTTTTCCGACCCTGTGTGGAAAATTTTAAGCCTGCCACCCTCTTGAGGACAATATCCCATTTGACGGGGCCATAGAGATTGACTCTGATGATAACTCATTTTAAGGGCTTTAGGACGAACACTGACTAATATGCGTACAAGTCCGCAAGCTATAAGTTAATTTGACCAAGCGTGGGAATAAGTTACACAAAGTTCCGTCAGCCAACAGTAGGGCGCAAGTAAAGTTCCAAGTTAGACAAAAACGTAACTTCATTCACACTCCTTTTTCTTTCCTTTTTAACGCTCCAGAGTTGACGTTGATCTTCCGTGCCCAGCTCCTCGTACACACTGATGGGCGACCTGTTGATTCGGCGGAGCTGATTTTTGGGAAAGCGGTCGAGAAGGGCGTGCTCGCTGTGCCTGGAACGGCGTTCATGCCACTGGGTGGCGCGACGCCCTATGTGCGGGTGAGCTTTCGTGTGATTGAGGAGGCGCGGGCGGAGGAGGCGTGTCGGAGACTGGGAGAAGTCGTGCTTGAAGCGCGGGCTGAGGCTGAGGTGATGTTGGCACACGAATTAATGGCTCGTAGATGATTCTGAACGGGGCGCTTTCAACCGAGTCTACCGGAATCTGGCTGGCTTCAACGTCGGACGTTGGCACACGAATTAATGGCACGTAGATGATTCCGATCGGTGCACGAAGTTTGTCCCGGAATATACATGCATGAATATAGCAATGAATTGTTCAGACATTATCTCCCACTGGGGAGGATACGGATATCGTAATATAAGTGAGTGAGTGAGTGTGGGTGGGTGCGTCCTTTCGATCCGCGTAGATATCTATATATACAATTCCGACCTGATTGCAGCAACGAGAAAACCCTCTTCGTCAGTGCACCGTCCATTAGCCCTGATTGCCTCAGGAAGAGATTTAGAGATTCAGGATAGGAATACTCAGCCGCCCATCGCCATCTCGATATTCTTCCCCTTGATGCTCCTCCACTCAATGACGAGCGCGCCGACAAGCGATAAGCACGCCATGGCGATGGAGACGTAGAACGCGGACATCAGCGCCGTGTTGTAGACTTGCAGCACGGCGGGTAGGTACTGCGCGTCGACCGCGGACTTGAGCGACGTCGCACCGGCGGAGAGGACGAGCGCGGGGTCCACGCCCGGGACGTGCGCGGCGAGGCCCGAGACGAGCTTGTTGGTGAACACGTTTTGGCCGATGGAGATGAACAGCGCGCCGCCTAATAAATGGTAAGCGCACGCGATGGGGGAGGGAGATGGAAGCAAGGGTGCGCACCGAGCGTCTGCGCGAACATGATCACGGAGGTGCCGACGGGGACGTCTTTGAGCTCGAGCACGGCCTGCGCGGCGAGCATGGGCTGCTGCATGCCGAAGCCGACGCCCAGGCCGCATAGGATCTCGAAGCCCATCCAGTGCGAACTGCGTGAGTCGACCTTGAGCGTCGAGAGGAGGCCCGTGCCGACTGCGGCGAGGACGCTGGAGAGGATCATGAACGGCGTGTAGTACCCAATCTGCGTGATGAGCCCGCCCGCGAGGATGGACGACACGACGAGCGAGAGGATCAGCGGGAGGTTGTCGATGCCGGACTGCACCGCGCTGACGCCCTTGATGGCCTGGAACCAGATCGGCAGCTGCGAGGAGGGGTGAGGGCCGATATGAGGCGAGCGGGATAGGACTCACGTAGAAGGTGATTATGAAGAACGACGAGCCGATGCACAGGGCGTACAGCGCCCCGGACCAGATGCTGCGGCGCTTGACGATTCGGGGTGGGATTGTCGCGCCGTCCTGCTTCCAGATCTGGATGGCGATGAACGCGGTGAGCAGGACGCCGAAGACGACCAGGAGGGCAATGATGCGAGCACTCTTCCACGGGAATTTTGACCCACCCCACTGGAGTGCGAGAAGCAGGCAGACGATAGCGGGTATGAATACGAGCGTGCCCCAAGGATCAAAGAGATTGAGCCGCTGGAGGAACGTCGCCGACTCGACTTTGATCTGTCCGCGTTTGGGCATCTGGAACAGGAATATGACGACGAGCAATGCTATAGCGCCGATGGGGAGATTGATGTAGAAACACCTGCAGCGACAATCAGCGTGTCCCCCCAAAAATAAGACAAAATACGTACCACCGCCAGGACAGCTTATCCGTGAATGCACCGCCCATTAACGGCCCCGCGACACTAGCTATACCATACATGCCTCCGATCATGCCCGAGTAAATTGGGCGCTTCGCTAACGGAACAGTGTTGGCGACAATGATCATTGCACCGGAGAAAATCCCCGCGCATCCAAGACCCGCAATTGCACGGCCTACGATTAGCGCCTCCGAGTTTGGGGCAGCGCCACAAATGACGGATCCTACTTCGAAGATTGTGATCGCGGCAACATAAACCCACTTGATTGGAAGGAAGGTGTAAAACTTTCCAAAGAGGAGCTGTGTTGCCGCCGTTGACTGGAGGAGTCAACCATCAGTCTCTGATTGAACGGCTGAAGGGGAGACAATGACACACCAAGAGATATCTGCGATAATTGATGTGAGGTCAGGGATAGAGAGGAGCATGGAATGACGACGCACGCGCTTCCATACCAGCCCACATCATCCAACGACTTGAACTGGTCCGTAATTTTAGGCTAATGAACGATTAGATCGCCGGTAGAGCAGAGCAATTGGGCCAGAACATACAATTGCCGTCGCGATTATGGTATTGTCCTGTCGGCGGGTTGAATTGCATTTCTTTATCGCAAAGTTCATGGACGTACGAGGGCGACGAGAAACACGGAAAGACACAGTGCCAGCGAGAGCAGTCCCAGCTTGATACCATGTGGGTAATCATCCTCTTCCAAGTCGACTTCGGCGAGCTTCTCAGCCTGAGGAGTTGGATCATGGGATTTCTCATCTAAGACAGATTGTGGTCTAGAGCCGTTCAGGGTTTCCCCCTCGTTGCTTGCGTTGATGGACATGAGGATGTTGGCGAAATTTCCCATCGCCACCCTTTATATGAACCCTGACGTGAGCTTGCTGACGAATCGGCCCTCTGGGAGGGATTGGTCATGCCGTTGGGTCATGTTATGGATCGCCGGATTTTGGCCGTGACTGCCCCTCCGCTAAGCGTCTACGCATGGCATTCACAACCGCTGAAAAGACTACTTATCGCCCAATACTTGAATTGAGATACTCACCAAGATAGCACTTACATTTATAGTCACAAACCAGTGGCGGAGGATACTTGGCAGAGTGAAAGAGCGATAAGCGAATCGCCCCTGCACCTCTGCTGTAACTTAAGCAAGGCGGCTGCTACAGTGATGCCGCAAGACGCGAATCCCTGGGTGATGAGAACAACACAGCCACCCAATCCTGCAGTCGGTCAGTACAGTATCAGCATGCTTGCACCAACACCACCCAATCTTCGCTCGTCGATCATGCATCTCTTGGATTACTTTGGGAATACATGTACTCGCCTGCTGAGGCTTTTGAATGGTTCCTGCATTCGAGGTCGTGATTGCCTTCACGCACCGTCAAAAAGAACCAGAATTTCCGTGCGGGGATATTGCGGGGGATGTCCCTAGATTCAAGTTGTGGGCGCCTATGGGCGATGGTAGGTAGGTATTGGGTAGGTAAATAGATTTACATGGCACGATCCCGCTTAGGGCCTGATCGCCAAGTGAAGGCATACTTTGCCCGTCACATCAGTCACTATGGCCAGATGTAATCCCGAATATCACCGATGTCTGATGGAGACTCGGCTGGCAACGAAGAAGCCCCTCTGCTCATCGTAGCCGGCAGCGATGCCAGTGGCTTTCCTGGTTTTCAAAAATGTCCAGGTTGAGGGCGCTTTTGGTGTAATCACAGCTATCATAGTAGTTAACATGTCTTGACAAGTTTTGGATCTGACATACTATCGTCCCCCACCGGACCGGACAAACCGGGAACTCGGACAAACAAGTATTGCTCCACCGTTTCTTGTTCAATTTCCGAGATCTCTTTTGAGGTACACTCTATAGGATATGTTCTATTATAGTAAGATAAAAAACTGGATAAAAATTCGCTCTCCCTGACCCATTAACCCTTAACAATCTGCCAAGTACTCTGATTTTGATTGATTTTTGATGTTTTCAATGCCATTGACGAAGTTGGGACTCAATTGTTACAGAAAATTAGCTTGGACATGAATAAAAACATTATTGAAATTTTTAGTAGCCTAACACCAACATAGCGTATCTGTGGCCATTGCAATTGGCAAAATAATGGTCAGATTTCATATATTCATGCTCCAAAGTGCTCACAAAGTTCAGTTGTATGTCATGAGCCCCATAGAGGGTCTGCCAACTATGGGTGCTTTTAAAAGTGCATTAGAGGCAACAGAAGGCCCACGTATAATTTCAAGGCATTGTGGTAAGAGATGAGGTCAGGACGAGGCCGGCAATCAAAATATTCGGCTTTACCTAGTACTTGGACAACTGACTACAACAAAAGAAATGCCATTGTGTGGCAGCCAATGGACCAATTTTCGCAAACCAAAATCCTACACCGGATGAAAAGACAGATTTCAGACTATCTACGTACTCAGATTTGTACCAAAACGATTAGTCATAACGATATACACTGATCTTGCTTAACCGTCCGAGATCACTGTAGGGGATAGTATATGCTAAAATCTGAGTTATTGACATTTTAGACAAGGGCAGGATATGGCGGGTGGGGCAGAATGGGTGGGAGACGATGAGAAGGGCTCTGGTGTCATATCTGGGACAAAATTTGGAATTCAAAATTAGCTAATTATATATACACATCAGAACAAATTGTATACATGTGTGCTTTAGTGTAGTGGTTAATGTGTATCACCTTATTTTTGCCTTATTTAGACCCTTCGCTCATTCTAATCTCAATGTGTGCATAATTTTTTTGCTTCCTGATATACTATCCGACACTGGGAGCTTGGCCACCTTAGAGGTTCTGGCCTATTGGCAGCCGTGTTGAGGGACTTCCCCAGAGCAGATGGTCCCCAAATGATGGGCATACATCTCATGAACAGTTTGAGCCCAGCTGGGCCCATTTTGGTGACATTTTGGTTGCTCAGCAAATTTATTTCTGTTGGACTTCCTGAAAAGGCAATTGACACGGTACCTGGCCACCTACGCAAATCCATTGTTGCCGGTCATGCTGGTGGGCTTGTGGTGTATAATTATGTTCAAGGGACATAAATGATCTATTGTAGACATTGAAACAGTACATTGGACTGATAAAAACGGTGGAACCAAGTGCTTCTAATGAGAGGTATCAGCAGTGGGATCCATGTTGCCAATCAAACGAGGCCCACACACCAAAGGGGTTAGCCAAAATAAGTTGCAGGTAGGTTCATAAGAAGTCAATGGACATACCTGGACCTGCTATTCCACTCCTGCATCATGTGCCCGAGAACCTGACATTTAAATTTTGATACCACAGAAAACAGGGTGATTTGGTGTACTAGATGCATTGTGGGAGGTATCCGGGCTATGTTCAGAATTGAAGCTTTACCTATCAAGGTGGACCATGCCAAATGCTGGACTCGGAGCGTGAAAGGGTCATTTGATATATAGGTCATCAAGTTGTGGTCTTCATGCTCAGATGGTAATCGTTTGCAGGAGTTTAGCACTGAAGGAGTGAAAACATAGAGACCCTTGCATGCCAAGAGAGAAGTCTGAGATCAGGGAAGAAGAACAAGCCCTGGAAGTCATAGATTGACAAAGCATTGGTGGAGAAAGGAGCAGAATGGTGGCTAGGAGATAAAAAATTGATGTTCTCAGCCCGACATCAACTGCACCACTGCTTAACATCAACTCATCACTTTCGGCTGAGAATTGGTATGGATGGGCGACATGGGTTGTATTCCACCCCCCGAGCATGAAAATGGCATATGCCTAAGTATCTAGGCTTATAATTGACAAGTGGCCAGGTTCCTAGTGTGGCCAGGATGGCAGTCACCGATAGTACAGTTGTATGACCAGATATCTATCCCTTGTTTTTTCTATGTTGTTTTCTTCATCCTAGTTACCTGGTAGACACTTAATAATGGCCATTAGCAATGAGGCCTTCCAATAGTAAATCTGCCTGAAAATGATGTGAACATATCACTGGTTGAACATTTCAATTTTTTCACCTTCTTTTTCAGTGAAAAATGTCATTTATTTTTCACACATTTTTCACTGAAAAAGCAGGTGAAAATTTCAAAACATTTTCATCACTTTCTTATTTTATTTCAAATTTTTCACCTTGAATCGAGAAAGTGCTGAAAATGTTTTAAATTTTTCACCTTCTTTTTCAGTGAAAAATGTCTGAAAAATAAACAACATTTTTCACTGAAAAAGAAGGTGAAAAAATTGAAATGCTCAACCAGTGTATAGAATTTTAGAACCCTGCAGGGCTACTTCCCTTATAAGTATATGCATGGCAACCAGTTGAAAATCACATCGGTCCAGCTTTCAGAGACCGAAAGTCCTACCCTGTTGAGGAATCATCAACCCAAACTACAAATTGAAAAATCCATCCCTTTGTTTACCATAAATATTTTTATGATATACAGTCAACTTGCTCATAATGCATAAGGTTGGTTCCCCTGCCAAATTCTGTGGAACCGTATGCATTATGGGCATTATGCATTATGACCTCACCTGTACAGTGGGGAAATGCATTTTGGTGGATCCAAAATCCTATGCATTATGAGAAAATTTGGCTGCTATGCATTATGAGCTTATGCATTATGAGCAAGTTGACTGTATACAGCTTTTCAGATAAGTTATGCAATTTTTGCTGGCCTGCGGCGCACTGACAACACAACCCAAGCAATATTTTTGTAGAAACAACAATATTTCGCTCTTGTTTTCATTCATTTATGAGGTTATGTGTCCAAATTTTCAGCTTGCAGCACTAGGATTCATCACACTGGTTGAAGATTTCAAGTTTTGCGCTGAAAATTTTGGTGAAAAATGTTTTGAATTTTACAGTAATTTTTCGCCAAAAAAGTAGGTGAAAAACTTGAAACATTTTGGTGACCTTTTTGAACCTTGTGAAAAATTTCTGAAAAAGTGCTGAAAAAGTTTTGAAGTTCAAAAAATTCATGAAGAAGTTTCAAGTTTTTCACTTGGTTTTTCACTGAAAAATTGCTGTAAAATTCAAAACATTTTTTACTAGTTTTTTCACCAAAAAACTTGAAATGTTCAACCAGTGTCACACAAATTTTTTAACATCTTTATAAGTACTCAAACCCTGACAATTGACAATAAGAAAGTGCAGAACCAAGTGCCAGAGAGCATGGGAAAGACTCGGAATCTCCCATACAGGCCCAATCTGGTCTGCAGCAGTGCTGCCAGGCCTAATCCATCCTGGCAGACCAAATCAGGCCTGGCCATACCAAATCGGGCCTGGGGCTGTCCCAGATATGGCACCAGAACCATGAGAAGAGGTGGTTGATTCTTCATGGTCATAACGGAGAGATCCAAAATGATGGATCCAGACCCAGGTGACAGGGCCAAATCATGCTGAGAAATAAGCAGAGTGGACCACAGCCTCAATGACAGAAAGGCACCACCCGAGTACCTGTACATGCACATGTATTCTGCTTGCTCGGCCATTGTGCAGCTATACACCTCTTCCAGACAATTAGCCACCGTTGACATTCTCTACTTCAGAGGCAAAACAGACAATACGCGCTGCCACATGGGATGCGGCACCATCGAAGCATCACATCTTCGTCGCTTGCGAACATTACGCCAACTGGAGAATGAAAGCCACCGAGGACATGCACCAGCACATAAACAACAAGCTAGAGGAGAAGGGAATTGAGGAGGCTGACCATGTTGGCCTCCTCTCACAGCTAAGTCACTTTTCATTGATGATATACATATATGGCTGCTACAGTATTGTATTCATTATTTAGGGCACCTCCCCAAATTTGACCATCTAATGCTGAAGAACACCGACACCGACAAGCTAGCGCAGACATGTTGTGATGGGGACTGCAGTTCTACTGGATGCAGGGTAGTATTTGCAAGTAGAGTAGTGTTTGTCCTCTAGACGGAATGAATTTTACAGCCTTAAGTTGAGATGGAAGGCTAAAAGTGCTAGTTAAGAATCTCCTGTGCCTGTTTGAATGATAGTTAGTTGTAAATGTGATACTTATGGTACATCTGATGGGGTTCCAGAGTTCCCAATAATATTGTGTCGCACTGTTGGTACATGGTGGAATTGTCTCCACTTGCATAGGAAGCACTAGGTCACCCTTTAAGGTCCGTCTCCTTCACCGGATATGTTGATACAATTCTGGGGCCTTCTTGGAAGATAGGCGGTGAATTCTGTTCTATAGGCGGTGCTGTTTAAAAAGCCTCTGTCATGATGCGGGTTCACTTCGTCAGCTCCCAAGGATGTGTAGTTTTTATGGAATTTAATGGAATGGACACTGTCCACTTCAAAAGCAAGCAGAACAATGATGTCCACAGGCCTCTGATCACATTCAATGGTACTGCGAATGATTAAACGTAGAAGGCAGATGCTTCAACAGGCTATGTTAAGGATGTGGATGGCTCCTCAGAGGGTCCGCACACTTCAAAATGCTAATATTGTTGATAGGTTACAAAGCGGAGAATGGATCTGGGTAATTGATTTGTTTCCACTCAGTTGTTTGGGGTCAGAATGGATCTGTAGCAAGGACTGCATTGTACCGGAGCTCTTCTGGAGCTGAACAGTATAAAATCTGTTGGTGGGCAGTGCCCCTCAGGACATGGAGAGGACTGAAGAGTATCTGAAGTGCCTAAGGGATGACACTTCTGGGGTTTATTCTTGTTCAGAATGGAGGATGAGTCAAGAAGAGAGCCGAGCCAGTGGACCATGTAATTCTTGGTCGGACTTGGTTGTAGACATTCGCGGACTGAGTTTCTTGTGGGCAGAATGACTCTGCGGACCAGCGGACTGTGTAATTCTTCGTCGGACAGATCAGAGACAGTCACGGAATATGTTTCTTGTAGATGGAGTGACTCCACGAACCCGTGGACTTTCCTGGACAGACTTAGTCATAGACAGTCGCAAACTGAGGCAGAGAAACTCTGGAGCCTGCAGACAGTGTAATTGTTGGTCGTAATTTGGTTGTAGACGGTCGCAGAACGTGGCAGAATGACTCTGGAGCCAGCAGAGCATGTAATTCTTGGCTGGAATTGGTTGTAGACAGTCGTGGAACTGTCACGATCTGTTCCATCGGACCGCAATCACTTCCGTCGAACATCAATCAACCCCTCAGACTCCGTCGGACTTACTATTTGTCAATCCCAATTATGCCATTGGCTCTTATTGTTGTGAATGCTGTTATTGTTCCACCATATGCTCTTTAAAAATTATGCGCACACATGATTCTTCGCATTACCACAGAGGCTTTGGACCGCCGACCTGTTAACAATTACTTTATTGACTAGCTAAATTCTCCATCCCCATACGTACTACAATTAGTTTATTGTTTTAATTGTCTCGCGTGGAAATATCTCAGACTCCGAAATTAGTATATATATATCACCATGTACTTACATTTAGCTCAGTTTGAATATCGACTAAATTGTGCCTTACCTCTTTTCACTTGTTGTCTGTCACTTCTCGAAATCCGGTCTTCGGTGTAGGGAAAGGTGCAGCGCATGAGCTGAAGCCAAGCCCACTCCATTTGTCGGCACCTGCCTCGGACCTCCATTCAGACTCTGTCTGGACTTCACATCTATCTACAAAGGTTTATCACAACAGAGTCCGCAGCCGTATTGCTCACTTCACAACTTCATCTTGATAGGATGTCCTGGACTTCCGTCGGCCTCCAAGAGTAACCGACTCTTGACAGGAACATGGCAGAGTGACTCTGAAGCCAGCGGAGCATGTAATCCTTGGTCAGACTTGCTCGTAGACGGTCAGCAGGCTGTGATCTTGTGCATAGGACCTTGCTAAGTGACCTACTGTGGTGTTGGTGTCTTGTGTATGTTCACAACAGTAGGCAAAACATAGTGCAGCCTGACAGTGTCTAGCTTATCACCTCGCATCCAACTGGCACACCGCCTCCCTCCATCAGGCTTTCTGGCAGAATTTGGGGTGACTGGCAGTGTGAGATGGGAAAGAAGAACGACATATGAGGACAAAGAAGATGAAGCAGGGGCTGATGATGAGCTGGTGTGGTGACAAGGCGATTCAGAGAGATTTACATGGAGAGATAAACCCGGAGAGATTTAAGCGGCAAAAGGACACTTATTTTACCCATATGAACTGCTGTGGTCGGTTTTGGCCATACCTCAGTCTTGTATTAGGCAGAGGCATGATATTCAACTGTAAACACTGTAAACTAGGCATATGCTTCATTTTTGGTGTGTCTGCCTCCACTAGGCAGTGCACCCGATCAGGCCCTTAGGAACACCTAGAAAGTATCCCGATGTACATGCACTGATTATACATCATCGTTCCTGGGCCTCTCTGTATCCCCAAAGTCGAGCTAATGGTCGCAGCCTTCGCTCAAAATGTCCAACTCACTGCGGTAGAACTAAGAGAATACAAAAAGCAAAAAAGAAAATCACCACATCAATCCAGGCCGGCCTCTTCAAGCAACCAATTGAAATACCAGAACAGAGTAAAATACCTCAAAGACCTCAATTGTGTACTTGGCAACCAGTGCAATTGTCGATCTCAAATGAATGATGGCCTTGAGAAACTCTGTATTTGAGAGTTCTGCCATCCAGTGTTGTAGGTCTGGTAAAGTGGTGAAGAGTTCCACAAGAAAGACTGCATGTAATTTGACCATTGTGTCCAAGGACTCGCAGGTGATTAGTGCATGTTCAGGCATCTCAGCTTCCTTCCTACAGAACCTACACAGCCGCTCCGACCAGGGCATGTGTTGGTACGCACGATCGACGTGGCCCAAGATTTCCATGGCTAACAGGTGGGTAGAAAGCAACATGGAGGTTATAGCCTCTCGATGTTTTTGAGTCTTCACTATTTTTAGGTAGTGCTGCATGCAGGAAGTTACTTGAGCTGGTCTCTTGTCTTTTTG
Source organism: Mycena sp. CBHHK59/15 (assembly GCA_029204085.1). Lineage (NCBI taxonomy): Eukaryota > Fungi > Basidiomycota > Agaricomycetes > Agaricales > Mycenaceae > Mycena > Mycena sp. CBHHK59/15. The sequence goes on from JARGXW010000039.1 coordinate 526,385, forward strand.
GGGTTCATGCTGGCTGTGTAGCAGGTACAGCCTGTTGGAAGAGTCTATTTCACCTTGCACCCATTCCAGCATATGTTTTTGCACCAGTTCAGCATAGTCTTCGATGTCTTTGATAGAAGTACAGCATGTCAGAACAAGCACGGCAGTGGAGTGGCATTCTCAAGGCATCTTTGATGAGATCTTTGGCCCATGATTTCTTACCCTTGCCAGAAAGTTTGATACCTAGATGCACATCCCCTAATTCCTGACTCCCTGCTCAACAGCATGGGGAAGATAATTTTGATCTGACAACTAGTACAAGATGTGTTGTCATCGAGTCCGCGCCATCTTCGTCACTTCGTTACTTCGCTTACTTCGCTTAGGAATGAGAAAGTTCGTGAGTTTGATCGCATTCCGTGAAAGTTTGTGACTTCAGCTGGATTTAGTAGAACTTCGCCACTTCCTCTGCACACCGTGAAAGCTCGTCACTTGGACGCAGTGAGAATAACCACATGACCGTGGCCATACGCATAGAGAGTGCACGGTCAGTCAGCCGGGACCAACGAAACACGGCACACTCAGTGAAATTAGAACAGCGGCAGATGTGTCCGCATCAGCGGCACTTCGCACGCCATCAGCGGCTCATGTGCCGCCCTTCGAATAACGAGCGGCACTTCCGCGGGCGCTTTCTGGGCGCTAAAGAGGTGCACTCCGCGACTCACTTTACTCACAAAACACAAATGTATTCAAGTAAACTAGTGTTAATACAAGTGTAATATCATAAAGTAGAATGAATTTTTCAGCCTAAATGCAATGACAACGATGGACGCGACCCCATGTACAATCAACTTTGAACTTGGGAATCTCGATGAATGTGCAGTATGTTAGGAATGAGGCAATTCAAGTGCGCAACAGATCTAGACAATTGAGAGCTCACTCTTCAGGCACGCAAGGGTCACGAAGCTTTAAATATATTGACCTAGACAATTCAGAGCTAGGTAGAAGTAAGTAATGAGAGTAGTAAATAAGTACAGTAGGCGCTCACCTCACTCTTCGCCTCGGAGATACAAATTATATGAGCGGCATATCGGCCTGACGTGAAGTAAAAAAGCATACGCAAACGTCCATAGACGAGCGCACGTCTGTCTGTACAGTGTCGGAGAGGTAAGTAGTAAATATCATACATACAAACACATAGGAGCGGGTCATGCAGCAGGAGGCACGACATGGTCATGCGCCGCCAACAGAGTATTGAACGCGACGGTGTGCTGCAAGGTTTGCAATCGCAAACCATGAAAATGCTAGAGTTCGTTCTGTCGTTTAAGAAGCCACATAACAAACGGTGTCAGCCCGCTCGTGGGTGCGATAAAAAGTTGCGCACGGCGATCATAGCGCGATGGGAGACGTCGACTCTCGCAGCGAAGGGAAAGGAAATAGAAAAAACTGTGAAATGACTCACATAAAATTATTGAAACTGATCTCCACGCGTATCCCTGCTCGCAAGAGATAAAATGCAACAAGAAGGAAATTCAATAAGACTCGGTAGTGCCAAAAATTCGATAAGAAAAAGGCCCCGCATCGCAATACAAGTCCGCCAAACCATTAACCAGCTCAAGGTCGGCTCTCGAGTACTGTGTCGGCATTGTTGCGTCCCCGAGCGAGACGGAGCACGATGTAGAACCGTGGTCTTACTGAAGGCTGGCGGCTGTAATTCAATCCATCAATGATGCATCAATACACGTCTTGATGCACCAAAGAGCCCCTGACCGATGATTTGCGGGGAATAGCGGTAATACAAGGGGCGCGGTCATCTGTTGGCTGGCGCGTCAGAAGGCACAAGGGCTTATGTAGATTGCGACACATATTTCTCACGTAGTCATGAATCTTTTAATCGCCAACGTCGGTGCCCGAAATCGTGTCGGCATTGTCGCGCTGTTGAGCGTCGGGTGGGGGAATTGGGCGGGACGCGATGGTGGTGGTGATAGGAACGAAAGGTAAGATGCACAGCCGCCACACCATCGCCGGCCACGCACGCGCGCAGAAGTGATGAGCTTTCACCAGAATTTAGTCGAGGTGACGAGCTTTCCCAGATATTTGTTGAGATGACGAGCTTTCACACTTTTCCATCAAACTCACAAACTTTCTCGTTCCTAAGCGAAGTAAGCGAAGTAACGAAGTGACGAAGGTGGGTACGACTCGTTGTCATCAACAAGTTAGTCCCAAAAAACTGATATATGGTAGCTCAGCTCTGACCTCACTCGCCTCTGGACGTCCTCACGATGCTGTGTAGGTGTACATGTGTTGGTGGGAGAGGTAGCCAAATGGAAGAAGAGGCCAGTGGAAGAAGGAGGGTGATTGCAAGGAATGTGAGACAGGACCATATAAGGATGGCAGAGGGGTGGGGCATAAGTTGAGGGACAAGTAAACGATGGCATACATATCGGAGCCAGTAGTGAATCAAGTCTAATCAGATGTTCGAGCAAGAAAATGTGTAAGAGAAGAGAAAAACAAATCAATATGGTCAGTGCCCACCCAAAAACACTACAAACACAAACTGGAAGCAAAAGAACACCAATCCCACACCAATCCAAAAAATTAAAGCTCAGAACACCTGTGACACTCCATAAAGATAGCAAAGCCAAAAAAAAAAAAAGGGGGGGGGGGGGGAGGGGGGGGGCCAAGCCAACCAAAGGGAGGAAGGGAGGGCCTCTGTGCAAGGAAAGAAAAAGAAACTTGAATGAAAATGAAGCAAAATGAATAGGGAAACAACAAAAGCCTTGCAAATAATACTTATCAGCCTCAATCTCCCCCACAGCTCATCGTCGGCGGCCTTGTCTATACTGTGAGGCCCTCTAGTAAGTCAATCAACAGTTCCTCATTGCGTCGAATCACTGACTAGTTTCTACTGTCCATAGGGCCTCTCATACTGTCTTCATCAGCTCCCCTTCTTGCACCTTCTGTGCAGCCATTTATGTTACCTACAAAATGCAAGTAAACTGTGTTAATAGCTTGAATAACTAACTTGTTTACTTTCCTGCAGCATTGTCAGATACCCCAAATTTAAAACCTGTTACTTTAAACACCCCACTGCACAAAAGCAGCAGCTACTTTCCACAATACATTCCCACCAGTTTAGCATTGAAGTCCCAGATCATGTCCTTGATTTGGGTGACCATAACGGTCTTGGGTAGAATTGAATGTGGTTTCGTCTGTTCAGTTTCATCGTCCCAGTTTCCATCCTGGTTTCTCGGTTCACCAGTTTCCACATTCGTTGTTTTCCTTTGTTCCTCAGGGTAAAAAAACATCTGACAACTTTGGCGCTGGCAGGTCAATTCCCCTTGGTTCTCCTTTGTCCTCTTTGGCATATCAGTCCCTTCCTGTTATTCCTTGCAGGAGTATCAGACATGTCGGGATGAAAGCATCCTTTTGTGTTCATTCACTAGACCTCTTTCTCACTCAGTGGTGGATTTTGTTCCAGGTTTTCTATTAAATAGTGTTAGCTTGCATCCATTGAATATCAAATTGACTTGTTAATGCTCTCCAAGAAATGGATGCAGCATGTTTAAACTCTGACTGTACTCAGATGCCAATATATTTCTAACTATCTTTTAACTCATGGGGGCCCGCACTTGAGCCACTGTCTTTGATGCAGGTAACACCTCTGAAATTTCAGCTCCTTGTCGATTTCTTTGCCAGAGCTCCTTGCCACATCCTAGCACACATAAATTTTTGGAGATATTTGAACAACGAAAGCGGAGTTTCAATCGGCACATCAGTATTTCAGGACATACCTCCAGACCCTACAGTACAAAAAATAAAAGATGGGGACACCAGGATAGTGGGCTTTGCTGAAAATTGCACTGTCCATGTTATGCTCTGGCACGGTGTGGCATGCCTGGCAGCTTGCCAGAGTAGTTTGTAGTTGTTAGGCTCGGATGTCCTAGATTAGTCATCATATTGGCCCACTGCGAGCCCCGTTGGCTCATCTCCGGCCCTGTGGTCTCCATTTGGTGATGAGAGTGTGCTTTGATCTTCCCTCACATCCTTCAGCCCAGATAGGCATCTCCACTTTCCCAGCATCTTCTCTGAGCAGCACCTCTGTCTCGTCTTCCATCTGTTGCTAGCAGATTTCCCTATGCTTTTTTTTTTTTTGACATCTCACCCTCCCTAACACTTAGCAACCGTTGACACCAGCATACTCGTTTCGACTGTGTTTTTAATGCACATTCACAGCACCACATCTTTTTCCACCTGCCTTCTCACACTATGTGACGCATACATGACAAACTTATCTGCAGCTCAGAAAAGGAAGAAACAGAGAGAGAAGAAGCTCCAGGAGGAGGAGGAGCAGAAAATTGAGGAGGAAGAAATAAAAAAGCACATAAGCACCCCTGGTGTACTACCAGCACCAGTGGCACTCCATTCTGTATTGTGCATCCCCGACAATGACCAATCACTTCCCTATGACTGGCGGCACATGTGTCCCACATCAGGCTGCCCCATGTTCGACATGTCGACATTGATTTTCGACGACAACGATGCCAAGCCAACAAGTCACAGCATCTATGTCAAGTCCACCATGTCCTCATTCCCAGACTCTTCCAACTGGCTCGTGGCCATCCATCCCTATGTATAGGATCCCCTGTCCCTGCTACTATACCACTGCCCTGTGACGATATCCATGTGGTGTGCACGTTCCCAACCCCATCTGATTTCTCTGCTCTCCACAGTAAATCTGCCCATCCATGGCATACCATCTGCTGTTGCAATCACTGGCTACTTCCCCAGCATCGTGAGTGCCCTCCCTTCCCCCTGTCACTCCCTAAACAGTTTCCTGCTCCTGAGCCACTACCACCGACGCTGCTGGCCCCCATCCACATACTTATTGCTGAACCCGACCCTTATGACCCTGTTCCCATTCTGGTGCTACCGCATCCAATGCCCCTTTCCTCAGATCCCTATGACCCTCTGCCTCTTCAGCACAATCCGCCAACTCACTCATTGCCCGCTGATACTGGATACGGAATGGTACAGTCAGGCCCTGCTCTCGTCTGTGCACGCGAGTATCCATGGATCCATGTCGCCCGCACTGAGATTTTGGGAATTGCATGGGGCCCATGCCCCCCTGACGAGTGGCAGTATGTTCTGGATGATCTTCCACCTGACTGGCTTGCTTTCCTGGCTGTGCTTTCAGAGATCACTCGCCTTGAGTCAGATTTTGCGGGATTTCTGCATCCCGCTATTGCAGACTTCGCTCGTACACTTTTTGGAGGGGGGCACCTGTGGCATGGGCAGCTTGCCAGAGATATATTAAGGCATGGCACAAGTGCAGGTAACTCGCAGGTCATTATGAGTTGATCCATGGGAAAAACTGCGAGTTTACCTACTTGCGGGTTCGGGTACCCGTTGTGAGGCTGCACTATGTTTGCCCACCGTTGCGACATCGGTGTAATCCGACCAGTGACCAGGATCGTTCCGCTACGCTCTGCGATCGTCTACAACCTAGTTTGCATCGTCCACCGGCCCCAGAGTCAGACCACGACTGTGTCCGATGAGTAATTACACCGTCCGCTGGCTCCAGGATAGTTCCGCCACGTCGTCTACAACCTAGTTTGCATCGTCCGCCGGCACCAGAGTCTGACTACGACCGTGTCCGATGAGCAATTACACCGTCTGCTGGCTCCAGGATAGTTCCGCCACGTCGTCTACAACCTAGTTTGCATCGTCCGCCGGCACCAGAGTCTGACTACGACCGTGTCCGATGAGCAATTACACCGTCCGCTCGCTCCAGGATCATTCCGCCACGCTCTGCGATCATCTACAACCTAGTTTGCATCGTCCGCCGGCTCCAGAGTCAGACTACGACTGTGTCCGATGAGTAATCACACCGTCCGCTCGCTCCAGGATCATTCCGCCACGCTCTGCGATCATCTACAACCTAGTTTGCATTGTCCGCCGGCTCCAGAGTCAGACTACGACCGTGTCCGATGAGTAATTACACCGCCCGCGGGCTCCAGGATCGTTCCGCCACACTCTGCGATCGTCTACAACCTAGTTTACATCATCCGCCGGCCCCAGAGTCTGACTATGACCGTGTCCGATGAGCAATTACACCGTCCGCTGGCGCCAGGATCATTCCGCCACCTGCTGCGATCACTTTCGACCCAGTCCGCATTGTCCACCGCATACTCACAGACTCACTCCACCTACAAGAAACACACCACGAACATTTCCGACATGTTGGACGAAGACATATGCAGTCCGCTGGCTCACAGAGCCATTCCGCATACTAGGAATTCAGTCCGCGAGCTCATACAATGATTCCGCACAACTAAGGGGGAGAGTGGGAAGAGGGGGACCTGTTCCCAATCATCGGAAAGATGAATGGAGTTGTCGGAATAAGGAAAAATCACATGGACTTTAGGAACACTATAAATACCACCCACTGTATCTGGAGAAAGCATCTCCGAACTCCCCTGCTCTCCGCTACGGTCCTAGACTAGAGCGGAAAAGTAGGATACCTGCCAATCTAAAGAGTTCACTGGTCACCAGGGGCTCTCTTCTTTACTCATCCTCCATTCTGAACAAGAATAAATCCCCGGAAGTGTCGTCCTTTAGGCCCTTCACAAAAACTCACCAGTCCTCTCCAGGTCCTGAGAGGCACTGTCCACTAAACAGACACTGCCGGCACACACCGTGGGCGCAGGTACGTGGCAGAGCGCGCACACTTGCCACGGCCGCAGCCTGACAGATGTCGTTTTACCGCAGTAGTCAGCCCGGAGTCCTTGCCCGGAACTTTCCCCGGTCACTGCCGCGCTCTGCCGCGGCAACTTCGATCGTTCAATTTGACTTATTTCGTCGCTTTTTTCCCACCTGCGTGGTATTCATCGACTCATCAGCAGATGTGTGATTAGACTACAGCTACAGATAAAGGCGATGAATAGCGATGAATACACTGCTCGCACTTTGCTTCCCCCATCTCCCTGCCACCGGCATGGGGGTCAAGGTTATCTGCACCTGCCCTCAGTGCATAACGAAGTGGGTTCTCGTGGATGGCCAGCGAATCCAGGGACACAAAGTCAGTCAGAACCTTCGTCGACGACATGAAATCTCCGCCGCTGTGCACCGATCTGCAGAGTTCCCCACACCAACCCCTGCAAATGTCAGGCCATTTTCCACCGATGATGATGATGAGGGTTATGACCTTGGTAAATCGGGGAAACCCCAGAGTATGTGGATTACCCCCGTGTATTATTATACATTAGGCTAATGGAACACTAGATATCACCATCGACAATTCTCTGCTCATTCAATTATGCTCTGCCTTGGTGGTCTGGCTAAATCTGAAGGCCGGTCTGAGCCGAGAGACTGCAAACACCATTCTACAAGCCCTCCAACTCCTCTTGTCTACTGCGTTGTTTCTTGTACAGGTTCAGCTTACCGCCCATGGGGTTCCCATCCAACTCCCAGAACTGCGAATTCCTCGGGATATTCGGACAGCCTACCGGAACTTTACTAGGGAGCCAGAGATTCTTCGAACTGCTTGTTGCCCAAAGTGTTACACACTTTACCCCTCTCTGGCATCCATGCCTGAGCGTTGCACAGCAAAAATCTCAAAGAAGTCAAAGATTAGCTGCAAGGCTGAACTCTGGCGTACACAGCGCTTTGGCAAGGAGTATAAACGTGTTCCAAAAAGCACCTTCAATACCCAGAAATTTGGACCATGGCTGGAGTGGTTTCTCTCGCGGAAGTCCATCGATGATTACTTGGCCAAAGCCTTTCAGCGACCCGCCCCAGCACATGGAGAGGAGATTTCTGATCTTCAGGACAGCCCTCGATACCAAAATCTCAGGAGTGAGGGCAAGGACAAATACAACCTCGTTTTTGGCCTTTATATCGATTGGTTTAACCCTCGAGGGAACAGGATGGCAGGTATGTCTTGGTGTGCTCAGCTCTCACTCCTCACTCATTTCATGCACAGGAAAACAAGTTTCGTGTGGCACAATTGTGCTCTACTGTCTAAATCTTCCGCCGGAGGTCCGCTACCTGCCGGAAAATGTGTTCATTGTGGGATTGACTCCATCCCCGAACAAACCTACTGCACGGTCACTCTTGCATCTGCTTGACCCTCTGATGAAGACGATTCTTCTATATGACTTGCCAGGCCAGAACATACCCACATATTCACACCCAGAAGGGGTGGATGTTGCTGCTCGTATTGTCCCTCTCGTGGCAGATCTTCCGGCCGCTAGGGAGACCGGTGGATTCCTTGGCCATGCTGCGAACATGTTCTGCTCTTTCTGTCTCCTTACAAAGGATGATCGGCACAGAGCTGACTACTGGACATGGCCAGGGCGAGTGGCCGCAGTTGTGATCAAGCAGGCCAAAAAATGGTTTAAACTGCCCACAAAGAAGCAAAGAATTGCTGAACAGCAAAAAACTGGTGTTCGATGGTGCTCTCTCCACTTCCTGCCTTATCGGGATCCTGTGAATGACACGATACTTGGCTTCATGCATAACTGGCTTGAAGGTGTCCTTGAACATCAGCTCCGCGTACTCTGGGGTATCGGACGGGATGCCCAGCGGACTAGAACTTTGGCGGAACTTGACGAAGATGACGATGACCTATGGACAGACGATGAGATATCTGATGCAGGAGGGGATGCTGAAGCCTGGGATGTTCTCGATGATGAAGAGAACTTTGATGCTGATGAGTGGGCTGAATGGCGGGATAAATATTTTCGGGATACACGGGCTGCCTCTGACAAGGATGACGAGGACGAGGATGAGTCAACACCGAGAGGAACTCCTGCACCAGCTCAAGATGATCCTATGGATGGAACTGGATCTGCAGCCACTCCAGTGCCAGGATCTGTTTTATCCGAGGAAGGCGGCGATGACGATGACGACAATGAGTTTGAGGATGTTGCAGTTCGTGGGACTTGGAAATTTGGCAAAGAACAACTGGAGATGATCCGCTGCTGTATTCGAGAAGTCTTGCTTCCGACCTGGGTCTCTCGCCCACCCGGAAATCTTGGTGAAAAGAAACACGGAAAGCTGAAAGCCGAAGAACTCCTGACACTATTCTCTGTCATTTTCCCGTTGGTCCTCCCGGAACTGACCTTGGATGAAGATCCCGCTCGCCAGCAGGCCATGTTGAAAAGTTTTTTCGATGTTGTCGGTGCAACAAATATCCTGGCATCTTTCAAGACCTCGGACTCTGCGGCGGATAAATTCCTTGACTATTATTATGACTATTTTTCCTTGATTCAACATCTCTTTCCTGACGTCAATATGGTGCCAAACCACCACTATGCTTTCCACAACTGGATATCATGAAAAACTGGGGACCTCTTGCTAGTCAAAATGAGTTCATGGGGGAGCGTATCAATGGATGGCTTCAAAAGATTAAGACAAATGATCATATTTGTGAGTCCCACTTCTCAAATCCCAATGTCGATGTTAAAACCACTTATAGATGACATGGACTACACCATGTTGCAGCAGATGTCCCGCTTGGGCCGTGTGCTCGTGGGCAGCATGACCAAGACAATGGGGATGAAATGCAGGCACTTGACAACATTCTCAGCCCTCTCAAAAAGAACACTGAGAAAGTTAAAATTCTGGACGAGGCTGAGTTGGCCAAATTTCTGTCGAAGAAAAACCGTGAAATATCGACACATACCTATAACCTTCTCCTCCAGTACTTCGCTTCCATCGGGGAGCACAAGCTCAGCTTCTTCGGGGCCCAAGATGCTGCTGGGAACACAACCCTACCGGATGTGGCACACCGCTCCATGATTCTCCCACCTAGGGCGAAGCGATGCAGGAAACTGTATATCGACAAAAGATCTTACAGCACATACACGTCCCACCAGGGCAATAGCTTGATTCAATTTTACCAACCCGGGACGGAGCGCGCCGCAGATGAGACCTTCACAGGCGCCATTCACGCCATCCTCAAAATTCCCCTGGATAATATGCTTCGAACACTCATCCTGGTTCGCAAACACAAGCTTGTCACTATGCCAACCCCCCACTCGAATCACCCGGAATTAATGACTTCAGTGGTCTACACGGATCCTGAGCCCGGGCAGATTGTTATTGAGCCAAGACATGTTATTACCCACCTCAGTGCTTGGAAGAGGGGACCAGATGTTTACAATACCAACAAACCGGTGATGATTGTCTGCTGGGCACTCAATCGTGGCCGGAGATAAATAGCTGGGACCTCTTGTACTTTCGTTGTATATTGTATTATTATTCCATTCTGTTTAGTTGAATTCCTGGAAGAAAAATTGGTCGTAAATTACCGACTCTCTGATACCCGGTTGAGTCTCTTTCGCAGCCCTAACCCCAATCTTAGGAAGAATAACGAGTGCATAAACTGTTCTGGGACAGGTTTTCTCACTTCAGAGTGATTTAACACCTTTCTGACTTTAATTTCTACAGTTTCAAATTTCTTAGCCAGACATCCCCCACTCCGAATGAAGATCACAGTCATGTGACATGACCATAGATTGACCGGCCACAGGGGCCCCTGCAAGGAATCCAGCACATTTTTTACTAGTCTGGAATTGAGCAGTACGGAACAGTACCTTCATTTGCCATAACTCAGAATTACTTAGCTAGTGGGCCCCCAGGATTGAAGACAGCACCAACTGTTTGCCCTTACCCATTTTCTCGAACGATGATCTGGGGATACTTCCTGGCTGTGAATGTGCGAAGGCTGAATGTGGTTTGTCAGACAGGGCCGAGATGCCAAAATCTGTTCCCACGGTTGCTGTCACGATTAGATAAGATCTATCGTTCCAACGCCTATCTAAGCGCCCGAGATCTAAGCGCCAGATGACAAAGAGGCTATGACTAAGACCGGCCCGACGGAAGGGATGACGATGAAATGACGACACGATGATGTCAGAGATGACGATAGGACATGAGGACACAGCAAGGACCTTAAGAACATGCGGTTAAGGGTAGTAGTAGTATATATAGATTAGTTCACACGGTTCCCTAGACAGTATAAGTAGAGTAGCTTTTGCGCTGTCGTAGTTAACCTTTTATTCCATCATCTTTTGAGATCTACCACGAGCACTACCCAATCCCTCTCTTCATACCGAGAGTGGACGCTCAGGTCTTAACTGTGACATAATAAAAGGTTTACCCCTCATACCCTCGTACCGCCACTTCCGACCTCCTTTCCCTTTCTCCCCACCTACCCACTCTACCTCTTACCCTTTCTGCCGTTGCGGCAGCCTCTTACCTGAAGACCCATTTCCTCTACCACCACTCACGTCGTCCACACCGACGTTAAACAATTGCAGCGCCCATCGTGCGCGGTTCACTTGAACAGACGTCGCTACACGCTACGGGAAACGTTGAGACCGTCCCCGCGTAAAGCAGACAAAGGAGCACTAGCCTAATCCTCGGAGAGGGCTATCTCGCAGCCGCGGGGGAGTCGTAGAAGACCCTGGACTGTTCTGTCAGCAAAAGACCGCCTCGACCTCACCACCTGCCCTAGTGGCATACCGAAACCCTGCCCGGCTTTAAACGCCGCGATTCCTATCAGGACGTCTTACCGCGTCCCCCCATCCGACTCAGAAGACGAGTCCGAGCTATTCCACTCGGCCGTTTCCCTTCCACCCCCGACCAGACCACTTCCACCCAGCCTCCCTCCATCGGCATTACTATCGATAACCCGCCACACCAGTCGCCCGCCTCCTCCTCACCGCGCAGTATTAGCGCCCCGACCTACGCAGCTAATCGCAGCTGTGTCCCCACCGACACTCCCGAAACCCCTATCACCAGCGCCGATTGAGATGTCGCGCCCCCAGACCCCCGTTCACCCAATGGAGGAGGAAGCCCCTCCCCGAGTTAGATATGTTCCAGTCCCCGTCCCGGGATGGAACGGAGAAGAACAACCCTCGCGTTCGGGATCCTCACGGATCTCTTACGCAAAGACTCCGCCGATGTTCGACGGGAACGAAAAATCCAAGTTTGAAACTTGGTGCGACGCCCTAGACAACTACGTCT